>ML796430.1:29783-66733 GCA_009831015.1 Picea engelmannii
AACCCTAGGAGATGAAGCGCCAAAAGTCATGTGGGCCCCGTTTGGGTAAGTTAGTACATCAACTTCCCGGGGTCGTAACTTTTGCATATGATCTCCGTTTTAGGCGTGTGATAGCCCGTTGGAAAGGTATCATCGAGGAGATTCATTTTGGGGGCTCAATCATGCCTTCGAATATCATTGAGGAGCTTGATACCGAAAAACCTTCATTTAGGCCCTCAAAATGGCCCCGGAAGTTAAAACTGCTAAAAATAGTAAATTGCCAAAAATGTCAGAAAACTATTTTGAGCCAGTCTGAAAAGGTGGGTGGCCACCGATATCCATTTGGATCAAGGGATCCATACTCATGTCCCTACAAAAAATCACATTGGGTCTACTAGTAGAGCGACCCCTAGACCACACATGCCTCAGTTTTTGGATGGACAACAAGATGTAAATCAGGGGCAACAAGGACACCGAGAAGATTTTACAGAGTATTTGAGAGAGTATCATATTCTAGGGGAGGAATTTTAGACAGACATGTCTTTACATGATTTATGTACTATCAAGTACAAGAATAGGCCTAGAGAGTTCAATAGGGGCCAACCAAGTTGGGAGCTACAAAGGAAAATGGGGAAGTTGTCCATTCATTACTTTTATGGGTCTAGCAAATCTACAGTTAGGGCATGGGTACATAAGTTGAATACTTATTTACAAATCAACCCCATGACAGAGTCAAAAGCCATCAAATACTCCACTTTTTACTTGGATGGAGAAGCCCACGAGTGGTGGTACCATGGGTTTGTCACATTGAGACATGCATGTATTACATCCTACTCAAACTTCACTCAGATACTCATGGACCGATTTGATAGAAGAGATATAGAGTTGCACTTCAGGGAGTTAGCACAACTCAGGCAGAGTGGGATGACAAATGCTTACATATCAGAGTTTCATAGAGTGGCAATCACGGTGACAATTGTATCTGAACATAGGTTGATCATGATTTTTACTAAAGGAATATCTGAACCCTTGAGGGGGTCGGTTAAGGCCTTCAAACCAAGATCTTTATAGGATTCCATCATTAAGACAAGGGACATGGAGCATGTAGTCCCTAAGAGTAAATTTCCTACTAAACCTTTCATCCCTCAAAAGAACAAAGACAAGAAGCCTTTCCAGAAGGAGTGGATCGGGAGAGATAGGTTGGATGATGATGAACATAGGGAACTAAGGAGAAAGAAGCTATGTTTCAGTTGCAAGGAACCTTGAGAACTCGATCATAGGTGTATGGGCAAGGGAAAGGTGCACTATATAGAGGTTCTTTCAGATAGCGATGGAGAGGAGGAGACAAGGAAGGTATAGGACGATGATCATGATAGTCCAGTTGATGAGCAACCACATGAGGAGGTCAAGAGCGGGTCTATTGTTACTCTATCACGTGTTACCATATTTCATACCTTCAACGTCCATTGGGTTTTACAGGGCCAATGTGTCACAATGACGATCGATGGTGATTAATGGTGGGGCAACCCACAACTTCATTGATGCAGCCTTGGTGGATAAGAGAGGCATACATATAGTTGAATTTGGGAGTTTTGATGTAGTAGTAGCTAGTGGGCGTAGTATTCCATGCACCAAGAAGATTCCATAGTTGGATGTAGCATTGGGTAACTACACAATGACTAATGACTTCTAAGTAGTTGAGTCACGAGATACAAACATCATATTGGGGGTTCGGTGGCTTGTTTCCTTGGAGAAACATTATGTTGATTATTAGGCCATGGAGTTAGAGTTTAGGGTAACATATGGGAGGAAGGTGGTCTTGAGGGGCATGTCTAGTGATGCTCCTAGGATTGTTTCAACCAAGAGGATGGAGGGTATCTTTAGGCATGGAGACGTAGCTTGTGCAACAAAGTGCTTGATCACTTCTCATAAACCTTCAGATAACAACCAATAGTATCATAGGGACATCTAGACCTTGTTGAGCAAGCATGACCGAGTTTTTGGGGAGATTCCACTAGGGAGATCTCGAGACAGAGGATTTGAGCATACCACTGAGCTAGAGGAGGGGGCCAAACCTGTGATTACTACTTCATACCAAAATCCAAAGAAGTTTAAGGATGAGATAGAAAAGGCCATTAAGGATTTGTTCCAGATGGGACATATCAGGCCTAGTTCTATCCCATTCGCTTCATCAATGGTTTTGGTCAAGAAGAAGGATGGCACAATGAGAATTTGCATTGATTATCGGGCCTTGAACAAGAAGACAATAAACAATAGGTACCCCATTCCCATGATCGATGAGTTACTAGATGAGTTGCATGGGGCAATGTACTTTTCGAAGATTGATCTTCGATGAGGCTACCATAAGATCAGGGCCAGTGAGTGGGATGTTCACAAAACCACTTTCAGGTGTCACTATGGGCATTATGAGTTTTTGGTCATGCCATTTGGGTTGACCAACACTCCTGCCACTTTCCATTCATGCATGAACCATATATTCAACAAATAGTTGAGGAAGTTCTTGTTGGTGTTCTTTGATGACTTACTTATTTATAACAGGACATGGGAAGACCTCCTGAGGCATTTGGATGAGGTATTGAGTATTATGGGAGAGTATTCATTATACACCAAGGAATCCAAGTGAGAGTTTGGCATGATGGAGATATTATACTTAGGCCATGTGATCAATGTGCAAGGGGTACATGTACACCATGAGAATATCCATGCCATATTGGATTGGTCCACACCTAGGTCTCTCATAGAGTTAGGTGGGTTCTTTGGGATATGCAACTACTATATGAGGTTTGTTAAGGGATTTTCACAGTTGGGAGCACCAATGGCAGATCTTACAAAGAATGGGGCATTCATATGGACAAAGGGGTCACATTAGGCATTTGAAATGCTCAAGGAGGTGATGAGCACTTTCCTATTGTTAGCACTTCCCGATTTCACTCAACCCTTTGTACTTGAGTGTGATGCGTTAGGTGAGGGTATTGGGGTAGTTATGATGCATAATAGACACCCGATAATGTTTGAGAGTAGGAAGCTGAGGGACACAGAGCAAGTTTAATCCATTTATGACAAAGATATGCTCCCCATCATGCATGCATTAGCAAAGTTTAGGTAGTATCTGGTTGGTGGTCGATTTGTGGTTAAGATTGACCACAAAAATTTGAGGTATTTCCTGGAGAAAAAGGATTTGAATGATAGGCAACAAAAATGGGTCAGAAAGATACAAGAATATGACTTTGAATTTGAGTATGTGAAGGGTAAGAAGAATTTTGTTGTCGATGCCCTTTCTAGGAGACCAATAGTATGTTCCCTCATGGAGATTTCAGTTGATTGGAAATCTCACCTTTTGGTGGAATATTCCAAGAATCAGTTTGTGTGCGAGTTGATGGATGGACTCATACAGGATGACATGTATCGAGTGGTAGACAATATCATTTTCTACAAAGACAAGATATATCTAGTACCTGAGTCCACACTTAAGGAAAATATCTCGAGGGCTTCACATGACACACCATTGGTAGGGAACCCTGGGTATTTCAAGACCTACAGGTAGGTACGTGAGAGGTTCTTATGGAAGGGCCTCAAGGACGATGTGCTACAGTATGTGAGAGAGTGTATGACTTTTCAACATAACAAGTTAGAGCATACGCACCCGACAATATTGTTACAACCTCTACCCATTCCAAAGTAGAAACGGGAGAGTGTTTTGATGGAATTTATCACAGGTTTACCGAGGGTATAGGGCAACGATTACATATATGTAGTGGTCGACCAATTGACCAAGTTTGCACACTTATTTGCTATCTCACCATAATACAAGGCAACACATGTGGCATAGTTGTTTTTAGGGAGGTATTTAGACTTCATGGGTTGCCGAGATACATTGCCAATGATAGGGACAACAAATTTCTTAACATTTTTTGGCATGATTTATTTAGGTTGGTAGGCACAAAGTTGACTCCTAACACTAGTTGTCACCCTCAGATGGATGGTCAGGCAAATATTGTAAACAAATGGATTGAGGGATATTTGCACAACTATGTGTCAGGACAACATATGACATGGGTTAAGTGTTTACATTCGGGAGAATATTGCTATAACACCACCTATCACATGTCCATTGGTATGACTCCATTCAGAGCTTTGTACAATCACGATGCACCTTCATTTGGGGATAGTAGGGCTCCCAAAGCCAAGGATTGGATACATGAGAATCATGACATCCTTAAGGTCCTCAAGGACAACTTGCAGACAACCCAAAATCAACAGAAGACATATCTAGATAGGCATAGGGTTAAGCACAACTTTGAGGTAGGAGACTTGGTACTTATGAGGTTACAACCATATAGACAGTCTTCGTTGAAGAAGAGTGGTGTAGAAAAATTGAAGCCCTGGTTTTATGGTCCATACAGGGTAATACAGAGAGTTGGGGAGGTAGCCTATGAGCTTCAACTTCCAAAGGGGAGCAATATCCATAATGTTTTTCATGTGTCATGCCTAAAAAAGGAAGTAGGACAACAAGTGATCACTTCTGCAGAGTTACCCCCATTGGATGAGGAGGGGCAATTATTTTTGATTTCGGAGGATATTTTGGATGTCAGGAAGAGGAGATTGATGAACAAATTTATTAGAGAGTTCTTAATCAGGTGGAGAGACTTTCCAGTGGAGGACACCACTTGGGAGGGAGATCAGATTTTGCAACATCTTGATTTGCAGTTGCTTGGGGACAAGTAAACTTGAGAAGGGAGGACTGTAACGTCCCCTTCTAAATGTTTGCTCTCGGAGGAAGACATAGTGGTCTATCTTATTACTGTAGGCCATAGTAAATTAAAAAGGGGAATTCAAAATTATTTGATGTGATCAGAGGAAAAGGCAACATTATAAAATGACATTGAGTAATTAAAAAGTGAATGGGGGAAATAGTGAGCAAAACTTTATAAAAGTCACTTAATCTTTTAAATAAAGTTAAAAAGGTAAAAAGGTCACTAAAGGTAAAAAGAGTCAGAAAAGGGTGAGAAGGATAAAAGAGAGATGAGGGTTCATTTCTCTCATTATGTTGATCATTTTATTAATTTGATTGGAGAGTTCTCTTGTGGCTTGTCTTGCTAGGTTTTTGCACCAAAACCCTTGTGCATTGTTGGTTTTGGTGGTGAAAGATTCCACCCTAGCCAATCTAAGGGGAGAATCACACATGTTCTTTATTGGCTAAAGATACACTTATTTTGTAGGGTTCTTGGATTTGTGGAAACAAGAATCTGGTTGTAGTGGCTGAGTTTTGATTGAGGGGGGCACAATTTGTCTTTTGGAGGCCGATTTTACACATTGGAGAGAGGGTTCTCTTTTGTGGAGGTCGCACCCTTTGGGTGGAGGCCGTACATTTCATTATGATGGACATACTCTTAGGAAGTGGGTCGAATCTTCATTGTTGGACCTAATTTATAATTGCTGGGTTGTTTTGTTCCTTGCTATGTGCACTATAACTATTTTTGGGACGAGTTACAGTTGTTGGGTGTCATTCCTCCTTGCTAGGCACATTATATCTAATTTTTGGGGCCGAGTTATAGCTGCTGGGTGTCATTCTTCCTTGCAAGGTGAATTATTTCTCTTTCTAGGCCGAGATTAAAGCTACTGGGTTATCCTTTTCTTGATGGGCGAGTTATTATCTTGATGGCCATGTAATATTTGCTGGGACTGTAATCTAGTGTGGAGTTGTTGTTGGTCATGTTGGAGTATATCCCTCTTGTGGGGGCTGTTATCTATCACCATTTTGCTCAGTTGTAACATGTCATAAATTTTCAATAACACATAAGTGGACATCCAAAACATCAATCATCCCTTGGAAACTTCATGAATAAACCAAACAACAAACAATTATCATAACAACAACAGTTGGAGCATTACTATTGGGATTTCAAGTGTATCTACGAAGTGTTTGAAAAAATCCCTACTTCATAAATAAACTACAACAAACAAAAGAACGGTCTATTGATGAAAACAAGGCATATCTACCAAGTGTTTGACGAAAGTCTAGAGCCAGAAAATTGCTAGAACATTATAATAGTAGACATAAACTTATTACGACATTAGGGAGGGACATTTCACAATCGAGCTAAAACTTGGTGCGAAACCAATTTCCAAGACACGATATAGGATGCGGCTCCAGAACTTTGTGAGTTGTAGATGCAATTGAAGGAACTACTAGATTTGGGGCTTATAAGGCCCAATGTTTCACCTTGGGGTACACCAACAATATTTTTCAAGAAGGATGGTTCCTTACGACTGCTTATATATTACAGGGACTTGAACCGAGCTACAATGAAGAATAGGTACTTAATACCACATATATATGATCTCTTTGACTAGATGAAAGGAACAACAATTTTTTCAAAAATCGATATGTGATAAGGGTATCGCCAATTAAGGATTAAGGAAGGTGACATTCCTAAAACTGCCTTTTGAGCTTGGTTTGGATATTACGAGTTCATAGTGGTGCCTTTTGGTTTGACCAATGCACTGACTGTATTCATGAGCCTCATGAATGGTGTATTCCAAAAGTACTTAGACCACTTTGTGCAGGTCTTTTTGGATGATATTCTCATCTATTCCAAGAACGGAAGTGAACACGAGGAAGCGTTAAGGAAGCTATAACAACATGGAAAGCTTCATGCTACTCATGATTTAGAGTTGGTAGTTGTAATGTTATCTTTGACGCTTAAAGCATCTCTTCACTCGAAGGGATCTCAATGTTAGTTAGAGGTGATGCAGTGAGTTTATGAGTGAGTATGATTTTGGAATTTAATACATCAAGGGAAAGGAGAATGTGGTCGCAGATGCCCTAAGTAGAAGGCCACATATTTTCTCCCTCGTGCCCCTAAAGGTCGATTTGAGGGAGTGAGTGTTGGGAAAACTTATTGAAGATAGTTGGTATTTAAAGGTTACTTCAACCCTCTAGAGTGGGAAATAGTTAGAATCAAAGTTTGAAGGATATGGCCTTGAAGTAGATGGATTGATCCAGAATTGGATCCAGGAGCCCGACAGGGCTAAAAAAGGCTAAAAAATGAAAATTCTCAAAATCGGACGAAACCAATTCCATTACGACTGGCTCATTGCTTTGATTCCGGCCATATATTCACTTTCTAAAATGGGCGCCGTATGCGAGAGTTATCGCACTTTCCCAAACAGTTAAAAAGTAAAAAAAAAGTCAACAGTGAAAAGGTGATGTGGCAGTGGTAGAAGTGACATGTGGCAGCACAGGCAATAGGTTGACTAGATAGTGACGGGGACCAATAGAAAGTTGACAAGTGGCATTAGTTTCTGGTGAATAAGGAAGTGCCATGTGGCCCAGACTTGGGCTGCCACGTGGCACCTGGTGGTTGGATCGATCGTTGAATGAAAAAATTGTAATGGAGCTCATGGGATTCGAACCCATAACCTCTTGGTAGGCACCAAGCCTTGAGAAATGACTCAACACCAACGTGCCACATGTGTGCCTTGTTCTATGTAACCCACTCTTTAATATATAAAATGAAATATTGTAATATGGCGCGGAAAGGCTTAGCCCCAACCCATGGTCTATTCACACGCCCCTACCATAAAACCAAGCGACAGGGCAGAGCGTGGGGGTCACGATAGGAACCAGCCCTCGAATATCAGGGGGATCCCACAAGACCAGGGGATATCCCGTTCAAAGGCGCACATAGGTCTATCCTTGACCATCGGTCTCATGGAATGCGCCCAGGAACCAGGAGCTTGGAGCCTATTCAAGGCCAGCGCACAGCCTAAAGGGCTGGCGCCTGGCCATATGAGGTTCATATGACCTTAAAAGAGGGGCGCGCACCTAGGGAGAGGGGGCTAAGTCCTATTATTAAACATAAAGTGGGGTTTTATGTTATATTTTTGGATTTTTATGATTTTTTAACCCTGTAATAGTGGATTTTGGCCATTTTTGGGAGATATTGGGCTCTTTTTGAGCCCAGATTTTGGGAGGAAGTTGGGAAATGATAACTAACTTCAGATATATAAAAACTAGGCCTGTTTGAGGCCATGGAGGATAGTCAGAGAAGATTTATGTTGAAGCAAAGCCAAGGCAAAACCATTTTTATGCAGGGAAGCTGTTGAGGAGCAGATCTTTGCGGGCCATTTCTGGGAGCTTTGGTCATTCGTTTTGCGTGCCATTTCTTCTGCTGGGTTCTAGAGATCTAAAATAACTTGACCAGATCAGTATTGTAGCCTAATGGAACTGCTATGATGTACTTTTAAAGCTTCGAACAAAAATAAGCAAAGCCCACCGAGACAAGGCCCAGAGACGTAGGCGAGATTGTTGAACTCCGTTATCATCTTTGTGTTATGGTTTGCTGTTGTTCTTCATGCTTATGTTCAGATCTATATATTGTCTTATGGCTGCTATGTTCCTTCATTAAATTCATCCTCTTTCATCCAGCTTCTTAAATGGTTAATTAACACATGCAATTAGTAACTCAACCACAGTCATTAAAAGATCTTTTCGGATCAAGTGGTATCAGAGCTAGTTGACGTTTGGATTTGAGTTTTGCATGTTAACCAGGGAAAAGCTACAGTGTGGTGAAGGCAAGCTTGTTGCAGAGAATCCATTAATTGGATTGAGAAATAGAGCTTCTCACATCAAGAAGATGACATCAGAAGAAGGGCTTTCTCAGGATGAGAAAGAGTTTCAGAAAACTTTCCTTGCTATGTCGGAGATGGTGAAAGTTTTATATGAGGATTACTTGGAATGAAAAAGACCAAATCTGGGTGAGTCTTCAAAGGGAAAAAGTGAAGAGGAAGAGGATCCTCCTCAGACTCCTTCATCTCTATCATCACCTCCTTCTTCTTCAAGTTCAAGTTCTAAATCCAATGCAAAGAAACATGTTCATAAGCATAAGAATGAAATGCCATTGTTAAAACTTGATGTTAAATTTAAGTTACCCATATATGATGGTGAAGTTAATGCAAAGAGACTTGACAATTGGGTCAGGCAGATGGAGGTTTACTGCAGTGTGCAACAGATCAAGGATGAGGCCACACAAATCAAGTTGGCATCTTTGAGACTTGTAGGAACAACTCTCATATGGTGGCAAAGCAAGTTGCAAAATGGAACGCAACAAGTGGGTAATGTATTTCCATCATGGCAAAGTTTTATTTCTGCACTTAGGAAGTAATTCTATCCTTTGGGTTATAAAGAAAAAACATTAATTGAATGGAAAGCTTTAAAACTAAGAAAAGGAAAAACAATGCAAGAGTATACTGATGGATTTCGAAAAATGGCATTGATGTTAGATATCCCTTTACATACATAGGAAACTCTTATGAAGTATATAGGAGGTTTACTTGCACATATTAGAAACACTGTATTCATGTTTGGACCCACTAACCTTGATGAGGTTTTTGTTCAAGTAACGTATATTGAAGTAGGGAAAGCAGGTGTGTCAGGGGAATCATCGTCTTCAAGGAAAGAGGACATGAGGAAATGGCATGGCAAGAATTCAAATGCAGTGACGAGGAAGGAAGGGAATCCCTCTTGCAAGCATTGCAAGAAAGAGGGACATGATGAGGATAGATGTTGGCAGTTGCATCTCGAGAAAAGGCCAAAGTGGTTCAAGGAAAAGAAGGGATTGCAAACAATGGCAGTGACAACAAGACCCACAGACTTGGGATCAGATTCAGGTGATGAATCAAAGATCTCATTGGTTGGTATGACAGGTAAAAATGGTGAAGGCATTGATTGTACAAGTAACTTGTTTCATATAAGGACCATCATGCGACACACTAAGATAGACACATTAATCGATAGTGGATCTCAAGCTAATATAATCTCAGAAGAATTGGTTAAGCAATTGGGGTTAAAAACACAAACTCATCATAATCCTTACACACTTAAATGGATAAGCAATCATCATCAAATGCACATAACAAAGCAGGCACAATCAAATTTGCAATTTCATCTAAGTATGTGGATGAGGTAACATGTGATGTAGTGCCATTAAGTGAAAGTGGAATGGTCTTAGGTAGTCCATACTTATATGATCGTAAGGCAATATTCTACAGGACAAAGAATCAATATCAATTAACCAAAGCAAGTCAAGATTATGTGGTTCATGTTCATCATGTTAAGGCAAATAAAACACTTCAAACAAAGGAACAATTAAAGAAGGCAGTGAAAGCAAGCAACAAACCAATAATTGTTTCAAATGAAGTAATCGATCTTAAGCAAGAACAAGAAATGATTGTTGAATGGAAAATCAATCATAAGTTGCTTCAAGATAAGCTCATGTCGTGCAAATATTACAAGTATATCAACTCATTTGCAGTCGTCTTTTTGATGCTATTATTAGTAATGTTGTCTACCTGGATGATAGTGGCTTCAGTAAGATGTAACAGGGTTCAAATGGCTAACAATATGCTGTCAGTTGTCATGATTGTGTTACAATTGATCTTGATGAGACAGGTGCACAGGACAGAGTTCAGAGACAGAGGAAAAGCCGGGTGGCCTATCCCGAGCTTGTTGACTGGTCAATAACCTTTTGGGGACCAATAGGTCCTTTAGTGGGGAGGTGTGATCCAGAATCAGATCCAGGAGCCTGACAGGGCTCAAAAAGGATAAAAAATGAAAGTTCTCGTAATCAGACGAAACCAATTCCATTACGACTGGCTCGTTGCGCTGATTCCGACCATATATTCACTTTCTCAAATGGGCATCATATGCAAGAGTTATCTGATGCAACCGCGCTACCAGGAACACCTGCTACCACCAGGACCTTCTTCTTCACTGGCCTGAAGAGCTAAAGTGCTCCTCAAATCCCTTGTCAGAAGTTTTCTGCACCCACAGAATGCTCTTGGTGATCTCCCTTTATCCTATCGGGAAATCGGACCTCGCAAGATTGCAAGTCCTGCACTCGGGTCTCAAAATCCCCGAACCCGATATAATACTCACCCACGTATTCCTTCACTCTTTGTCGGAAATGATCCCATCGGAAAATCGGCCTCCACGAGGTTGTAAACCGCTTGCCTTGTGAATCTCTGATTCCCGATCTCCGATGCCACTTGGCGTCCACCCCATGACAGGGCATAGCCTTCCGACACCTGTCCTCCACTATAGACCTTAACCCTGTCGGAAAATCGCGTATCGGGGTATCGCGATTCCCGTGGTCGAAGTTCACGGGACTTACAAATAACCGAACTCCGATCTATCAACATCTGTCCTCCACTCAACGCTGTGGCTGCGTGGTTATCGCGTTTTAGAGTTTCGCAATTCCTCCGACAGTGATACTCACAACACCGAGAATCCCGAATTGCCGAACCCCGATGCACGTGTGACCTTTGTCCCCACGTCACCATCTCCTCAATGCTCAATCGGGTATCGTGGGATCGCAATTTCTATTGCAACGATTTCCTTGCCTACGGAAATCCCAAAACACCGAATACTGACTCTTCCAGATCCTTGGACATGCGTCCCGCAGATCAACGACTCCTAACGTGTCGGAAAATCGCAAATCGCGATGTCAACATACAAAGCTCCCGTTTTCGGAATCCCCGATCTCCGATTTCACGATCCTTGGGATCTCTGGCCACGTGTCCCTGTTGTGATCAATGGGTGAGATCCTTTTGGGAATTCGTGGATCGCGATTCCTTTCTACGAGAGTTTCGCGACCGTAGAAACCCCGATTTTCCGATGAGTCAAGTCCCGATGACTCCCTGACTCCTTCTCTTGTTTGCTAGGCTTAAATCCTACGCAACTTCCCCGAGATCTGACGGCTGACGGGACCTCGTCAATCTCCTCTGTGGATTCTGGCCGCCGATTCCTCTTCCTCGAGGATTTCTCTGAAATGGCCACGTCTTTCTTCTCAAGACTTACTCTCCACGCCTGCACCTGTAAATTCGGCTTGACCCTTCTTCGATGAAACTCTCTGACTCTCTTTCATGATATCACAAAGGTTCTAAACCTCCTGAGCTTATCCACTCTGATTCTTCATAGAGCCTGCGTGCACCCCTCGCGCTTGATATTCAACCACATCGAGTGTTGAATACTCAGACTCTGTGCAACTCCTGTAGCAGCAGTCTCTAAATTCCTTTGCTCAGATACACAACTGAGACTTCTTCTTCAGCCTGCGCACACCTTGCACGGCTTCAACAACCCACTTCTTCTTCTGGATGAATGAGAACAAGTGTTAAACTATCTAAGCCTTCATCAATGCACTCCTTGCGGATGAATTCAACTGCACACCTTGCAGGAATCTCCTGGCTCAGATAGAGAAACAATTGAAACTCATTCTCTCTCAGACTTCAAGTTAATCCATGAAATCACATGCACAACGTATATAAAGAAAATGCATAACCAGAAAAACAAACATTCATAAGCACATGAACAATATACACAGAGAAACAACACCAGCCATGAATTTGAATCATAACTTTCTTCTATTAATTGAAATGCCTGTACATAGGTGTTCTTCATACAATTCTCTGCTATTGCTCTTCTCTTTTCTTGAATGCTTGATTATTTTACAATGTACAAAGGAGGGTGTCTATATCCGTTTTCCCTCTCGAACTCTTAAAACTGTCAAATCTAGACTTAAATCCTATCTACCAACATTAACTAAAGTAAATGCCTCCTATCTACTTCAGACAAGAGCGTAAGGCTCGAGGTCTGATACAATACAACAGGCGCTCCTTCATAAATGTTTCATTGAAGGATATGGCGCTTCATCTTTAGTGAAAATTCAAAAAGAGTTATCAAGCTTATATGTCATGTGTTTAAAAACACATGCGCTGGCTCCACGCTTGCTTTGGTAGTCGCGATGCTTCTGCATCATACTCCCCTGCTTGAAAGATTTCACGGGCTCCTGTCCATGAGCTCCTGCACGGTCTGTCCATGCTTCTGAATCACTGCTTCTGTCTCCCAGCTGACATCTTCCACTAGATGATTTTTCCATTTGACCAGATACTCAAAATACTGCTTCCGTCTGGTCTTTTTGATCACTCTCTTGTCAAGTACGCGCTCCATCTGTGGCTTCTCTGCAATTGGCATCTGCTTCTCTCACTGGATTTCTGACTGTTCATCACTCCCAGCTCCTGCTTCCTTAGCCTTATAGGGATATAAGTCTGAGACATTGAACGTCGGAGATATTCCGATCTCATCCGACAATTCAATCTCGTAAGCATTGTCTCCCAATTTCTTTAGGACTCTACATGGTCCAATTTTCTTCATTTTCATCTTGTTGTATGTTCCCCTTGGGAACCTTTCCTTCCTCAGATGTGCCAGAACCAGATCACCCACCTCAAATTGAAGTTGTCTCCGATGCTGGTCCGCTCTACGCTTGTACTCCTGGTTCGATTTTAGCAATCGCTCCTTCACCCTGCTGTGAAGATCCTCCATCGCCTCTGCGAATCCTTCAACGCTTGCACTCTTAGTCATTATCTGCTTTGAATCCCTCAGTTCAGATATTCCTCTTGGCTTCCTGCCATATACTATCTCAAATGGACTTTTCCCTGTGCTTTGATTCACCGAATCATTGTAGGTGAATTCTGCCTGTGGCAATACGCTATCCCAGCTGCTGTGGTGCTCCATCACTAAGCTCCTCAGCAAGTCCCCTAGACTTCTGTTGACCACTTCTGTCTGCCCATCTGTCTGTGGATGATAGGTAGAACTGAACATTAAGTTAGTTCCCATCTTCTTCCAGAGTGTCCTCCAGAAATGTCCAATGAATTTGGTATCCCTGTCTGAAACTATGCTTTTCGGTAGTCCATGAAGTCTAACAACCTCCTTGAAAAATAAATTTGCGATGTGAGTCACATCACTGGTCTTCTGACACGGAATAAAATGTGCCATCTTTGAAAACCTTTCAACTACCACAAAGATGGAATCATGTGCTCTTTGCGTCCTCGACAATCCTAGCACGAAATCCATGCTGATCGCCTCCCATGGCCTTTCTGGTATGGCCAATGGCTGATAAAGACCTGCATTCTGCTTTATGCCCTTAGAATGTTGGCAAATTCTACATCTGTCAACAAACTTTTTAACTTCTGACCGCATCCCTGGCCAAAAGTATGATTCGCTCAGCTTCGCGAATGTTTTGTCATGGTCAAAGTGCCCTGCTAAGCCTCCGCTGTGCTTTTCTTTCAACAAGTTCTCCCTCATGGAGCAATTAGGAATACACAATTGATTTCCCCTGAACAACAATCCATCTTGGATCATGTAATCTATCCACTGACTTCTATCTCTGAGAACTGGGTTCTCAGCTGCTCCATACGCTTCTGCAAAATCTGCATCACCTGCGTACATCTCCCTGAGATCATCAAAGCATAAAGTCTTGACTTTGAACTCCTGCAACAAAAAACATTTCCCGCTCAAAGCATCAACCACTTTGTTAGCAGTACCTGAAATATGTTTGATAACAAATGTAAAATTATGCATGTATTCTACCCATTTAACATGCCTCTCATTTAATTTCTCCTGCTGAGTTACATACTGCAATGCATGATTATCACTATATAAAATGAATTCCCTTGGAATCAAATAGTGTCTCCATTTTTTCAATGCCTGTATGATGGCATAAAATTCTTTATCATATGTGGAGTATTTTTCCTTTGCCTCATTCAGCTTCTCGCTGAAATAAACAATTGGTTTGTCATCCTGACTCAAGACCGCTCCTATGGCAAAGCCACTCACATCACATTTCACCTGGAACATCTTTCGGAAATCCGGCAACACCAACACCGATTGCTTTGTGATCTTATGCTTCAATAGATTGAAGCTTTTCTTAGCCTCTTCAGTCCAATGGAAAGATTTATGTCTTTTCCTGATTGTATCCATCATCGTTGCGCTGATTCCGCTAAAATTTCGAATGAATTTCCTGTAGAAACTCGCCAGTCCATGAAAACTTCTCACCTCGAAAACATTTCTTGGTGATGGCCAATTCTTCATTACCTCCACCTTACTTGGATCCATCTTTAATTCATTTGACGATATGACAAATCCCAAGTAAATGAGTTCTGTTCTCATAAATGAAGATTTCCTCATATTGATCAACAACTTCTCCTGCTGTAGCTTCTTCATTACTGCAGCTAAATGCTTCAGATGTTCTTCTTTTGTTTTGCTGAAAATCAATATGTCATCTAAATAAACAATGACAAACTTACCTATGAATTCTTTCAGCACTTTGTTCATCAGCCTCATGAATGTACTCGGTGCATTCGTCAAACCAAACGACATGACTAGCCATTTGTACAACCCTTCGTTGGTCTTGAAGGCTGTCTTCCACTCATCGCCTTCCCTCGTGCGAATTTGATGGTATCCGCTTTTCAAATCGACCTTTGAAATTTTTTTGGCTCCACTTAAACAGTCCATCAAGTCATCCATTCTTGGCAATGGGAACCTATACCTGATGGTTATCTTGTTAATGGCTCTGGAATCAGTGCACATTCTCCAGCCTCCATCTTTCTTTGGGCTGAGTACCATTGGAACGACACACAGACTTAAACTTTCCCTGACCAATCCCTTGTCCAATAATTCCTGCACCTGTTTCTTAACCTCCTCGTTCTCTTGAGGCGTCAACCTGTACGCAGCTTTGTTTGGCAAACTAGCTCCCAGTACAAGGTCTATGTGGTGACTTATGCTCCTCATTGGCGGCAACGAATGAGGCAGTTCGTCTACCACAATATCAGCGAACTCTTCAAGTAGTTCCCGAACTTCTTCCGGTAGATCATCCACTCTTGTGCTGGTCAAAATGATTTTGGGTTTTCTGACCACAAAGAATTGTGGATCTTCTTTCTTCTTAACTTCTGTAAGAAGCTCCTTCCCACTCATGAGAAGTACCCTGTTGTTCACTTCCGGCTTCACCTCCTTATCTTTTATTGGAAGTAAGATATGTGTTCTCCCATTCTTCTCCAGGGTATACATATTCATTTTCCCATCATGAATCACGTTTCTATCATACTGCCATGGTCTTCCCAACAGTAAATGGAAAACATCCATAGGAATGACATCGCATAAAATCTTGTCATTATATCCTCCTATTTTAATGTCAACTAAGCACTGTTTAATGACACTCACCCGATGTCCTTTCTGTAGCCATGAAACTTTGTATGGACTCGGGTGATCAGTCGTCTCCACCTCTAGTTTCTCCACCATCTCGGTTGAAACGAGATTATCGGTGCTTCTGCTGTCCACAATAACTTTGCATTTCCTGTCTTTGTTTTTTCAAGCTGTTCGGAAAAGTCTGCTTCTCTGAGCTGTGTCCTCCACCTCCTTCTCGGGTGTTAAGAGAACTTTACGCATCATCAATGACCTTCCGTCTTCTGCGTCTTCTGTCTCCGTGTCTCGCCTTTGTGCCTCGGCGATGTGAGCTTCTCCTCCATCCTTTTTCCTATCTGGACAGTCAACTGCCTTGTGTCCATTCTTTCCACAGGTGTAGCATGTGATTACTCCACCTCTTCCTCTACCTCGACCTCTAGTACGAGGAAGAGTGTTTGCATCAACATAATCTCCTCGCTGATCATTTTGCTGCCTTCTCTGTTCGGCATGTGGCCCTCGCTGTGAGGTTCCACCTCTTTCAACTTTACCCTTAGGTCTCTTCCACTCCTCCTTGGGCTTCTGGTATTTATCCTGGGCAAATGCCTTGCCTCTTGGCTGACTTCTGCCTCGGCCTCGCTGTGCTGGCTTACGGCTTAGCTTTTCCTCAGCTTTCAACGCCATCTGATACACATCCTCCACCATTCTAATGGTTGTCATACTCATCTCATCCTGTATGTCATATCTTAAGCCATTCATGTACCTAGAAACCTTCTCATCATCACTCTCCCGATGACCTGCTCTGATATTGAGCTTGTAAAATTCTTTGGTATACTCCTTCACCGTCATCAACTTCTGTCTCAGGTTCTGCATTCTCCTGAACAGTGTGATCTGATAGTCCCTTGGGATGAAATTTGCCTTCATCTTCGCAATCATTCGATCCCAGCTTTTGATCTTTTGCTTGCCTTTGGAACGTCTATCTGCTTGAAGCTTGTCCCACCATAATGATGCATGTCCTTTCAATTTTGTGACAGCATGCCTTACCTTTTTGTCCTCTTCGATATCCTCATAATCGAAGTAGGTGTCAAGAGCTCTAATTCAATCCAAAAGCTCATCTGCATCCAGACTCCCTTCGTAAACTGGAATGCCCATTTTTTTCTTTGAACTCATCCTGGCAATGGCTTTAATTAACCGCTCATTGGCTGCATCTTCGGCTGCAACTTCTTCTTGCTGTTCAGCTTCAGCTTCGCCTTCAGAGTCACTTAGATCTCCAGCATTTGCTGTGTGTCTCTGCGCTGCTTCCATATCTTCCAATCTCGCTCGGAGATCACAGATTTGCCTCTCCATTTCTGTATTCTGTACTTGTCTTCCCCTTCCTCTTGGGTTTCCCCTATCCTATGGATCGGGTGATTGCCTTTCTCTCCTTGGCGGCATGGTGAAATTCTCTCTTCTCTGCTACAGAAAATAGAGAAATTTTGCCTCAGATACCACTCTGATGTGTATCAAGAAGCTCCTTCTCTTCTTCTTTCCTCCTGCCTGAAATATACAGGCAAGGAATCCGCTCTGGTACCACTCTGACGCAACCGCGCCACCAGGCACGCCTGCTACCACCAGGACCTTCTTCTTCACTGGCCCGAAGAGCTAAAGTGCTCCTCAAATCCCTTGTCTAAAGTTTTCTGCACCCACATAATGCTCTTGGTGATCTCCCTTTATCCTATCAGGAAATCGGACCTCGCAAGATTGCGAGTCTTGCACTCGAGTCTCAAAATCCCCGAACCCGATATAATACTCACCCACGTATTCCTTCACTCTTTGTCGGAAATGATCCCGTTGGAAAATCGGCCTCCACGAGGTTGTAAACCGCTTGCCTTGTGAATCTCCGATTCCCGATCTCCGATGCTACTTGGTGTCCACCCCACGGCAGGGCTTAGCCTTCCGACACCTGTCCTCCACTACAGACCTTAACCCTGTCGGGAAATCGCGTATCGGGGTATCGCGATTCCCGTGGTCAAAGTTCACGGGACTTACAAATAACTGAACTCCGATCTATCAACACCTGTCCTCCACTCAGCGCTGTGGCTGCGTGGTTATCGCGTTTCAGAGTTTTGCGATTCCTCCGGCAGCGATACTCACAACACCGAGAATCCTGAATTGTCAAACCTTGATGCACGTGTGACCTCTGTCCCCACGTCACCGTCTCCTCAACGCTCAATCGGGTATCGCGGGATCGTAATTTCTATTGCAACGATTTCCTTGCCTACGGAAATCCCGAAACACCGAATACTGACTCTTCCAGATCCTTGGACACGCGTCCCGCAGATCAACGGCTCCTACCGTGTCAAAAAATCGCAAATCGCGATGTCAACATACAAAGCTCCCGTCTCTGGAATCCCTGATCTCCGATTTCACGATCCTTGGGATCTCTGGCCACGTGACCCTGTTGTGATCAACGAGTGAGATCCTTTCGGGAATTCACGGATCGTGATTCCTTTCTACGAGAGTTTCATGACCGCAGAAACCCCTATTTTCTGATGAGTCAAGTCTCGATGACTCCCTGACTCCTTCTCTTGTTTGCTAGGCTTAAATCCTGCGCAACTTCCTCGAGATCTGACGGTTGACGGGACCTCGTTAATCTCCTCTGTGGATTTTGGCCGTCGATTCCTCTTCCTCGAGGATTTCTCTAAAATGGCCACGTCTTTCTTCTCAAGACTTACTCTCCACGCCCGCACCTGTAAATCCGGCTTGACCCTTCTTCGATGAAACTCTCTGACTCTCTTTCATGATATCACAAAGGTGCTAAAACTCCTGAGCTTATCCACTCTGATTCTTCAGAGAGCCTGCGCGCACCCCTCGCGCTTGATATTCAACCACATCGAGTTTTGAATACTCAGACTCTGTGCAACTCCTGTAGCAACAGTCTCTAAATTCCTTTGCTCAGATACACAACTGAGACTTCTTCTTCAGCCTGCGCACACCTTGCACGACTTCAACAACCCACTTCTGCTTCTGGATGAATGAGAACAAGTGTTAAACTATCTAAGCCTTCATCAATGCACTCCTTGCAGATGAATTCAACTACACACCTTGCAGGAATCTCCTGGCTCAGATAGAGAAACAATTGAAACTCATTCTCTCTCAGACTTCAAGTTAAACCATGAAATCACATGCACAACATATATAAAGCAAATGCATAACCAGAAAAACAAACATTCATAAGCACATGAACAATATACACAGAGAAACAATACCAACCATGAATTTGAATCAAAACTTTCTTCTATTAATTGAAATGCCTGTACATAGTTGTTCTTCATACAATTCTTTGCTATTGCTCTTCTCTTTTCCTGAATGCTTGATTATTTTACAATGTACAAAGGAGGGTGTCTATATCCGTTTTCCCTCTCGAACTCTTAAAACTGTCAAATCTAGACTTAAATCCTATCTACCAACATTAACTAAAGTAAATGCCTCCTATCTACTTCAGACAAGAGCGTAAGGCTCGAGGTCTGATACAATACAACAGGCGCTCCTTCATAAATGTTTCATTGAAGGATATGGCGCTTCATCTTTAGTGAAAATTCAAAAAGAGTTATCAAGCTTATATGTCATGTGTTTAAAAACACATGCGCTGGCTCCACGCTTGCTTTGGTAGTCACGATGCTCCTGCATCATTATCGCACTCTAACCGTTTTCCACACAACTAAAAAATCAACAGTGAAAAGGTGATGTGGCACTCTCTAGAGGTGACACGTGGCAGTGGCAGAAGTGACATGTGGCAGCACAAGAAGTAGGGTGACTAGACAATGACGGGGACCAATAGCAAGTTGACAAGTGGCATCAGTTTCTGGTGAATAAGGAAGTGCCAAGTGGCCCAGACTTGGGCTGCCTCGTGGCACCCGGTGGTTGGATCGATCGTTGAATGGCAAAATTGTAATGGAGCTCATGGGATTTGAACCCATAACCTCTTGGTAGGTGCCAAGCCTTGAGAAATGACCCAACACCAATGTGCCACATGTGTTCCTTGTTATATATAACCCACACTTTAATATTTAAAGTGCAATATTGTAATATGGCGCAGAAAGGCTTAGCCCCAGCCCGTGGTCTATTCACACGCCCCTACCATAGAACCAAGCGACAGGGCAGAGTGCGGGGGTCACGATAGGAACCAGTCCTCGGATCTTGGGGGGATCCCACAAGACCAGGGGCTATCCCCTTCAAAGGCGCGCAAAGGTCTATCCTTGACCATTGGTCCCATGGAACGCGCCCAGGAACTAGGAGCTCGGAGCCTATTCAAGGCCAGCGCGCAGCCCAAAGGGCTGGCGCTTGGCCATATGAGATTCATATGACCTCAAAAGAGGGGCGCGTACCCAGGGAGAGGGTTCTAAGCCCTATTATTAAACATAAAGTGGGTTTTTATGTTATATTTTTGGATTTTTATGATTTTTTAAGCCTGTAATAGTGGATTTTGGCCATTTTTGGGAGATATTGGGCTCTTTTTGAGCCCATATTTTGGGAGGAAGTTGGGGAATGATAACCAACTTCAGATCTATAAAAACCAGGCCTATTTGAGGCCATGGAGGACAGTCAGAGCAGAGTTATGTTGAAGCAAAGCCAAGGCAAAGCCATTTTTATGCAGGGAAGTTGTTGAGGAGCTGATCTTTGCGGGAGATTTCTGGGAGCTCTAGTCATCCGTTTTGTGTGCTGTTTCTTCTGCTGGGTTATAAAGATCTGGAAGAACATGACTGGATCAATCTTGTATCCTAATGGCACTGCTGCGATGTACCTTTTAAGCTTCAAACATAAATAAGAAAATCCCACTGAGACAAGGCCCGGAGACGTAGGCGAGATTGCCAAACTCCGTTATCATCTTTGTGTTATGGTTTACTGATGTTCTTCATGCTTATGTTCAGATCTGTATATTTTATTATGGCTGCTATGTTCCTTCATTAAATTCATCCTCTTTAATTCATCTTCTTAAATGGTTAATTAACACATGCAATTAATAACTCAACCACAATCATTAAAAGATCTTTTCGGATCATGGATTGTCGAGATACCAAGAAAGGATGTATATCCTTGAGGGTGGGGATATTCGAGGCATTATACTTGAGGAATCCCACAGAGCACTTTATTTTGCACATCCATGTTTGAAGAAAAAGTATGCAGACATGAAGAATCTTTTCTTTTGGGCAGGCATGAAGCGTTATGTAGTCCATTTCGTCGTTAAGTGTCTTGGGTGTCAGTAAGTAAAGGTTGATCATCACCACCCGATAGGTCTCCTACAACTGATTGATGTTCGTATGTTCAAATGGGATGTTATTTCTATGGATTTCGTTATGGGATTTTCACTCACATAGTGGAGGCACAATGCCATTCTTGTTATAGTTGATAAGTTGACCAAGAGTGCTCATTTTATACAATTCCGAGACACTTATGATGTCACTGATGTGGCACATGTTTTTATAAGTGAAGTTATCTGTTTACATGGGCTATCCAAGAATATCATTTAAGATGTGGACTCTCAGTTTACGTCTAGGTTTTGGACAAGCTTGCAGTCAACATTAGGGACTCAATTGAACTTGAGCACAACGTATCATCCTAAAATAGATGGGAAGATTGAAAGAGTAAATCAGGTTATGGAAGATATGTTTAGGATGTATGTTATGGATAACCAAATCCAATGGGAAAATTTCCTACCTTTGGTAGATTTTGCCTACAATAAACTTTTCACAACTCAATTGGAATTTCTCCTTATCAAGCTCTATTATATGGAAGGCCACACATGACACTATTGAGTTGGGAAAGGTTAGAGGACTGAGTGATACTAGGGCCAAAATTGATTCAAGCGATGGAGGAGCACATGATTTATATTAGACAATTGTTAAAAGAGGAACATGATAGACAAAAATGTTATGTTGATGCACATAAGACTAATCAAAGTTATGAAGTACAAGATTAGGTTTTTATTCGTATCAGTCCTAATAAGACTACCATTTGGTTTGAGAAAGGGACAAAGACTTGTTGCCTATTGCCTTGTACTTCCATCCCACTTGCATAAAAATCAAGATGTTTTTCATGTATATGTTCTACGACATTATGTTGCTGGTGAATCTCACAAACTAAATTGGAAGGAATTCCAGGTCTCGGACGTGGGAACCATCATGGTAGAACCGTTGCGCATATTATATCGTAGGGTTCGACAACTCAGGTACTGTTTGGTGGACGAAGTTAAGGTCTAGTGGGACAAGTATATCCCATGATCTGCTACTTGGGAGGATGTAGAGACCATATGATAAGATCATCCCTCACTTTTTTTTACCACAATTTCAGGACAAAGTTTCTTGAAGGGTGGGTGTATGTAATGCCCCGTTTTGACTTACTCAACTAGAACTACTTATGTCCTAGTCGTATATTCATTTTCTTATTATCCTTGGAACACTATTAACTTTGGCACTTTAAATTTTGGACATGTAGACCTATGTATATGTAAATACTACAAATATTTATCATTATGTGATTTATGATGGATGTTATGCGTCCTATTTCTAGCATGCAAATTTGAATTGAAAGATATTGGTACATGGATACCCAGTTAATGATATGTTAAATGCAATTACACGTTAATAGTATATGGATATGCAAGAGTCCATGTTATAAACTAACTTGTAGATTTAATGAGCTATATAATAGCCAAAGAAGAATGACAATAAATGGTCGATGTCCTGGACATTGATCGAGAAACAATATGATATGAATCAATTGTATGTTAAAAATTATGTTGGTTTAATTGCATTGCTATGATAGGTGGGAAGGTGCAGGTTTTTCAGGTAGTGTGACTGCTTGAATTGAATATTTGATGACAAAATTCCTATAACATAGTACCATCGTATGGTCCATGATAGGGTGTTGACCCTAGCTCTATCAGGAGGGGTGGAGGCATTTCCCACTGTGTATCCTACGAAACTTGGAGTTTTGGGAGAAGGTGTTAGGTCATGCTCCCCTAGACATGTGATGATGACTTTTAGTTGCATGCTGGGGAATCTTGGTCAAGTAGTTAACATTTATGACTTCTATCTTGAGTTAGGTCAATATAGTTGACACTCCAGGATAGTCTAGCAGAGGAAGGATAGGGACGAGAAGATGGAAGTAGGTTAGGGAGGTAGAGTGTTAGAAGTAGTTGAGTGTGTGTGGGGTTTTAATCTTATAGCATAAGTGCTTGACTTACTCTATGTTCTTTAATAGAAAATGCTTAACTAAATTTCAATTATCTAGGCAAATGTTGCGTTTGTGCTAAATTGTTGTAATTGATGGATTATGCTAATATTGTAAATGATTGTTCTATTCATTATGAAGTTGATTGCATTGTTGATTGGATTGGAAGCATATAGGAATTGCATTAGATGTGTTGATTATTGTCACTATTACACGCACGAGCTATGTATGTGGCAACTACTCATACATGCCTTGTGTGTGTACACTAGTATTTATGAATGTATTAAATTAATGATGTTTGCTTATCTTATGTAGATGTATAACCCCCACTATTATTATCCTTATATTGCGAATATCCATAACTTCGGGACGAAGTTTCTTGAAGGGTGGGTGTATGAATGCCCCAAAGTTGATTATGTTGACTAAATTAATTAAATTGATCAATGTAATTAATTTGATTAAATTAATTAAACTGATCAATGTAATTAAGTGATAGAATTAATTAAGTTGATTAATTTAGTTAGATTTAATTCTCATTTAATTAGTAGATTAAATATTTTAATTAAACAAGTGATGCATGGTAGCGTAGTCCCTGCCAGGTTGGAATGGGAATAAATTCACTGCTACGACGGGACTGAGCAGAGACACACATGAAGCATCTTGAAGTACATGTGGTATCCATGCAGAGGATGACTTTTGGCAATGTGTCACAGGCCAGCCACAAGAAATTTGGCTTGTAGATGACCCCCAAGGTTAATATGTGAACGAGGTAGTTTTTTCCTGGGGTGTGTATAGTTCAAACATGAGACTTAGAAAAAAGGACCAGGAAGCATACACATTAACACTATTTCCTAACATGCCCACATGGGTGTGGTCTAGTGGCCAGCGAACGTGCTGTTAAAGCGTTCATGTTGCTAAGTAGGTCATGAGTTCAAACCTCGTCTTATCTGGAGGCCAGGATTGTGGGCAATGTGGTTCTCCCTAGGGGTTATAAGGCAGCCGGTGGGATTCGACCCCATGTCACGCGAGCCAGATACCGCCGCATTATTTATGAAAAATTAATAATGCCTTGCAACAAATGTTCCCGGAAAAAAGGACCAGGAATCACACACATTAAACATTCAAATATAATAAACACAATTTCCTGACATCTAGCATAGTAATTTAGCATTCCCGAATTAGTTTTCTTTGAAATTTATAAAAAATTAATAATGTTTGTTACATATTTCTGGATTCTGTTCCACATTTATGGAATTTTAAATGCATTTGTCATATAGATTGGGATTGGGGCTCCCGTGGACCATAAAATAAATAAGTACAAGAAATAAGACTGTAGAAAGAAGAAGTGCGCCACGGTAGAGAGGAAGATCTGAAAAGAAGAAATTGGAAGTTATGAGTCTTTGGTTAGAGATTTCTATTTAAAGAGGTAGAATAACTAGATTGATAAAGAAAACAAGATGTGATCAGTATAGACTTACTATGTAGCCAATGCGTTTTTGTTGCTGTCGTCGACGACCACTGGAATCATGCCAACCGGTTGTTGCCCTTCGTCGATGAGCTTGTCCATTCTCCATTAGAACCATTCTTCAATGTATCTTTTCATGGGGGCCATGTTGATTTCATCCTGGATTTTTATGTCGAAAAGATCGTTTTCTAATTTCCTTAGATCCACAGAAATACTATGCAGAGCTTGTTCAATTTCTTCATTGTGTGCCGAATAGTCCACTAGCCAGCTCTCGACCTCATCTTCACCATATTCAAGGATGCCGTAAAACTTTTCTAAAGACAACCCCTTTAAAATATCAAGTTTTTCATCAAAGTCTTGTTTGGTCAAGGACAAGGATTTGAGGATTAAGTTTCGGTCTTGAACCTCGTTGGTACTTTAGGTTAAGTCTATTTGGGTTAGGTTTCTGAATAATTCTTCTTTTTCTAATATGGCTTGTTCACATGATTCGACAATGAGCTGCAGGTTCTTAACTTTCTTTTTCCGGCATGGTATTAATTGTTTGATCCGCTTTGGGGAGGGCATATCCTCTTGTCTTCTTTTCAGATCCGAGCTGTTGATAGAAACATAGAAACGTTCTTCATTTTTAAAATTCATCTGTAAATCTTTGTGCAAATCATTTTCCCTCTTTTGAAATGAAGCTATATTTTGTGATGTTTCCCAGGCTTCAGTAATCAGCTGCATTCTTTTCTTGATGTACTTCTTTACAAGGGCTCTACACGATGCGAGGAGGCTGGAGGATCCTTAACTTGGCTGTAGGGGTAGCAGACATGGTTTTTTCTAAAGGAATGGAAACACTGGGGTAGCAATAAAAGCCTCCTCCAATTCCTTGACTCGACCGTTCAATCTAGCATTCTCTGCTTCAATTCCTCCAATGGAATCATCAAGAGCATCAATGGTTGTGCGGTGAAATTGAGAGATTTGGGACGACCGCATTTTCTTAAAGTTAATTTATGTACGAGATTTTCCTTTCTTATTTGTTACATCTCTCTTTTCAATGATTAAATTTTTAGATTGGTTGTAAAAAACAACGCTTTGGAATATGAAGGATTCATCTTCATAAAAAATGTTGGTCTCAGCTATTTCCATTGTGGAACTATGGTGCATCATATCCACAGATGGGTCAACTTTGTGCACGTGCTCAATTTTATTTTCAAGTTGCATGTGCTCACTTTCAATTTTGGGTTCTTTCGCCTGCCCTACAATGTTTTTTCTCTTCTTCATCAGGGGAAGATTGTGAGAACTATCAATTTTTGCACGAGGAGGGTTCTTATCTCCTCCTTCATTTGAAGATTTCTGAGTTTCTTTCTTACTAGGGTGGGACGTTGAAGCGATGGTCCGTGATGTCATGCTCTTGGGAGTGCTGGACGGGGACTGGAAACTCTTCTCACCAGATCCTTTTCCCTGTTGTCTTACAATTCAGTTGTGCTTTGCAATGTCTCTACACCACAATCTTCATAAGCATGAGTTTTGTTGTCACTGTCTCTGTCTTCGGTCAGGTGTCTATGGATAAAAGAGATGCTAAAGCCAACTGATAGTAAATGTTCTCTAAAAATCCCATTAGGGTCGAACCCTTTTAGCCTTTCAACATATGTTAGGTTCAAGTTCTTGAAATGGCCTGTGAATTCGTCAATCTTGTTGACGTTTCTGCACACAAAGTCCCCGACTTTCCAGGGAAGAGGAATGAACTATTTTTTTCTCTTGTCATGGAAAAAATGCAACCAGTGGTTGTATTGCCTTGCTATTTCTGTAACAAACATCTTGTCCGTGATGTGGCATGGAAGGAAAGCATGATTTTCCTTGGAGCCAAAGATCATTAGTACACTGTAATTTTCCTTTTGTTCAAGTGTCCCCTTCTTGTCCAAAAACTTGGTTGCTTGGCTAGACATCCCGAGAGCATCCTTTCCTAATAATAAATCTTTGAAAACTGAGACAAAGTCATGAAAAACCTCATAAAAACAATGGGAGGCCTTGTGCCTCCACATGGCTTGGTACCAGAATGTTACTGGGTTGAATTCATAGTTTATTTGCTTGGACAGAGATAATTTTGGAAACAGACAACAATGGACTATTGTGAAAATCAAGTAGGATGACATATAAAATTTATTCGATTCTTTGAATTGTGATAGTTGGGAACAGATTTCAATGGAAATTAACTTCCCCCAATCGAAAATGAATTGTTCCTTGACTGTGAAGTACAAAATATAAATAACTATACGGGAAATGCTTGCCATGGATTCCTGTCCCATTATTCTTGCAAACAACCAAGCAATTTCCCGAAATGGATTTCTAAAGGAACTGACCTGCAAGTTTGTGATATCTTCAGGAACTGTTGTTGGGTCTTCGAGGAACTCAGGTAAGAAGTCCAACCCGTTATCATGTTTTTCTAGGAACTGCTTGTAGTCTTTTCCTCTAAAGGTCAATGTTGGCTCCAACAATCTTAACATCTTGCGGAAGACCTGAGGTGACAAAGAAACAGGGAGAATGGTCACGCAGTGGAATAATTCTTTGGCTTGAAATATATTTTTCGGTGCACCAAGAGAACACCTACTTACAGTCAAAAACCTCAAGGACGCAGCCTGCACGAGTGATTCTAGAGGTCCAAATCACTTCGTTCTGGGCGAAATGGGATGAATAGTAAGAGTATGCCCTTGACCACTGGAAGTTCTGGTTTTGACGTCCAAAGATATTCACTGTATCTCCACAGAACTGTTGTCAAGCTACTGCCATAAGTTTACAAGAACGTTTGTTTGCTCCAGACGATGTTTGAAATGAAGAGTTGGAAGGGATAATATGACCCTGCACAAATCCTGGTCCAATGCGTGTGAATGGGAGATCTCCTTGAGACTTTTGCTCATTAATTAAAATTTCGACGATTGTTGCATGATGCAATGTTAGCATTAAAGACTAGTAATTGCATACATTGAAGTGCGAACATGGTGGATATGACAATGAGCAATTAAGGATTGGAGATTTCTTGAATGGGCCAACACGATGACCCATGTTTGAGATGAAATCTTGGTTTAATGCGTATTAATGGGATATCTCCTCAAGCATTTTGCTCATTAATGATAATGTTGACGGTTCCTGCATGGTGAGCTGTTAGCATGAAAGGTTACTAATTGCATATTAAGAAAGAAGTATGAAGATCACAGGGACGGGAAAGAGCAATTAAGGAGCGTTTAATTATCGAAAGTGGTCGGGCGGGCTTCAAAATAGGGTTACAAGGTACAACCGTTGGAGGTGAGGGCTCGAGGGTCAAATTGTATGTCTTAGAATTTTTTGAGTGCAAAACGCATAACACAGAAGAGGGCATGGTGCGACAATTCAGAGGGCAATTTGTATATCGCGAAAGTCCAGCTAATGTTTGCAGGACACAGAACAATGGAAGTGAAAACGTGAGCCCGCCTATCCGGGAACCTGCAATCGAAAAAATGGCTCAGGTATGGAATAGAGAAACGGTTGGGCGGATGCATCTTCACTAATATATTGAAACTTGTAATATATATCCCACTGTGTGTCAAGATATTTTCTGCATGTCTCTGGGCAAAAAAGATAAAATAAGAGAAGATAAATTAATTTAAATTCGAGGAGTCGAGGTTCATTTAAATTTCACTGTCTCGTCGACGCTTTTACTTTTTAATCACGGTCTGTATGGTTGTTGCATGATGAATTGTTAGCATTAAACCTTGGTTGGTCACATGAAACAGTGACTAAGAATTGGAGATTTCGTGAACCCACCAACTCGAGGATCCACGAAAGAGATTCCATGAAATGGGCAAGTATGGAAAGTGGTTGGACGAACTTTAGAATTAGGGTGACAATGGTTCCCCAGGAGACGTGACTTCCCGAGGGTCAAATTGTATATCTCATAACTTGAGTGCAAAATGTGTACCACAGAAGAGGGGATGATATGGGAGTCTGGGGGTCAATTTGTATATGGAAGAAGTGTGGGAGATCTCCTCGAGGCTTCCGCTCATTAATGACATGTTTAAGGTTCATGCATGAGGAAGTGCTAGCATTAAATCTTTCCAATTGCATATCCAGAGAGAAGTAGGAAGGTGGGGGGAACAAGGAACAACAATTAAGGAATGACTAATTATCGAAAGCGGTTGGTGACGCTTCGAAATAGGGCTACAAGATACAACCAGCAAAGGTGAGGGCCCAAGGGTCAAATTATATCTATCGGGAGTGTTGAACACAGAACATGTAACACGGAAGAGGGCATGATGTTGCATTCATGTGGACAAATTGTATATTGCAGAACTTCGGGTGCTATTTGCTACTCGCGGAACATTGGAAACACAATCCCGAGCCCGCTAGTCCGGGAACCCACAATCGAAAAAATGTCTAAGTATGGAACATGGAAATGGTAGGCCGAACTCGATACACAGTAAATGTACAACGTCATGGAGATATAGCCAACTTGGGGCTAAGTATTGAAAGGAACAACTGACGATCGAGCTCGTGACGGGGCATTCCAGTGGACAAATTGTATATCGTGGAATTCCAGGCACTGTTTGCAAGTCGCGGAAGATTTGAAACACAATTTTGAAGCCGTCAATCCGGGAACCCTCAATCGATAAAGTGTCCAAGTATGGAATAGGGAAACACTGGCCCAGACTTGTTTTCACTAATATATTGAAATTTGTAATAGCTTTCCCATTACCTGGAAAGATCTTCTTTGCATGTTTGTGGACAAGTTCTGTAGGGATGGCTCGAGGCTTTTGCTTATTAATGATGATATTTATGGTTGTTGCATGATGGTGTCTTAACATTAAACCTTTGTCATTGCATATTTGGAAAGAACTACGAGGATGGTCGGAACAGGAAACAAGGACTAGGAATTGGAGATTTCGTGAACCCGCCAACACGAGGACCCAAAATAGAGTGACAAGGTCTCCCTAGAATATGTGAGGCCCCGATGGTCAAATTGTATAGCTCAAAACATTTGAAGGCATAATGTGTAACACAAAAGAGGGGACGATGTTGAAGTCCGACAGTTAATTTGTATATGGCGGAGGTCTGGGTGCCAATTGTTTCATACCAATGTGTTCAGTTTTCACTATTAAGACCATAATTAATGTATATTGGGAAGGGCACGAAGTTAGTGGGGATGGAAGGGAGTGACAAATACTTTGAAACATTTGTGAACCCTGGTAGAGTGAAGCTTTCAAGTTTGAGGAGTCTATGGTGGAATTGTAGATCACGAAAGTTTTGGGTGCAAGATGTATATCACGGAACAAGAAGCAATAGAGTTCGAAAGCGCAAACCCGACAATCGCGGCCATAAAATTGGATAAGTAAGGAGAGGAACATCAGTCGATCAGATTCATCACGTGAGGATATGCATGGAGATGAAGATATGCCAGCTCGCCAACCCTGGAACCCACGATCATAGAAAGGCGACTAAGTATATAACCAAAAATAGATAATAGACGGGAAGAAGAAAAGGGAAAAAGGGCTAAGTATCTCACATAACAACATCTAATGTTCGTTTATTAATGCCAATCTTTTTGAATCCCTGGTGAGTTCTCACTAAGAAAAGCATAAATTGCATATCACAGAAGTTCTTTGGGTGCAAGATGTATATGATGGAACAGGGGACATAAGTGTTGGATACCGCAAACTTGGGACCCGATGGTAAGATAATTGGCTAAGTATTGAAAGGGACCATGGTCAGTCGGGCTCATGGTGTGAAGATATAGATAAATATGAGCATCTGCCAATCCGTGAATCTAGGAGGCCATGATAATAGAGATGCAACTAAATATAGAACCACAAAGGGATAATAGAGGGGGAGAAAACAAGGAAAATTTAAAGAGAAAGTGTTTATATTTATTCCAATAGTATTCATATTAATATATATTAATAGATTATTTCTGGTCCAAATGTAAATCATCTTCCAATTTGCAGGATGTTGTTCGGTTCATAAATTTCGTTGAAACCCATAAGCAATAGAAAAGAAAGGAAAAGAAGAAGAAGAAGAAGAAGAAGACACACACATAGACACATGACACAACATTTTGTATATGCATGGATATTATCAAATAGAAGAAGCTGCAATATATGCAAAATATTGAATAGGAACACGACGTTAACACTTGAGTTGCCTTGTTGTAATAGAGTCATTAATTCATTCTATTTACGGGACCTTGAAGAATGAAAGCAGGACGAGTCCTCCCATTTATTTCTTTAAGTATACGACGGGCGCCACATAAGTATGGCCTATGACAAATTATTCTTCCATGTAAAATGTAAGGAGCAAACATAGTATCCTTTATTTAAATAGAAGTGATGGGCAGTAGAAAGAAAAGATTGTTGTCCATGTTTAACGACACACAAAAAAAGTACAAAATAAAATAAAAAACAATACCAGAGATTGGAAAATACCATACAAAAACCTTAAATATTCTATATTCAAATAAACTGGGTTACAAAATACAGCTGAGATTATTTTCCATAATGGCTGCGATTGGGCCTGCCATTTACAAAAAAAAGAAAATATGTACAATAATGAAGCCTGTGGACAGTCTTTTATAGATTTCAACTTGACCATCAAATGCTTGATTCGTAAAAAACAACGAGTCAAATATCAATTTTGGGTCTTGGACTTCATTGGTGCTGCCAGCTAGATCTATACCAGCTTTTTGAATAGCTTGTCTCTTTTAGATATGGCCTGCCTGCATTGGCTGGTTATTCAACATTCCATACTTTGCTAAGTGTTAATTTCCCTCTATCGTCGAAAACTTGGGGTTTAAGGTGCCTTCCTTGTAATGTTCTTGATCATTAACATCTGAGACAACTTAGAGATGTGATTCAAGCCCAATTCAAAGATGAGGGAGTGGTTTTATGTGACATCAGCTTTAGGGGAAACAAATCCTGTTAGCCAACAAAAGCCGAGACAAAAAAAAATTCAAGTATGTTGTGACTGCTATTCTCCCTATATTCGATCATATGTTTGGTTGAAAATCCTGCCTGAAGATTTGTATGTTGAACTTCTTTGTTTTATTGCTGTAAATTGGAAGGGACGTCCAAGTAAGCTGCAAAATGTTCCTCTGTTGAAGTACATAGCTTCTTCCAGCAACACAGATCTGGAAAGTGTGTCAAATGATGCAGATCAAATCATAATATATCTTTCATCGTAGGGGTGGCAGACATGGCGGCCCACAAAATGGTCTGAATGTTCAGAAGTGATGCCAAATATTACTCCATGCTTGAATACACTCAGAAGGAAATTATAAAATTAGATACCCATGAAAAAGAGAAACTGTATGCGCGTTTGAATCAACATTCTAAAATTGAAAAATGTTTTATGCTATAGTTGTAACAGACTTGACAGATAGTCAGTTTCTATGTCAAAGAGTGTTGAGCGACGTTTGGATGCAACAACAAACTTGACATACAATCAACTTTCGATCACTACTGATACTAATGTCAAGTGTAAGAAGTCATGATCCCAGTCTCTAGGTAGTTTCACCTTCAAGCATCCACAAAGGCGGTGACCCCAGGCTCCAGATATCTTCAGCTTCGGACATCAACATTGGCGGTAGAAATGGGAACAATTCTATTGACTGCAGGGCAGCAATGCGGTGAACAAGGAGGGGTGTCATTTTCAAAGCACTTAGACTGCAGGATTGTCAGACCTACAAAGAACATCGACTTTAGTGTTGCTTTGTCATGACAACTATAATGTTGATTTGAGTCCATAAATCTTTGGACATTGGTTGTCCTGTGCGATAATGACCTTGACACTAGGTACATGTTAGACATCTATTATCTGACATTGCAATGTTAATGCAATTGCCACAGTGAATGATGACTCAATTGCATTGGCACAAGCAATATTAATTGTGTGATTAATTAACATCCTTGAAGGATGTGAATCCCAAACAACGCCTAAAACTTTTTGAACAACCGTGTGTATAAAAAATACATTGTTCTATATTTAAAAAAACAAGAAATTGTATTGTTCGAGCATTCTTTTTTTTTTTTCAAATATTGGATCAACTGCAACATAAGAAATGCATTTTCCTTATTCAAAGGAAGGGAAACAATAAGAAGATTGATATTAGGTGGAAATAGCTCTGGAATACACCACTACATTAAGGTCTCTTCTAAAGAATGAAATAAAATGATTACATGAAGGTGGTAGTAAAAGGTGATTTCCAGAAACCAAATCATTACCTGAACACACAAAACTTCTTGCAGAAGGTGGTAGTATAAAATAATCCTTAGAAAGTGTTGCAAAGTCCATAATCCAAAATTCCTTTCCATTAAATTTTCCCAGTTACATGTTGATGCAGGCATTAGAAAGTTTTGAGAGCGTCGTTCCCTAGTTATATACCCACCTTCAGGTAGGAGGAGAATATTCATGCAAAGAGGGGCAAGCTCATCGACCTAGATGCAAACATATGCATAGGAATAGTAAAAAACATTGTGTAGTAGCGATAGAAAGTTGATTGCATGTGGAGTCTGTTACTACATCTAGAGGATGATGAACAAACTTTGACAAAGAATATGACTTTCTGTCAAGTCTGTTACCACACCCAAAAGTAGCTCAACAAACTTTGAAATAAAAAATTCTGTAATTTTAGGATGTCGATTCAACCTCCCATACAATTTCTCATACTCGTGACGATCCAAATTTGAAATTTTCTTCTGAGTATATTCACGAATGGTGTAATATTTCATGCCATTTCCGAATATTACATACCATTTTACAAGCCAAGGTATGTGTGACTCCTATGACGAAAGATAAATCCTTGTGTGGTCTGCAGAATTTGATACACTTGCCAAATATTTGTGTTGGAAGAAACTATATACTTCAATGAAGGAGCATTTTGCAGGTGACTTGAAAGTCCCTCCCAACTCCCAGTAAGAAAAAAAAATACAATCAACACACAAATCTTCAGACATGCCTTTCAACCAACCAAAGCATCGAATATAGGGAGAACACCAATCACAAGATGCTTGATTTTATTTTTTATTTTTTATTTTTATTTTTATTTTTTAATTTTTATTTTTTTTGTGTTTGAGTTTCTATTGGCTAACGGAGTTTTTTTTCCCTCAAAGCTGACATCACATAAAACCATTCTCTCATCTTTCAATTGGGCCTGAATGGAATCTCTAAGTTTTCTCACATGTCCATGACCAAGAGCATTACAACGAAGGCACCTTAAAGCCCAAATCTTCGATGATAGAGAGAAATGGGAATAAGTATTTAAAATCAACACTGGAGGATGATAGTATAATCTTCTGTAGATTTTCGCTTAATTTGTTTTAATGGAATATGCCCTCGATCTTTTCGCTTATTAATGCCAATATTTTCGAATATGTGTGCTGAATAGTCAATAATAACATGAGTTAACATTCCCACATGCAAGCAAATTCTCAAATATGACAACTTGTAACATATGCACAATATTAAAGAGGGGCACGACGTCAAGACCTCTGTGGATGACACCTTTGTGGGTGGCAGCATGGTAGTACAATATTTCACCGTTACTATGATGATGCCTTTAAAAAACTAAAATAGCCAACACTTTTTGCAAATTCAAAATGGACGCAATTTTTTTTTATCAGATCCCATAATATTCACATGTTTATGCATTTTAATGGGAGATGTCCTCGAGCTTTCCGCTTATTAAAACCAATATTTTTGAACCTGTCTGGTGGGTTGTCACTAGTAAAATCATAATTAATGTGCATTGGAAAGGGAAGAAGGTGGCGGGGATGGAGGGGAGCACAAAATGATTTTAAACTTTTCTCAACCCGGGAATGCTTGAACCTACGAAACTTTGAAGACTTGACTAAGTATGGAAAGGCAGGTCAGACAAAGGGAGTCATCGTAGGTAGAGTCAGGCTTGTGAGTTCAAGGAGTCTGGGGTTGAATTGTAGAGCACAAAATTTTTGGGTGCAAGATGTATACCCCGAACACGAGTTACCAGAGTTCGATAACACCTATCTGCGAACCCACGTTCATAAAATTGGCTAAGTATGTAAACGTACGACGGTCGGTCGGACTCGTGATGTGAAGATATAGATGGAGATGATGATTTTTCAGTTCACCACACCGAGAACCCGCGAGCACAAAAACATGACAAAGTATAGAACCAGAAACACATAATAGAGGGTAAGAACAAAAGGGAAAAATGAGTAAGTTTAGAAGAAATTGGCTAAGTATGCAAACAAATGGCTTCCGATCGGACTCATGATGTGAAGATATAGATGGATATGACGAAGTATAGAACCAGAAACACATAATAGAGGGGAAGAACAAAAGGGAAAAATGGGCAAGTTTACAAGAGGACAAAGGAAGGGAGAGAAAAACTTTATCGCTCACACAACAACACTTAGTCTCATAAATATAAAGCCATAGAAAGACATTAAATATGGGAAAAACATCGTTAACTATGAAATATAGTTGGAGCTCGACAAACTCTGGTTCAAGTGAAAAGAGATGTTGTTTACATCCACTACAAAAAATTGCATATTATTTTATCTTAATAGTATTTGTTTGGAGAGCCAACTGTAAAACCATGTAATAATAGATCCAACTGCAGATGCAGGACCCCAACATTGAAAAGTTGAAGCAAACAAGAGCAAGCAACAAATAACAACCTAGTTAAGAAGCACCAAAAGGCCCAACTGTAGCTGCAGGACCTCAAACCTAGAAATTTGAATCAATCAACAATAACCAACATCCAAGGAACCAAGAAGCAAGCAACCACCATCCAACCAGGAATGTCGGTGAAGAACAATATTGGCCAAATTCACTACACACAAGATTGTATCAAAAAATTTGGAGGAAAATGTATTGTAACACATATGTTAACCAAACATTTCAGGCTATGAGACCTGTCAGGTAAACATACAAAGCTGTCAGGACCATCCAAAGGCCTGCCATTGTGCAAGCAATTAAGAAAGGTGCGGTTTTCATGGTTGGTATTTTTCAATACTGGGAGCGATCAAAATCCTCTTGCAGTCCATATTTGTATGTGATTACTACGAACAGAGAAGCAGGATTGTAATGCCGTCTTCATCTTGTTCTTGATCACCAATGTTCGACACATAACCTACCTCCATCACAACCATAGTGACGCATAGGAAAAGGAAATCGTATTTTCTCCTCACATACAAAGATGTTCTACAAGAGGATTTCGACTCAGGCATCCCCAGTAGTCAAATTTCCCACCTGCAAACTGCAAATAGCAAGCAAAGCTAAACACGATACCTAAACCCACCCATCAATGGGAAACGATAGAAGGCCAATGTTTGACACATAACCTACCTCCATCACAACCACAATGATGCATAGGAATCCCAAGCGTGCAAACTGCAACAAGACCAACAAGCAAACAAGAACAACAAAAACATGCAAATAAGAAATCAATGAACAAGCAAGAAGTAAGCATGAACCAGTGAACCAATAATGTCGCTGAAGAATGATATTGCCCATATTCACTGCATAGAACATTGCATATAAAAAAAAATGGAAGAAAATGTATTGTAACAAGCCTATTAAGTAAACATTTAAGGTTGTGAGGCTTGTTAGGTAAACATTTAAGTCTGTCAGAACAACTCTGTAAACATTTAAAAAATAATGCAGAGTGACAGGTCTCTTACGTACGTAAAAACATTTATTATATTATTTTATAACAATAAAAAAAATTAGTAACAATAGTTCGGACAATAAACGCTATGTAAAATTTTTATTTATTCAAAGGACAAACTAATATGAAGTCAACTAATAAAAAACTGACTCTATCTTCAAAACTTTGGATATCCAAACATTTCAAGAAAAAAAACAAAAACTCAGAAAGACCGTATATGCTCAAAAACTTTGGATATGCTAACATATCAAACATTAGGAGTATCGAAGCTAGCAATAAGACCTCCAATATGTTATCGAATCAGATCATGACATATATGGTATTTTTTATTATATACAAATCAATGTTTTTAGTTCCCTAGTTCCAATAATAGATATTATGCAAATATTTTTAATCAAAGGACAAACTAATATGAAGTCAACAAATTATTGATCGCTATAGTCCCTCTATGCCTTCGACATAGACTAATAAGGGAAACATTTATTGTTGGGTATGTGTGCATGCATATTGTTTGAGAGGACAAAAGTAGGTGGAGTATTTATGAATTAGGAAAGGAAGTTAAGGGAAGGGATAAGGGATGTCATGGGGAGACATTTGAGGAGAAA
>ML796430.1:66783-123277 GCA_009831015.1 Picea engelmannii
GGGGGCAGCTCAAGTGGTATTCATTGGAAAGGAATTTTATTTTAGAGTGGGAAAAAAAAACCAGAAATATGAGAGGAGGAAGGAAAATTGGGGGAGCTTGGACATTTGGACATACAAATTGGGTTGTGTTGTTGGGAATTTTGGGCACAGAGGGCCAAGAAACCGCAAGGATTTCCTAGAGCTAGGGAGATAGAGAGGTTGTTCCTAGCTGGTTGGGAGGTCAAAATTCTGGTTAGGCAGTTGGTCAAAGGGAGCATCTACAACTGCAGAAAATTGGTCTTGCTACAAGGATATGGACTAACTCAACTAGTATCATAGGTATAATCTCTATGTAAATTTTGGAAAAATTGTTAGTTTATGTTGTGAACAAATTGTTAATTTATGCTATGGATTTACAAGGTTATAACTGAAATTTATGCTTCAAAATTGCAAAAATTGATATCTAATGAAATCCTATGATGAAATTCAAAATTTAAATTAATTAGTTTATCATGGAGAATATGGAAATTCATTGAGTCTTATAAAATATATTTTAACAGAGGAAAAAACAAACCTTTTTATATTAAATGTCCATACTTATACATAAGTTTCCTACATATAACTGCAAAGTCATTTGAGGCCCTGGGATGGGCCTCACAGTAAGGAAGCATGGGAAAGAAATGATAGTACTTCAAAGGACAATGTCAATGTCAAATTAGAAAACAACCCCCTTCCCTCTTCCCTCTTATGATATCATAATCGGGTCCTTGTTGCTCCCTCAAACAACCATTTTGGTGGATATTATATTTTTGTAGTATTTTCCTATTTACATACTTTTACATATATATGAGAATATCATGGGAAATTTACCCACCACATTGTAAACCTAGCCCACCACTTGGACTCCTATGCATTCACTATTGGGACCTTAACCTTGAGCTATGTAATGCAAATTTTTACAATTCTAAATGGGGTCATCACAACTTATCCCTCCTAGTTTGACTCCCATCTCATAAACCTCATCATATAAATAATACTTGATTTATTACATTACAATTTAGTGGTAAAAAATGGGATATTTCAAAACCTTTTGGATCTAGACTATTTCTTCCCACTTTTTAAAGGTGTTTTTAATTCAATTAGAATGAATACTTTGTCCCGAGTCATTCTCCCATGCATGGTTAGGGATGCTCAAGTTTATGAGTACTTAGTCTGGTATCAATGAAGGCAGGTACCTTTATGCACAATCTTTTGAAAGCTTCCTAGTGGTGTTGAAGATTGATGGCTTCTTCGTGGCGCTTGAGGTTCTCCTTAGTCATTTTTGTGTTTATAGGTACTAGTTTTCATTGTATGCACTTTTTGGTGCATTTGTTGTTTGGGATGTGCTACTTGTGGCAACGATACTCTCTTTTTGGTTTCAATCTCCTTAGACTCCTTTCTAAATGTAATTTCATCATTTATTCTTGAAACAAAGGAAATTATGACTTTTTTTCTTGGAAAGAAAAAGATCATTGTATATCAATCAAAATCTTTTACATGTATTAAAAATAAATAAGCATCAAATATATTTTGCAATGAATGGAAATAAGGAGCTAGTTTGCAAGCTGAAGAAGTCCCTCTATGGATTAAAACAATCTCCAAGAATGTGATATAAAAAGTTTAATACTTATATATGTGGGACTTGGTTTCTCAAGAAGCAAAGTTTATCATTGTGTGTATTTCAAACTAGTTTGTGATCATTTTGTAGTGAATAGAAAGAAGTGAATGTTAAAGTGATCCACAAATTCATACACTAGACCTATTTTAATGGAACATCTCATAATGATTCACAACTTATTGGAGGAACTGGGGTTTAGTATTTGAGGACACTGATTTTTTCAAGATCAAAGTAGATTTTGGTAGGGGATCACGTAATTTTACAAAGTTGATGGCCCTTAAGTTAACATTCCTGCTAGTTGTTGAGTATGGTGCCACAAACCTGCAAGTCTTTGGTGATTCTCCTGTGGCGATCAAATGGATGCAAGGTGTGTCTGTGTTGGATAAAATTATGCCAAGGCCAATCTTTGAGGAGAATTAGAATTTGAAACTTTTATTTTCCTCACTTTCTTTTCATCTTGTCTAAAGGGAAATGAATTTTGAAGCAAATATGTTGTCCAAAGTTGGTTTGTTGGGAAATATTTTTTTGATCAGGGGCCTCGAGGGATGCCATATTTATGGAATTAGTGATATAATGTATGAAAGTATGTACAATAATATTGTTGAAGAATACGTTATATATTCTCTCTTGAATATAAAGTGAAGTTATATATATATATATATATATATATATCCGCAAAAAAAACCATAATTTTATTTATATAAAAAACAAAGTTACATATTCTCAGATGCTCTCTAGCATGTCAAGCTCTAAATACATTTTATACATTTCATCTCTTGCAATTAGGCTAAGATAGCCTCTTGGAACTAACATAACAAACCACTCACAAAAAAATGGATGAATGCAAAAGAAAACATTTATTATTATTATTATTATTATTCCATATTAACAACAATGATGACATTAAGTTTCAAATCTCTTGGACATTTTTTTTTTCATTTCCAATATGTTTTGTTTGGCATCTCAAAATAATTTCCAAGACTTTAAAATATACTCCTCTCTAATATGGTGTCAAACAAAAATAAATATTAGCTGGACAATTTTTTTTGAAAAGAGTTAATTTACAAGTACACAGATTTATGTAGCACAAGGGATTACCTCAATTGGTTGTTGCGGGTGTTGTTGGCCATTTGGACAGTTCTATACTAATGTGTGCACAGTTCGAATCCCCCTGGGTGATGAATATTTTGATAAACCTATGCAAGTAAAACAACAAAATCTAAAACACATAAGAAAAATAATGGCATATTCACACAATATAGACAAGATTTAACCTGGAAACCCTTAATCAGGAAAATCAACCTAGCTAAGAGTCACACCTCTCTCTATCTCATTGTATTAACTTCACTATTTACAATACAATATTTAGGTATATTGCAACATCCAAAACCTTAATCTTTTAACCTATATTAGATTACAATTCTAATCCCTTAATTGAAATTAGATTACAATGCCCAAAAAAACCATTGGTCAAAAAATAAAACAAACCAAAAAAGGACCCAAAATTTTCTTTCGAGGGGCCCGTTGACCCCCAATTGGGGGGGGGAGTGATCACCCTCCTAGACCCACTTTGTGCTAGGATGAGACTGAGTCTACCTACAAATAATAAAACACATGTCCAACGTTCTCCCACTTGTTGAATACTTTGCAAAAATGGGGTCAAGTGCAAGGCATTCATATAATTAGTGATAAGGCCCTAACACTGATTTCTCAATAGTTTGTTAGTTATGGTTAGGTCTTCTTAGTGGTAGGTTACATCATACTCACTTTATCTCCTATTTATAATAAAGGAGTTTCATTTATATAGTTGTCTTGTCTTGTGCGTTGGATATATTGTAAAAGGAGGCTTATGATCCTAAGGTTTTTGTCCTTCAATGAGTCATCTTGGAATTTTCACTATAACACTTTTTCTACTCAAAGTTTTAGACAGTGAAATTTTTAGGATCCTAAGGAGACACATCAAAGTACTCGTGATAAAAATTTCAGCCTCTAGATTTTTTTAATATCTGAGATATAATATGTTGAAGTTAGGGTTTTTTACTAGTACTCAAATTAGCCTCAAATGAGTCATCATGTAATTTTCACTATAATTTTTTTTTTGGTGAATTTTCAAACTATAAAATTTTTAGTAGTCTGAGAAGATATATCCAAGTCTTGTGGTAGAAATTTTGATTTCTGAGACACTATAATTTTAGAAATACAAGCTATGGAAATTAGGGTTATTTGACTAGTCCTAAAACTAGTGTCAAACATGCGTTCTTGGTAGAAGTACCACATATAAAGCTTGGGAAGTCCAAATTGAGTGCCTCAAGTCCCTTTGGAAAGAAGACATCATAGTATTTTAGGTAAAAATTTCAAAATCATATCTAAAATATTGGACATGTGGCATTCCATACAAGTTCATGATCCGGAAAGGTCCAAGAAGCAACAATTTTTGGGAAAGTTACCATAACATTCAATTGGAACATCAAATTTTGGCCAGACCTGTGGAATTATAGAGAAGACATATCAAAGTACTATAGGCCAAAAAATTTTAGACTTGGGAGGGCCTAAATTTCAGAGATACATCAGGACAAAAGTCATCTAGAAAGATAGTCTCAAAATTAGGGTTTTAAAACTACATAATGTACAATTGGAATAACTATTGATTGGAAGATCTATTTTTGTTGATTCAAAATTTGTGATAAAGAGAAAAAAGAGGAGTATTATTATTGTTATCCCACATAGACAAGGGTGTTAAAAAAATTATTTCACCAATTAAATCTCTAGAAAGATCATCCAAGACTCATGAAGAAAATGAAGAGATACATAACCATATATCCAAATTGGAGGACCAACTTAATGAATTGAGTGCTAGGTCAATAACAAGTGATGATGTGGTTAAAAAACAAAGAGAAATACAACATATGGAAAATAATATGAATGAAAATGAGGAACAAATGGAAAATTAGATGGATGAAAATAGGGAATAGAAAGAAAATAAGATGGATGAAAAGATGGAACATATGGAAAATAAAGCAGATCAAAAAATGGAACATAAGTTGGTCACCAAGATCATATAAATCCTAGATGGGATGTTTCCTAAAAGTGACACTGTTACAAAAGAGACTCATGAAAACACATGTAGTATTCATGCTGAAAAACCTTCCAGTAATAAACATTGTTCAGGTGGATTTAACTTTAATAGTGGATTTAATTATGGATGGGTTCCTAAGGGTGTCAAATTTCCCAAGGTTGAACTAAACAAGTTTGATGGAACATAAGTCTTTACATGGGTGAACCAAATAGATTTGAATTACATAATATTTTGGATGATAAGAAAATGATTTCCTTAGTAAACTTGTACTTTGAGAAAAAACCCTATCAATGGTATCAATGGGTAGTTAAAAGAAAGCCCCATTCTTATAATTATACATGGATTTTATTTACAAGAGACTTAGAAGTACAATATCGAAAAGTTTGGGAACAAGACTACTTTAGTCAATTGACAAGATTCAAACACTCAGGTGATATTGAAGATTATAATTTAGGCGTTGTCCACAAGGGTGGATAACATAAGTGATGAACATCTGTTGGAAGCTTACATGGGTGGATTAGAAGAATACATTAAAATGAGCTTTTCTTAAAACATCATGAAAATATTATGGAGGCTATGCAATTTTCTCACTGTATTCAGGCCAAGAATAGGGCTACACATAAGTCTACCACTAGAACATATGAAAGAAGTAAAGATCAATTTGGGGCTCATAGGGAAACCCTACCTCAACCTACTCGAATATCACAAAAGGAAATGGAGGAAATAAGAGAAAAATGACTATGCTTTGGTTGTAATAGAAAATGGTCAAAAGGGCATAAATGTCAAGAAAAACATTGTTCACCTTGGAGAACAATGATGAAGAGGAAATGGAGGCATTTCTATAAATGTATGAGAGATAACTTGTGAACTTAAAACAACAAGAAAAAGATGTAGAATTTATACAGAACATCGACAAGTGTGAAATATTTGTTCATGCATTGGAAGGTTTGTCAGCAACTCAAACCCTTGAGATTGTAGGATACATTAAGAAGAAAAATATCATAGTGCTTATTTACTCATGTAGTACCCATAACTTCATAGATAAAATATTAGCAGAGAGCCTCAATTGTTTTGTGTATCCAGTGATAACTTTTCAAGTTTCCATTGCTAATTGAGGGAGTATTGATTGTGTAGGAAAATGCCACAACATTAAACTTAGTATGGGAGAATCTAACTTAGAAATCCTAATGTATGCCATTCCCATTGGAGGAGTGGATTTTGTTTTGGGGATTCAATAGTTGAGAATATTAGGTAAAATTTCTACAAATTATAAGGAATTATTCATGAGATTTGAATTGGAAGGAATTAAATATGAACTCAAACGGTTAAAATCTGCACCTTCTCAGGTCATCGACTCTCATAGAATGGAAAAGATCCTAAAAAAGGGTAGTAGGGGAGTTGTGGTTAGAATGTATTCTATGGAAGTGAAGTAGGAAGATGAAAATGTTCTAGAGGAATTAAAATGCACCTTGGAAAAGCACCATAGGGTCTTCCAAGAAATTCCTAAAGGGATACCTCCATATAGAGATCATGAACATCAAATTGAACTAATACCTGAAAGAACTCCCCCTAATAAAAGGCCTTATAGATATACCCATCAACAAAAGGGGGGGATTGAGAAAATGGTACAAGACATGCTCGATTCAAGTATTATTCAACCGAGCAGGAGTTCATTTTTAGCTCCAGTAGTTATGTTGATCAAAAATTCATTTTTTGGAGGATGTGTCCTTATTATAGAGATCTAAACAAAATCGCCATCAAGGATAATTTCCCTATTCCAAATATTGATGAACTTTTAGATGAGCTTCATGCAATGGATTATTTTACAAATTTAGATCTTAAATTAGGATACCATCAAATTAGATTAAGAAAATAAGACATTCCCAAAACAACTTTTAGAACACATGAAGGGCACTATGAGTTCTTGGTCATGCCTTTTGGTTTGACTAATGCTCCTTCTACTTTTCAAAGCCTTATGAACAGACTTTTTCAATCCCAACTTAGAAAGTTTGTGTTGGTTTTCTTTGATGATATACTTATGTATAACAAAACATGGGAATACCACATTAAACACGTGGATAAAGTATTACAAATTCTTGAGAATAATCAATTGTACGTAAAAATATCAAAATGTGCTTTTGGGAAACAAGAAGTAGAGTGTTTGGGTCATATTGTTTCAAGAGAAGGGGTTAAGGTGTACCCTCAAAATATCCAAGCTATTACAAAATGGCCTATTCCTAATAACATTAAGAGTCCTAGAGGGTTTTTGGGTCTTACAGGATATTATCGAAAATTTGTTAAGAATTATGCACACACTGTAGGCCCACTCACATCTCTTTTGAAGAAAAAAATATTTGTGTGGAAGGAAGAGGCTACCTTGACATTATCACTCTTAAAGGATGACATGTCTTCAAAACCACTATTGGCGACACTTGATTTTGGTAAAACATTCATAGTTGAATGTGATGCATCAGAACTGTTGTAGGGTAAATGAACCCTGCAAGAGATAACTCCCTTAGGCTCTTCCTAGACCTAAGACATAATAGAGATGTAAATGGTAGATTTTCCTAGATCTAATTCATACACAAAAATAATATACAAGTTGATGGAATGAAAGGCTTATCCAATGATCTGACGCTTGTCCCTGCATGATCCTTATCTGTTAGCTTCCAAATATATGCCCTTTGTTCTTACCAGCTTAGATCTGCACACATGGAGACACACAAACCTTTCACAAGATCAAACTAATCATGTATAAATTAATGATAGATCTAATAATGTATCATAACACATAAAAACATTAATTCCACACAAGGAAATATAACAATTACATACACATACAGGTAGAGGGAAACATCTTGTACATCTTCTATTGATAAAACAAATGGATTACGCCTTACAAAGAAGTCAATGCAGTCCTTTCCTAAGTTGCTTGCCCAAGCTATGTAATCAAACTGTCAAAACAAGTTTGCTTTCTCTTCTCTTCCTCACCCTTTTCCCATGAGAGACCCCTATTATTTATAGGATAGTAGAGATAAGATCAAAGGGTAGTTTGGATAAAATCTCCATTCCCAAGATGAAAATCTTCTTGAGGTCGAACCACGAAGAATAAGGGATTCAATCTTATCTCACGAAACCAATCCTAAAAAGGGAGTAACAGACCCGGTTGCGCCCTGCATTTTTACAGGGAGCGACCGATTGCCCTTTGCAAGAGGAAAGGGAGCGACCACAACTTTCTGGTTATAGGCTGTAAAGGGGAAACCAACAACCATGCAAAAAGGTATTGTAAACTCATAGGAAAAGTGATATAATTCAACATTTCAATAGATTTCCTTCACTCTTACCAACTTGGATCTGCACACATGGAAACACAATTTTCACAAGATCAAACTAATCATGTATAAATTAATGATAAATATTATAATGTATCATAACACATGAAAACATTGATTCCCCACAAGGAAATATAATAATTACATACACATCCAGGTAGAGGGAAACATATTGTACATCTTGTATTGATAAAAAAAATGGATTACACCTTACAAAAAAGTTGATGCAGTCCTTTCCCAAGTTCATTGTCCAAGATCTATAATCAAACTGCCAGAATAAGTTTGCTTTCTCTTCTCTTCTTCTCCCTTTTCCCATGAGAGACCCCTATTATTTATAGGATAATAGAGATAAGGTAAAAGGGTAGTTTGGATAATATCTCCATGCCCAAGATGAAAAGCTTCTTGAGGTTGAACCACAAAGAATCGGGGGTTAAATCTTATCTCACGAAACCAATCCTAAAAATGGAGTAACATACCCAGTCGCGCCCTACATTCTTACAGGGAGTGACTGGTCGCCCTTTGTAAGAGGACAATGAGCGACCACAACTTTCTAATCATAGGTTGTAAAGGAGCTACCAACGACCTGGAAAAAAGGTACTGTAAACTCAAGGGAAAAGTGGTATAATTGAATGTTTCATAGTTCTAACCCCTAGATGATGCCCATCAAGTGATCCAGTGGCAAATAATTGTATAACATATGCCCCCTAAAGTATGAGGTCAGAAGAGGTGTATGATGGCCGAAACATTTTACGAACAAAATCACAGAGCTATGGGCGAAGGAAGTTGGGAAGAAACCATGATCAATCCTGCATAATAAGAACATCCTCGAGGTGGGCATACTCATGCTCGGTAACATAAAATAAGAATAGACACCAAAAATACACTGCGGATCCATGCATGACACGATTGACTAGATCATGGCCACAAAATAATACACTGTGGATCCATGTCACAAGTGAAAACATAGCCACAACCAAGTATAAATGTGGATATATGTCACAATATACAAATTAGTGAGAGCACTCAATGCATGAGCGACCTCTGAAGTACTCATGAATAACTCCATCACAACTTGGGAGGGAATGCCATCAAGGAATGTGGTGGTCCCAACCCAAGGTATTCATCCAAAATCCCAATGGTATGAATTTACAACATGTGAATCAATGAGTTGAGATCGAGCATGGTAGAAACTGTTTGATTACCAGTCATTGATGTAGACCGTTGACAGACGTGAGGGAATCCTCTAATGATTAAGATGAACCCTAAGATACCTAGTACAATCTAACGAGTGTGAATAGATGAGTTGAAGTCTAACACTCATAGATTCATTCAACATGATCCAATGATATAAACCCACTGCCGAAATGCAAGGGAGCATGACACTGATGTCTGCAAGTCCCATGGTACTGGTTGGTTTCTAGATTTCAAACCTAGATAATGAGCTGGAGTCGATAGGATGAAATCCGTTGAAGGAGGGATTTCATGTATCCCCCATCAATTGAAATGAAGCATTGATATTATTTTTGGGATTGACAGTGTAGTGTAAGTCATTAATCTATGACCCATATCCATAAGTATTAGTCACAACTGACCAATAATTCTCATGATTTGAATAGTCCACTTAGCACTCATTGCATTGGGTGATGCTCACAGGGGTGAAGAAATGGGATTGAAACCAACGAAATGAATTGCATAACATCAATCATCACTTCCGGGGCTTGCACCCGGTAACTAGGACTTCCCAGGTAGTCACCCATCCCAAGACGCCTCTGGCTCAAGCGCTCTTAATTGTGGAGTTTTCCCCACAATCAAGCCCACTTAGCTTGCTACCCCATTTGCAAAACCTTAGCAAGTATTGTGCCTTATGAACTACCCAGTTAGAGCTCCCTTCACTCTTATTATTTAAGCATATATGGGCTTCCACAGTGCAAGATATTAGATATTATTTTTGGGATTAACTGCATAGTGTAAGTCATTAATCTATGACCCATATCCATGAGTATTAGTCGCAACTGACCAATAATTCTCATGATTTGAATAGTCCACTTAACACTCATTGCATCGGGTGATGCTCACAGGGGTGAGAATTATTGGTCAGTTTCGACTAATACTCATGGATATGGGTCATAGATTAATGACTTACACTACACAGTTAATCCCAAAAATAATATCTAATATCTTGCACGTTGGAAGCATTGACTTGAGAAGGACCAAAACACTCACCATGGGAGACTGGAAGAGTAACTAGTCGGTGGAGCTAGAGAACTCATGGAGATGGTAATGATTCAGAGACAATGGATAACCCACCTATTATACATAGATGAAAAACAAGTGCATTGTTCAAGGGTGACTCAATAGACGACTGCCATTTGTGAAGATGACTAGATGGAATAACCCCCACTCTTTTTGTCTTCTTTCATGTTTAAGAGAGCGTGAAAGAAAATAAAATTATGCTCGATGTTCTCACCCATGGATTTATTCTCAAGCCTGTGGCGAAGAATGGTGCTCGACGATCTTTTCGATATTTAAGGAGTCTAGAAAGATATGAAATAAAACTCCATATACAATCTCATGGATTTAACGAGCCCAAGAAAGTAAATGCTCGTGTATCATTTCATATTTAGAGAGTCTGAAAGGACAAAGAAGATTCCAAGGGTATCTTTTTCGTAAATTTAATCTCTCGAGCTCGAAAGAGGATAAAACAATACAAGGGAGAACTCTTTAAGACAAGGTTGACTAGAGTATTCCTTTTTTGTTATTATTCCATCTGGTCCAAAAAAGGTTAAACTTACAACAAATAGATGTCCTTTCAAATCCAATTAACGAGTGTGAAAGGAAACAAGCTCACTTGACAATTTTTTCATGTTTAAGATGTCTGGAAAAAGCTTAAAGGAGACTCCAAAGAGTTCCTTTTTTCGTGTAGTTTTTATGAGCCCAAAAAGTGATAAAAGTATACTCGATAACTTATTCTCATGTATTTATGAGCATGATAAAGAAAAAAGACTAAGCTCATGGTTATTTTTTTCATTTTTACACGAGCTTGAAATAGAGAATGAAACTATGCTCGTGGTAGGTTTCATTTTTACACAAGTTTGAAACAGAGAAAAATTATTCTTGGGATTGGTTTCATTTTTACACAAGCTTGAAACAGAGAAAAACTATGCCTGGGTTTGTTTTAATTTTTACACGATCTTGAAACTAGAAAATAAACTATGCTCAGGGTAGGTTTCATTTTTACACAAGCTTGAAACAAAGAAAAACTATGCTTGGGATTGGTTTCATTTTTATGCAAGCTTGAAATTGAGAATGAAACTATGCTCGGGTGATACCCATTAACGGGTTTTATTCCCAACATGAAGTCTAGAGGTTGGTACTTCCCTCTCAACATGATCGGCATAAGCTAGCTACGTAACTCTAGCATGATGTCCAGAGGCTGGAGACATGCCCCCAAAAGTTTCGTTTCATCCACCGACTCTTCTTCTGCACTCGATTAGTCTTTTGGCTACTAATAGGAATATGTTTACCATAGAGGCAGGAAGAAAGAGGATGAAATGACACATGTGGAGGAAAGGAAGGTTCAGGTACGAGATTTAGTTGAAGACTCGAATCAATTGGAGGGGGGTCTATTTCATTTTTTAATGAGCTTTCCACAGACAATGAACTATGCTCATGGGTATCTATTTAATTTTTTAATGAGTTTGACATAGAAAATGAACTATGCTCATATCTTTCATTTTTTAATGAGATTGACACATGAAAAGAACTATGCTCATGGGTATATCTTTCATTTTTTAATGAGCTTGACACAGAAAGGGAACTATCCTCATAGCCCTTGACCATAGCTTCCAAGAGATCTTCATCAGACGGAAGAACAATGCTCTAGAAGGAATACATGTCAAGGGACTCAGTAGGGGTAATGAGGGGAATACTAGGCTGCAAATCCACTATTGATTGGTTCACCATGTCAACTACCATATCTAAGTCTGAAGAAGGCAAGCATACAGAGAGAGGCTCCTTCTCATTCGGAGTTGAACACATGGGACATGATGCCACATAATTAACCTGTGGCGGGGGGATACCACTTGCATCTAAGGAACATTCAAGGAAGTCGGGTGGTCGGAAGTCAGATCAGGACTAATGAATGAATGCTGGTCAATGATCACAATGTTTCCATTATGAGAGAAATCCATCACTCAAAAGATTGTGGAAATGAAAAATTTCATAGCATAGACATAGTCCCGCCTAAGGAGAAAATTAAAATCCAAGGGACCTTGAACTGCCATAACATTAATACAAATAGTTTTCCCTCCTATGGTAATGGGGAGCTGAGGAAGGATCCCCAAAGGTTCACCATTTCTTCTATTAAAATCCATAAGATGATGGGTCAACGACACAAGTTGAGGGGAACCAATAGATTTCCAAGAAGTTGAGGATAAAATGTTGACATAAGCACCTTCGTCTATAATATATCTTTTCTTATCGCAAGTCCACACAATGATTTGAAAATGCAGGTAGGAAGGAAGATGAGGATCCCTCAGTCTGTTCCAATCAAAGGAAATGACTTTAGTACTTGGAGGGGGTTCCGTTGAAACAGGTGAAATTCCCCCTTGTCTAGAGGAATCTATAGTGACAAGAAGAACCAGAGAGGTATTGAATTCACTCTCCAAGGGAATAGTGGGATTGATCGATGATGGAATCAGATCGACCACTTCATCAAGCAATGGCGGGTTGGGAGAGGACTCATGGGAAGCAGTTGGAGGTTGTTGTTGGGAAACAACAATGTCTTCCAACAATTTTGAAGCTTCATCCATATGAGGGAAAAGGTAAGTGCGATGTATTTCCTTTAATAACCAACAAGGAATATTGACCTGACCCTTTTTCTCCCTAACAATATGATCACTGGTTGATGGGTTGTCATCAAAATGATGTCCAGAGGCTAGCAACATGGGTTATTGGGAACCCATAGACCACACTTGTAAGACCTTGGGAAGACTAGGGAAATCTCTAAGAAGGTGGTCACCTTTACAAAGCTTGGAAGGGAGTTTGGGCTTATGACCCATGTTGATAGGTTTTCCAACATCATCAATGTAGATTTTAACCTTGTACAATATTTACTGCAAACGGATTTTCAGTAAAAGAACATAAAATATACAATGGAAAATACAAACATTACACAGAGATTTTTCCCCTGGAAACCCAAACTGGGAAAACCAACATATTCTATATGCATTCATCATGATACATTGTTTACAATACAATATACATATAAGAGGCAACGACATCCAAAACACTAACCCAATGACCTGGATTAGTCAACAACCCTAATTCCTTAACCGGAAATAGAAAACCATCGACAAAAAACCATGTGCCGAAAAACCACCTAAATATGTGACACGTTTCCCAAGGCAGAATATAACACATACCCAACAATCAACACTACCAACATGATGAACAATGGTTGGTTGTTTTCTCCCTTGCTTTCATTTCTTCTTCTTAATCTTCCTTTTATTCTTCTTCTTATCCTCCTGGTTACTAGCATTAAGGATTTCACCAGGTGAAGAAGGCACAAGGTAACATGAGGTTGATGTTATTGGGGTGGAGGGATTGCATTCAAAGCACCATGAGCATTTGGGATCATTAGAGTGGAAAGAAACCATACCGGTAACCCTATGGTGAATCCATGAAGACTCAATGTAGCAATATAGGGAGGACCAATGTTTCCAAAACAAGGAAAAACAAAAGGTTCATTGTGAAAATGGGTTCCTTTGTTGGTAGTCCTAGGAACTGTTGCCAGAGACACAAACTCAGCCTAAGGTTTGTTAAATCAAAGAGCACACACTACCAAAATCCCTATAAGATAAGATCAAGCAAACAACTCCCTTGTAACATGGAAAATAGGAAGTAAGGATCTTCTGGAGACGAGAGATGAGGTCCTCAACGAAGATATGAGAAACAATTACCCACAACTGCTCCGTAATGGACATCCAAAGGTGCAAGTACCATATGCAACCAAGTACCCTCCTAAGGAGCCAAAATCATGTGTTTCACATATTTCTCAGGTACTGATAGTACCACCACTGGAGTCACCTAGGAAGGTAACCTAGGAAAAGAAACTAGGGCTACCACTTCACGCTTGGTGGTTGGGCAGAATGATTGTGGGAGAGGGATTCTACGAATAGGCAAGGAATGTAAGACAAATGTCTTAGACCCGAAGAAACTTAGATAGCGGTGTCACCCCGAGGACTTTCCACTACTAATATTTCCCCCTTGACTCACATAACCCCATCGAGAGAGAGTGTTGGGGACCGGTCCAAGCACTCTTCTCGATTTATCCTATTACTTGACTCCTGCGTTAGAGGATATTTCCCAACAAACACTTCACATTACTAATGGATTTTTGCTCATTAGTGTTCCTAGTTTGTTTCAATGGCCTTGGAGAATTTACTCTCTAGTACGTACCCTACAACTAAGGCCCTACAGCCTATACTTTTGATCATTTTATAATAAAGAAAAAGTCTAGCTGATTTTAGATTAAGTAACTTGTTCCTTTTATGGTTGATGTTACTCAAAAGGGGTAAATGGACGTGAAACTTATGATGCGATCACTCTGACTCCAAGAAGACTTCAAAATAAAAAATGAATGGAATGCAATCTTTAGTTTCGATGAAGCCTATCTATAGAAAGGAGAAAGAGGTTTCAAGCAAAGAAACAAGTGTAACATTCAATGCAAGAAACATGAAATTCTCTTTGAATGCAAAAGGTGTTTGGTATATGAGTCAAAGATATTGTAGGATACATGATTCCCACCCCCCCGGTCACGAGGGGGATTTTATTTTTTAGATGCAAGCTAAAACATGCTCCAACCACTAACTAGAGTGCAATTATTTTTTGGTTTTCCGATCCTTTTAAATGCAATGAATTTTTTTTAATGCAACTTCTTTTGTTTTCTTTCTTTCAAATGAAATGAAAGAAAATAAATGAAAACACAAAGGATCACACAACAAAAGAACACAAACCAAAAAATGTAATCAAGTAGGTCGAAAACATCAAAATAACTCAAAAGTTACTACTCGGATAGATCTAAAATAGATCTTGAAGGGTGGAAGAAAGGACAGACACATATATGGGCCTTGTTTGAAGTATGTCCCTTCAAAAATTGGCTTTCAGAGCCTATTCACTCCTTGTTTATGACCATAGGGTGACGACAAAACTCTAGTCGTTCCTTGCAAAGGGCTAGAGGGCGACCATAAGATACTAGTCGCTCCCTGTAGTGCAATTCTCAGGCTGGTCGCCCCCTTCAATGGCGCAACTTGAGACCAAAAGGGGTTGGTCGCTCCCTACAATGGAGAAACTGGTGACCACAAGGTTTTGGTCACTCTGTGGGCACAGATCTCCCACGATTGTGATCATGCAAGTGAAAAAACTAATAGATCTGAGACAGATCTATTAGATTTGGGTTTGAACACTTACAAATAGCCTCGGAAAATACTTATTGACAGATCAAGAAAAAATAATGGGGATTACAACAAGAAAATATCTTGAGAATATATATTTAAAAGTTGAGGAAGAAATTGACTAAACAACAATAACTTCTTCAGTGGAGTCGCCAGTCTGTTGTGGGGTAAATGAACCCTGTAGGAGATAACTCCCTTAGGCTCTTCCTAGACCTAAGACAAAATAGAGATGTAAATGATACATTTTCCTAGATCTAATTCATACATGAAAAGGATATATAAGTTGATGGAATGAAAGGCTTACTCGATGATCTGACAGTTGTCCCTGCACTCTCCTTAGCTATTAGCTTCCACAAAGATGCCCTTCACTCTTACCAACTTACATCTGCACACATGGAGAAACAAAAACCTTTCACAAGATCAAACTAATCATGTATAAATTAATGATAGATCTAATAATGTATCATAATAAATGAAAACATTAATTCTCCAAAAGGAAATATAACAATTACATACACATCCAGGTAGAGGGAAACATCTTGTACATCTTCTATTGATAACAAAAATGGATTACACCTTACAAAGAAGTTGATGTAGTCCTTTCCCAAGTTCCTTGCCCAAGCTCTATAATCAAACTGCTAGAATAAGTTTGCTTTCTCTTCTCTTCCTCCCCCTTTTCCAATGAGAGACCCCTTTTATTTATAGGATAATAGAGATAATATCAAAGGGTAGTTTGGATAAGATCTCCATTCCCAAGATGAAAATATTCTCGAGGTTGAACCATGAAGAATTGGGGGTTTAATCTTATCTCACGAAACCAATTCTAAAAAGGGAGTAACAGACCCAGTCGCTCCTTTCATTCTTGCAGGGAGCGACCGATCACCCTTTGCAAGAGGACAAGGAGCGACCACAACTTTCTGGTCACAAGCTGTAAAGGGGAAACCAACGACCAAGCAAAAAGGTATTGCAAACTTAGGGGAAAAGTGGTATAATTCAATGTTTCAAACTTCTAACCCCTAGATGATGCCCATCAAGTGATCAGGTGGAAAATAAATGTATAACAAGGACAAGGAATTGAAGCAATATTCATGCAAGAAGGGAGACCATTGGCCTTTGAAAGTAAACAATTCAAGGGAAATGACTTGGTGAAATCTACATATAAAAAATAAATGGAAGCAATTTTACATGCAATAAAAAATGGCGACAATATCTCACTCGGAGGCATTTTAACGTCAAGATAGACCATGATAGCCTAAAGTACTTTTTGGAGAAAATATTGTCATCAGAAGAGCAACAAAAATGGGTAGCAAAAATGCAAGGTTTTGATTTTGAAATAATATACAAAAAGGGGAAGGACAATGTGGTAGTAGATTCCCTTTCCAGAATAGACGAAGCCTCAAATTTATATTCCATTACATCTTCCATTCCTGCATGGTTGGGAGAAGCTCGCCATGACTGGAAATATGAAAATAGTACTAGAAATAAAATACAATATATAAAGTAAGGGATGAACTCTATGGAACATTGGGAGTGGAATATAGATGTCCTTTGGTACAAGGGTAGAATATTTTTATGCCCCCAATCAAATTTGAAACAAAAAATATTAAGGGAATCTCATAACTCTCCAATGGCAGGACATTCAAAATTCTTCAAAACATATCAAAGGATCAAAAGCAATTTTTTTTTGGGAAGGAGTGAAGAAATATATTCAAAAATTTGTAAGAGAATGGCACATTTGCGAGAAAAATAAAGGGAGAGAGTACAAGCTCCAGGTTTACTTCAGCCTTTACACATACCTAATAAAAAATGGGCAGAGATATTAATGGATTTCATTACAAGATTACCAAAATCAGAAGGTAAGAATGCCATTTTTGTGGTAGTGGATAGACTCACAAAATATGCACATTTTTTGTGGAATTCAAAGTACATATATGGAAATTCAAGTGGAAGAAGTGTTCATGAAGAAATTTCATAGACTTCATGGATTTCCTAAAGTAATAGTAAGTGACAAAGATCCAAAATTCACAGATTTTTTTTGGAAAGAATTATGGAAGATGAGTGGAACAACACTAACTATGAGTTCAACATATCATCCACAAATGTATGGTTGTGGGGAAATTTATATGCATAAATTCCCGACATTAAATTATCAATCTAGGGGCTTGTAAGCTTGTGAGATGCAAGCAAAGTATATACATTATCGAAGCCTAATCTAAGATCTATGAGTTGGTGAAAACAACTATAACTAATTAATGAAGATAAGATTCTTTACATGAGTAGTTTGTCAATCAACAAGGAATTAAATTAAAGGTATGTGTAGCAATGCAGCTCTTAACAATCTATTGTTTAGAGGGTACTCCATTCCTGTTCATGACCAAGGATTGGCAATGAAGCATGCTAATCTGATCATGCAAAAACTAGTTTTTCAATCCACACAACATCAAATGAAATTACACTCAAGAATTAAACAAACTCATACTAACATTAAATAAAATCATAAGTCCCTAAAAATGGTTTCTTATCCAACAATGGATATTCTAAGGTAGAATTATAGGTTGGATATAGATTTTTATACCCAACAATACTCTGTTGGATCCACTTTGTTAGATAGATTGACAACCATTAACTAAAACAAAAGCAACATAATTAAAAACTAATGCTTATGATCAAGGTATCTATCATGAGCAGTTATTGATTAGTGAAGAATGGTGACCACCAATTGCACTAGTCTATAGCTCTTGATAATTCTTGTCTAGAGAATCATCAATTAAACTGGCAATCAATCAAGCATGAAATTTCTTGTTTACAAGCATTAGCTGAACTACAAGCATGAAATTTGTTGTTTACAAGCATTAACTGAACTACAAGCATGAATGAAATTGCAACATTAATTAAATTATCTCACTACATAATTTCATTGAACTATCTACAAGAATTGAACTTAACAAATTGATGTCAATAACGAAATTACAATTAATTCTAATGCAAGTAAATAAACAAAACAAACTAGGGCACTACTTTTGAGATGAAGGGATCCCTGCCTTCCCTTAGAAGTATGCTCGCTACACACTTACAAGCTCAAAAACTCAATAGATAATGTGCATAAACTAGTCTTTATATTACAAGATTAGCATATTACATGGATGTTGAACATAATTTGAATTTCTTCCTTCTTAATACTGTGATCAATCTGTATGCCCTTGGTATTTGTACAATGATATCCAAATCAAAATTAACAATTCTTTAAATATCTAATCCAGTTCAATCTACTAAGGATAGTCAGGACATTACAACATTAGCTTCAGAGAAACCAATTCGGACAACATAATCTTGTGACAAGTCATTTCGTTATGATTTCATGACCAAAGGAATGAAATCACAATAATCTCGTGTGCGCTACAGGAAAATATGGGAAATTCTGTTTTGAAGAAAGTACCTAATCTCCCAAACCATATGGAATTTTGGAAAGCTACTTCCATCATAATCTATTTGGGACATTCTACATAAAACCCATGTTTTAGATTTCCGAGATCTACCTTAATTTGCCCAGAAATCGCGTCGAAAGTTGATGGCCTAGAATTGCTTATTAATTTTTACCATAACTTTGACCAAGTGCTTGGAGACTCGGACGTGTGACCTAGGAATGGTTTGATGGACACATAACCATCTAGAAACATCCATCTATGATACCTATGTGTCTGTTTCGCCATTGGACACATGGAAGTATGAGGAACAATGATGGTGTTGTAGGAACTGCACTATGTTGCAGGAAACCTGGAATTGACTGTTGTAGGATCACATTACTAAACTAATAAAACCACCATACTGGAAATGAAGGAAATACATGATAATTAACCACTTGAGCATATGGGGGTATACCATGGTGCTTTTGTGAAGATTTATCGTATGAATGGAAATAAATGAGTAAAGGGTGAGGTAAAATTATCAAAAGGAATGATTTGAATGACGGAAAAAGATGAATTATTGGCGACCCAACAATGGTGAAACAAAAATATTTAATAAATGTTTAGAGGGTTAACTATGTTGCTATTCTTTAGAAAATCAATCTCAATGGGTGAAGTGGCTTCCTCTAGCGTAATGGTGGTATAATACCACCTATCACACAACTACTAAGATGTCCCCATTTGAAGCCCTTTATGGACATCCGACTCCAAGTATCTCATAATTTTTGCAAGACCAATCCAAAGTACAAGCATTGGAGTCACATATGGAGAAGACTGAAGAAACAATGACAATTCTTAAGGAAAACCTTCAAATGACACAAACCAAGATGAAGTAACAAGAAGATCAACATCGAAGTGAAACACAATTTGAGGAGGGTGATTGGGTATTTTTGAGACTACAACCTTATACACACTGTACTCTCAAATAGAAGAAGAATAAAATTTAGCTCCAAAATTGTATGGACCCTATAAGATTATTTGCAAGATTGGAGAAGAGGCATATGCGTTAGATTTTCCTTCTTCTCACAAGGTTTTTCACATGTCTTGCTTAAAAAAGGTCTTGGGACAAACTATGCTAGTGCAAATAGAACTTCCAAAATTAGATGAAGAAGGGAAGTTGATTCTTGAACCAGAAAATGTTATAGATCAACATTCTATTTCTATTCAGAATAAAACCATTATGGAGTACCTAATCAAGTGGAAGAATATGTCTCTAGAAGAAGTTACATGGGAAAATGAGCAGTTCCTGAAGAAACACCCTCAATTACAAGCTCTGAGGGAAAATATTTTTTAAAGAGAGGGTCTATGTTAATGCCTCTAAGGCCCTATGTTAAGGTCCTAACACTCATTTATTATTAGTTTATTAGTTATGGTTAGGTCAAATTAGTGGTAGGTTACATCAAGCTCACTTTATCTCTTATTCATAATAAAGGAGATTCATTTGTATAATCATCTTGTCTTGTGTATTGGATATATTGTAAAAGGAGGTTTCTGTCTCAAAGTGGATTATTATTCATTGACTATTTTGGAGTTTGGTTCATAAAAATAAAATATTAAGGGTAGTTATGTTCATTAACTCTCTACATCAAGAGAGCTTCTTGGTACTAACAAACTTTGCCAATGAGTTTGCAACATTCTTCAAGGTATCAACCTTCTCCAACAACACTTTTTTTTGTTCAATCACATCTCTACCAAAATGGTATCACACATCAATATGCTTTGAATTAGAATGATAAGCCAAGTTCTTTTCTAGAAAAATTTCACTTGTGTTGTGACAACCTATCCTCAATGATTTTTGAACAAAACCAATACCTGAATATAATCTTTGTAACCATATAGATTCATTACTTCCATGAGTAGCTCCCATGTATTCAAATTCTGTCGTTGATACAGTGACTACGACCCGCCTCTGTCTCACCCAACTGATTGTGCTACCAAATAGGTTAAAAACATAACCACTTCTACATCTTCTACGATTAAGATCTCCAACCCAGTTTGAATCAACAAAACCAGGTATATTTATCTCTCTGTGAGCTCCAGGTCTTCCTTGGTAGAAAAGTGCCACAAAAATGATTGAAGGCCCTAGTTATAGTTGTCCAATGTTCTTTCCTTGGTTTTGACATATACCTACTTAGAACTCCCACTATGTGAGCAATGTCTAGTCTTCTAGTACAAACCATAACATACATTAGATTTTCAATAACACTTGCATAGGGAACACATAAGATGTCTTGTACTTCTTCTTCTGTCTAAGGACACTAATTTGCATATAACTTTACACTTATAGGAATAGGGACCTTTACTAGTGTACATTTCTATTTATTAAACCTTTACAATATTGTCTCAACATATTTCCTCTTATTCAACCAAAGTTTCATGTTTACTCGACCTCTTTTAATTTCCATGCCCAAAATAAATTTTGCTGCACTAATATCTTTTATATCAAATTCAGCAACAACTAAGCTTTGGAATCCTTGATGATTTCCTTGTTGTTTCCAATCAACAACATATCATCAACATATAAACACATAAATAAAATGATCACAAACTAGCTTGGAATACACACAATGTTAAACTTTGCTTCTTAAGAAACCAAGTCCCAATATATAAGTATCGAACTTTTCATACCAAATTTTTTGAGATTGTTTTAATCATAGAGGGAATTCTTTAACTTGCAAACTAGCTCCTTCTTTCCATTCAAAAGGTGAGACATTATTCGATGTTTGAGACACCCCCAAGAAAAGCCCTTTCTCTACAAGGAATCTAGAGAATAGTTCCACTTCAGAATAGGGCTTAAGTGGAGATAGTTACTAGCTACAAATTCAAATATGCATTAACAAATAAGGTAAGGAAACATAAGGAAGAATACTATGGGAGATGAGCATTTGGGTTTGGCCCTGGGTCACATAAATGTAAAATTAAGCCTAGTTAGGGGATTTTTTTATTTTTTATTTTTTGCAAATACAAAAGAACATGTAGATAAAGAATTTTACTCACACAAGTATCCATTAAAGAGGTACTTATAATAGGGACAACCTCATAGAAAAAGAAGAAATGATTAATTTATCAACAAAAATAAGGGGAATGGATGCACCACATAAGAAAGGAACTTCATAAAGAGAGCATTAGTGCAAAAGTATAAACCAAACATCATTCCAATATAGAGGACAATGTTGCAAAATGAAGATGTGGTAGGACTTCTACAAAATTGCCAGGCTAGTCTTTTGTTGCATCTAGTTCCAGGGGGAGGTCTTGGGGTCTTGTAGTATCGTGGGACTCTTCATTCATATTAAAAATCCACTTTTTTTTGGAATCCATACTAGTATGCACTCTTCATGTAACATCCCCAATTTTAATCCTTGTGAATTATAATGTAATTGTACATATGTGATTTAGGTTGGTGAGCCAGTATGGTTTGGGTTGGAGAGCATGTACTGATCAATATGGTCGAGGGTCGAGATATGTAAATTGTATATTGAAATTATTAATAAAAATAAATCGTTTGTTGTGATATGAGATGGTCTGTAATGTTGGGGGGATATGATTCCACAAGAGAGGAGGCTAAAGGGGGTACATGGGATTCCACATTCCTAATAATCCAAGCCATTTCATTATTAATGTTTACCTCCTTTGAATTATCGAACCCATCACTGAATACATGTAAGAGGTTGGAGGGAAAAGTCATATCACCAATTTATGATAGCATGGCTAGGTACAACCATGCTTTGGGAAACGTGAGAGTCACAACTTGCATGAAAGAAAAGGAAATTTGAGTGGGCATTGAGGATAGGTTTTACAACCATTTTTTGGGACAACAATAAGAGAGATTGGTGTTGGAAAGAGAACCATCCATGCTATGTATGGGAGAATCCATGAGAGGGTTGGGTTTATGCCAAGAATAAGGATGTATTCCTATAAATAATATTTCTTGCCAAGGAAATTGCTCAAGAGCACGTGGGTGGGCTACTGTGAGAACTCCTACAACAACTGAGATTTCCTGGAGTCCCTATTTGTGGTATTTCTTGGCCAACCTTGTGTTGGATCCCTTGAGGGAAGTGGGATAGCCTGAGGGATTATGTGGCATAGAAGGGGATCCCATTCCTTAGGTTGTGCAGGTTGAGGGGAAAGAGAGTCGATGGATTGGAATTGTTGTAGGAGTTAGAAAGCTGAGAATTGGGCTATGACGTGGACAATGTGGCCAACCATGAGAGACATACCTCCTTTTCGATTCATAGCCCCAAATTGGGGGTGGATTGTTGTTGAGAGAAATGGAACCTAAAACTGGGAGGAACGTCCCTCGTATGCAACTAGTTGATGATTTCTAAAAAGATAAGTGCTTTGTTATATTTTGTATGTTTAATTCCATTGTGCAAATGTTTTATTTTAATGATGTTATGTGTGCTTTGGTAGTTGCATTCACATTTTTAGAATTTTTTGGTAATGGTATGGGCATTTTATCATGATGCACAAATGCATTTTATTTGGGTTTGACAGGAAGGTATGTTACACTTCAAATCTTAGATCTTAATAAATATATAAAATTTTTCAACTACTATGGTCCAAATTACAATAAGAGATATCATTGGTTAAACATTCTTGATGATAGGTCTCTCCCATTGGAGGAGGTAATTATGGATGGATCTTTTAATATGGTTTTAAAAAGGATTGGAATTTAGTGTAAAGGGGGCATATTAGATGCTCTAACATGATTTTTTTCTCACCTTTTTGAAGAGAAGGATTTGGTGGATGTAGAACCTATCAAGTTATCCCCTACCTAGAGGAATAAGAAAATTTGAGGGGAGACTCTTTCCAAATGATTGGATAGTTTTTTGGTATATGAGGACATGTTAGTGGGAGTATGAATATTTAGGTCCTAGGTAGGTGTCGAAGGCACCTCTAACCATTCTCCCACGATTCTAAAACTAATTTTTGACCCAAAGAACCCTCCAACACCTTAGAAATTTAATGTATTCTAGATGAACAACAAGGAGTTTATCAACATGGTCATCAAGGAGTGGCATTTTTTTGTTCCTGAAGTAGGAGAGTAATGAAGGGAGTATTCTATGAAGACTCTTGAGATAAGCTTATCTAGAATGAAGACACCAACTAAGGAGTGAGTTAAAAAATGATATAACGCTCAAGTAAAGGCACACATGGAGGAAATTGAATCTTAATTAGAGGTGTTTTATGATCCATTAAAGAGATGGCATGGCTGCAAGGATTTCCAAAAGAAAATGGAGAAGTTGGAATTGGAATGGTTAAGTCTTCTGACACGATAGAAGACTAGAGCCATTTGGGTTTAAAAAAGGGATGAAAATACTAAATATTTTCATTGGTTTTCTCCTGCAAAGAAGGCTCACAATACCACATGGGATATTAAGTAATGAAATGGGGTGGAACACACAAGTTATTAGGAAATAGTGAAGGCGAACACTTCTCATTACAATGAGATATACACAAAACCAAAAAGGGCTAATGCTGTGGAAATTTTAGACATGTGATCCTACTTTGGCAAAATAGTCAACATTGAGAAAAAAAATAATAACTCCAACTGAAGAGAAACCAAAAATAGTGTTAGCCAACTTTAAACAGGACAAGGCCCTTGGGCCAAATGGGTGTTCCATTGATATTTTTTAAATCTTCTTGGAAACTTTAGGACATGATCTTCTTTATGCCATTGAAGAATCAATAAAGTCGAGAAAATGTTCAAACCCTTCAATTTGACATTGTAGGGAACATCCCCAAGGTAGATGACCCTCCTTCACTTGACTCTTATACACCAATTTGCAAAGGAGATCACATGGAAAACAAAACTAGAGGAAGAGTCTTAACCATTTCCTTCACACAATGTAATTCACTAATTAAGCTCTTAAAATCTTAGATTTTAATAAGAACAATGTTAGTGCACCCCCAATAAAGACAACATGTAAGTCCAAGAACTTTTGGAGTATAATTAATTGTCAATCACTCCTGCATTCTTTTCTAAAAATTGGGATTTCCAATCAACCATTACCCATAATATGTAGGGTTAGAGAAGTTAGGAAATCATAATGTATAACTGTTCAAGAAAACATTCTATATTAATGCATCTTTGGACTTGCTTTCTCAACTTGTCAAAACTTCGTAAGAGCTCTTGTCGATGTTCAACTAACACAACAATGCTTCTATGATGAAAATTTCATACTTCCCTTCATCCATTATGTATGAACTCATAGTTTGGTTCCATACCCTCCTTTCACCTACTCTAACCCAATTTTCAACCACCTTCTCCAATGTGTTATTTTTCAATACTTCTCCAATATTGAGTTAATTCCCATGTTTTTTGATTAAATTTTTCTCACAAGTTATGTTTCTATTAAAAGGAAAAGATGACAACATCTTCAAATGACGATTAAAGCAAGAAAAATCTCACTTGAGAAACTAAACAAATTTGAAAATTCTCACTTCCCTGGGTCCAAGGTGGATATTTGCTTGTGTTTGTAGAATGATGGTATCATAAACTAAGCCCCTACCCATGTCCAAAACATTAACTTAAAATTTATTAAGCAAATTTTATTTTACAAAGCTTTCATGAAGCTTATAAATTCATTATGTACTTTGCAAAAAAACTGTAATTTTCCATTAATACATAAAAAAACCCTAAGAGACTAGGCTAAGTCACCAAATTATATGTACAAAACCCTGCTAGTAAATGATCACATAAATGGGTTTTAACCATTTAATAAGTGCACACATACATTTAGAACTAGATGGACATAAATATTCAAGAGTAAAATACCATTTCATTAATATGTTACACATCAAAGCACATAACTCTCCATCTCTCATACCCTAATTCATCTCTCTCTCTCTCTCTCACACATCCTAATTCTTATTTCTCTTTCCAATATCTCCATTCTTCATCTTTTGATGCTCTAACTGCATGCATGCCTTGTCATCTTCTTCGATGTTTTTTTACCTCCACACAAGTTGTTGTAAAACATAAACTACAAGCTCCACAAAGAAGACTCGTAATTGTAATAGTTTAATATTCCTTGAGGGATACTACAATTTTCATTATACTTGAAGAGAAAGAGTCTTGCTTGAAGTGTCTAAAAGAGTTATTTCCTATAAAACTTCCCCAAAATGATTGTGAAAAAAATAACAATTCTCCATAGAAGCATTCATCATCCATTATGCCTGTATAGCATAAGCACCATCATCCACATCATAGTAACATATACAATAAGGAGAATCACATCAACAATATGTTACATAGGTTTTAAGTGATAATGAAGTCTCTTTCAAGCCCCCCTCTCATAGTCTAAAAGGTCTTTTTTATTGGGTTGTGACAAAACACCTTGCAGTTACATATGTTTGGGCAGAGGTTTCTCAAGTGTTTGGCTTTCCATATGCTTAGAAATACTTGAGAATCTGATGTTTAAATATAAAATCCCCTGAGGAGATTCTTAAGACTTGTATTCATTTCTCCATGGAGTAATAAAGAATACCATTTCCCCCCATTTTGTTCTTGGCTGCAATGAGGTGTGTTTCTTTTGTTCTTTGTTGTGTGATCGTTTATTTTCATCTTTTGTTTATGTTCATGAATTATGTTTTCAATCCTAAAGTCCAACAAGTGGTATCGGAGCTGAGTTCAGGTGAAGGTGTGTGAGAGATGAAGGAAGACTGTCATTTGTGTGCAGAGAAGGAGAGTCTTCTGCAAGAGAACTGATGGTTTGTCACTTTGTCCATGAGAAGGAAAAAACCTATGAGTTTGAAAGTCTGTTGGATGCCGAGGAGAAAGGTTAACGAGGCGATGGAGTTGGAAGCCATGATATAGTTTAGAACAAGGTTTCCTCTTAGGTATATTTCTTATGTATGCCAAGTTCTGCAGTTTGGAGGATGCACACGAAGTGTTTAGCACAATTCCTCGATGAGATGATCGTGGACCGTTATGATGAGTTGTCGGAGGAGGCAAAGTTAGATTTGGCGGTGATGGTGGAAATTCAAACATGGAAGCAGAGTGTTGATGGGCTTACTTAGACTCAAAACAATGGTGAAATTATTGAATGCAAAGTTCAAAGTGGAGTTACGTAAATGGGCATATGACTGTAAGACTTGGTTAGGCATGCATACCCCAAGTTTGAAATGTCATTGGTAAAGTCTAGATGACCTAGGTGATAGGGGGAGCACAATACTCCTAGATGCCTTGAATTTGAGGGAAGTTTGTTCGGTTTTGGTTATGGAAAGGTGGGATAAAGTTAGGTCAAGGGTCATGGTTTCAGGCACACATTTTTTTGATAGCCCATTTTTTGAGCCCATGGATTGCATAATCCATTGAAATTATCCTGGAGGTGAGAGGTAAAGGATCACTTGGTTGGATTGGATGGATTTGGTCAAGGGAAGAAGGTTTTATATATTTCTTGGTTATGGTGATGGAGCTAAGGGATGTAGATTGTAGACTCCTACTGTCCACAAATCATCAATAATAGAGATATGTACCATGAGAAGTTGTTCATGATCGCAAAGGGAGATTTGTTTGCAAACTAAGCGAATCATTATATGGCCTAAGGTAACCATGAATTGGTATAAGATGTTTGATTCCTTCACGGTGATCCAAAGGTTCTTAAGAAGTGAGTATGATCATTGTGTTTATGGAATATTCATTATCTTGGTGTTATGTTGATGATATGCTTGTTGCAAGCAAAACATGGTTGAAGTCAACAAGTTAAAGGTTCAATTGGCTAGGACTTTAGATGAAGGATCTAGGAGCAACAAAACAAAATATTGGGAATAAAATTATATAGAGACAATAAAAATGGTAAGATGTGGTTGTCATTGATGAGGTTCAGTATTAACATTGTGAAATCGATAAATATCCCTTTAGCTTTCCATTGTAAGCTTTATTCAAGTGTATGTCCTAGTAGTAAATAAGAAAGGATTATATGTCTCGTGCACCTTATGCAAATTCATTAGGAAGGTTGATGATTGAGATGGAATGCTCAAATAATTCACATGCAATTGGTGTTGTCAGTGCACACATGGGAAAACCAGGTAAAGAGCATGGAAATGGGTGCTTTGATATCTGAGAAGCACGAGTATCAACTACAATGGTTGCAACTATTTAGTTTGTGGTTATTTTGATTCAGTGGAGGTGGAGTGGCCCATACTAGAGCACATTGTGCTCACATGTTCACACAACTAGTACCGTTAGAGAAGTTGTGGCAGTGTTTGGCTTCTCTTGGCTTGTAGGAAGGTGATGTTTGATTCGTTGGGCAAGGTATCAAGAAATTGTTGTCAAGGTGGATATTATTGGGTTGTGACAACACACCTTGCAATTACATTTGTTTGGGTGAAGGTTTCTCAAGTTTTTGGATTTCCATATGCTTGGAAATGTTTGAGAATCTCCTGTTTATAAGTAGAAGCCCGTGAGGAGCTTCTTGAGACTTGTATTCATTTCTCCACATAACAATAAAGAGTACCATTGCCCCCCATTATGTTCTTTGCTGCACTTAGATGTGTTTCTATTCTTCTTTGTTGTGTGATTGTTTATCTTCAGTTTTTGTCTCTCTTCATGAATTCTATTTATAGGCCCAAAGTCCAACATTTCTAAGTCTCTCAAAGTATGAACATGGTCTAATTAAATTATACAGTCTTGAGTGTTCAAATACAAAACAATAAAATTATGATAATTAATTAAATCAATTAAACTTAATGCATGTCAGATGCTTAGGGAGAATATCTTGTACCAGTTTGATTCTAGAAGAGGTTGTGCTTGGCACAAAAACCTTCATCTGAAATCAACACATGTGAAAAAGGTAGCACACTTCCAAGGCAAACACAAATTGGAAAATTCAACAAGCTATAAAAAAGAGCACCAACATGCCCCCACCACAATGGTTTTCTCAACCTCAAGATAACTTATCCTTACAAAATAGACACCGATTTTGGAACTACCACTTGAACTTATATCTTAAATTTCTCAAATTTTGATGTTGTTGTCACAAATATGAACTTCTCCTGCAAAACTCATCTAAATTTTATGTTGTTGTCACAACTTCTTGTTTGATCCAAGTGGATTTTTTTTTAAATATGAGACCAATTTTGATTTCCCCCTACCTTAATTACATAAAAATATTAAATTGTTTTCCAAATTAGTTATATAACAATATTAAATTGTTCTTTAGTACCATTCACTTTTTTTCAAAAATCCTTTTAAATATTTTAACAAGGTTAAATTTTTCTTAACTTGTCGATGAGAGTCTTGGTTGATGGCTTCCTCTTTAGTGGGATTTACATCAACTTCACTCATCTCATCTTACTAGTGACAATCTATCATCCCCACCCTCTTTGTCGATGACATGTGATGTTGATGAGATCTTGTATTTGTGGGTTTTTTAATAAGATGAGGATTTTGAGAAACACGGTTTATATTCCAAAAACACATAAATGAAAGGAAAAATACTTGAATGACATATTTTTGTTTTATCTATATTAATAAAATGACACATTTTTGTTTTTTCGATGTTAATAAAATCCCTTCAATTGAATTCAAAAATCTATTTAGTTGACAACATTTTCATCTCATCAATGTAATGTCTGTCGATGGCTTCAACTTTCACTCAATTGGAAACTTGAATTCTCGCCCAAGTTTTCTCTATCGATGGTACTTTTGATCCACAAATGGGCTTATAACATGTCCATTTCTCCAACATGGATCCATGTTTAATCTTATTTCACTGCTCCATTGATTTGAGAGGAAACCTTGGGTGATGAACTTGATTTGGCCTATTCAAAAGGGAAAATTACAGGCTCTCTGGTTCAACTCTATGTTCATCATCAAGATGCTAGCAACATCCATCTTCTTTGGCTTTTCTTGACCAAAGAAGATGGAAACTTACAACATTTTCATCTTATCAATGCAATGTCTGTCGATGGATTCAACTTTCACTCAATTGGCAACTTGAGTTCTCACCCATGCTTTCTCTATCAATGGCAATCAATTTTGGCCAGGCTCTTTATTATGCATCAATGGGAAAGTTATAGGCTCTATGGTTTGGCTCTATGGTCCTCATCAAGATTCTTCATCTTCTTTCTCAGCCAAAGAAGATGGATTTTGACAACATTTTCATCTCATCAATGCAATGTCTATCGATGGCTTCAACTTTCACTCAATTGACAACTTGAATTCTCACCCAAGCTTTTGATCTTTGTTGATGACATGTGATGTTGGTGAGATCTCATATTTGTGGGTTTTTTAATAAGATGGAGATTTTAAGAAAAACGGTTTATATTCCAAAAAAAATAAATGAATGGAAAAAACCTTCATTTTCAAATGATTTCCTTTGTCAATGACATATTTTTATTTTTATCGATATCAATAAAATGACATATTTTTGTTTTTCAATGTTAATAAAATCCCTTGCATTGAATTCAAAAATCTGCTTGGCTGACAACATTTTCATCTCATCAATGCAATGTTTGTTGATGGATTCAAATTTCACTCAATTGGAAACTTGAATTCTGACCCAGGATTTATCTATCAGTGGCACTTTGCATCCCAATCAACAAAACCTACAAATTCTAGATCAATGACTCTTTTCCCATCAACAATGCTTTATCCCATCCATTCGATCGATGACACTTATCTTAATCACTTTCAATATTCATTGATGCTATTCATCTTGCATGCAGGATTATAGTTTTGTTGACTAGTACATACCTTCTTGGGTGCTTTGTCTTTAAGAAAAGCAGATCTTATATTAAATGAAATTACAATACTTTTTATATTGAGATGACTATCAGTGTAGCCATAGTTTTAATGCCACTAGAATTTATGTAAAACCACAGTTGAACTGAGCAATAACTTCAATCTCTCCTTCACAATCAATAACTCCTCCTCCCATGTTGATGCTCAACAAAATAAGCTGGTTAAGTCAACTCTATCATGGTGTCGATTACAATGGTTAGGTGACCTAGTTGTGACACATCATCAATAAGTAGTCAATGGGCAATCATAACCTTCTCATTTCCATTGATAATAAAGTATCCAACCTTCTCATTTCCATTGATAATAAAGTATACACCTTGATTGTGTGGACATTGTCCAAGCTCTTGGAGATATTTTATGTAGGATATAATGTGCAATATGAAGAATGCAATATTATTGGTGTCTTTAGATTGAAAAATTTGGTAAGCTCTCAATTTTTTGCTAACATTTCATAATCAAGGCCTTCCTTGAATACTCATTTAGTGACATCAACCTATAGTGTATTGAATCTTAGAAGGTCACATTTATTAATCATGTTATGTTAGGATCCAAAATAGAAGTTTCCTAGTCGGTATCTATAAACATATGTCGATTTAGATTAAAATAGAATTCCCTAATGCTATAACAACTTGCTTTCTTATGGATTTTCAACCATTCATTTTCCACAGGCATATCATCAACCCTTTGTAGAATTATGATCTGCACACAAGTGGAGATTGATTTTTAGTGTTCAACTTTGTTGAGACATGTGTGTCATACACCTTGTAGTTCTTTAGCGGAGTAGGTAATGATTGTTGAGAAATAGCAGGGCATAAATGTTTAGCAATAGAAGGGAACAAATGCTAAGTAGTGGTGGGGGATAAATGCATATCACTAGTATATAATGACTGTCAAGCAACAACAATTGGCCAATTAATTTGTTGGTCGTTTATAGCATGTAGAATTGGAAAATAGTAAATGGTTTATGGTTTTGTTATGTCTATTTATAGAGTGCTAGGGTGGGAGGAAAACAATGTGTGCGAGTTTTAACTTACTATTATGCTGCCAAAATTTCTCAGGAATCCTTATACTACTACTTAGCATTCTTGTTGAGAGAAAGGAGACGTTGTAATGTATTGTAACCATTTAATTATTGAATAATACATTGAGCATGCTTTAGAGTGCGGGGTTTTTCTTCCAGAAGGGGTTTCCCCAGGAAATCATTGTGTAATGGTTTCTTATTTGTTTCATTTGTTTTATGCTTATCATATACAACTGTTTGTTTAAATTTTTATGCACATTCTTCTCTCATTGGTTAGTGTAGGAAGCATATTTTGCACCTCTCCTTCCTTTCATTTGGTATCAAATCTTGATCACGTTGGATCTAAGGTGTCAGGGACAAGGATTTTTGATCTAATCTTGGTTTGAGTGGGAGCTTGTGTAGAAAGAAATCTCGTTGTAGGGAAATGGTGAGCAACCTAGATTAGAAATGGAGAAGTTTAGTGGCACTAACTTTGAGTCGTGGAAGCTCAAGATGGAGGATCTTCTCGTAGATCAAGATATATGGGTTGCAATATTTGGAACCAAATGTGTTGGTATGAAAGATGAAAAGTGGGTGGTGTTGGAGAGAAAGGTGAGAAGCCTTATCAAGCTATGTTTGGATTCTTTGGTATTATTGAATGTTTCTAAAGAAAAAACTACAACAACTCTCTGTAAGAATTTGGGGGATTTGTATTAGGCTAAATCCTTGGTTAATTTTTTTCTATGGAAAAGGTTGTTTGGCTTGAGAATGGGTGATGGTGATTATCTAGCCAAGCACCTGAATGCATTTCATATGGTTGTGACCTAGTTGATATTAGTTGGAGTGAAGATGGATGAGGATGATTGATGTATGACCCTTTTGTGTTCTTTGCTAGATTCATGGGGCGATCTAGTAATGGCCATTGGAATCACTATAAAGACATTGGTGCTTGATGAGATTGTGGTTCATTTAATATCAAAGGAGGTGAGGTGGAAAGCTTCTGAATCCACCAATGATGCCTTGGTTGTTATTGAAAGATCAAAGAGAAAGGCAAGAAGAGAGAAAAGGGCATCTCCAAATCCCATGGAAGACATAACTCTCCTAGAAATTCCCAGGAAAAATGTTGGAACTCCTTGAAGGTTAGGCATTTCATAAGAGACCACAAGGAAGAGAAAAAGAATAATAAGAAGGAAAATAATGATTTTTATGATGGGTCTAAAAAATATTCTCAAGAGGACAGTGGAGATGCCTTTGTTGTAGCATTGGCAACCCATGTAGGCCAAAATGCATGGTTGGTAGACTCTAGAACTTTCTAATTCCATATGACTTCCCATTGGCACTTATTTTTAGTGTATGAGAAATCTGATGGTGGGATGGTATACCTTGGTGATGAGTCTCCTCTCAACATAGTTGGTTGTGGTATGATTTTTATAGGTTCCTTGATGGTAGAAGGAAGGGGATTAGTGGAATTTTTCACATTCTATGTCTAGCACATAACCTAATATCAGTGAGCGCCAGACTTAATGATGTGTGTGTGCATGTTGTTTTCTATGAAAAAGCGTGTAATATGGTCCAAGGACATATGGTGCTCGCTAAGGATGTTCATGTGAGAATTTTGTTCTAGCATGATGCATGCACCATTCACTGTAATAGTTATTCAATTTCTATAGCTAAGAGATCTATAAGATCTACACCTTCACAATCAAAACTTATATCTACTTCTAATGGTCATGCTTTTTAGGTACCTAAACAAGTTCTTGCTTCAAAAATCAAGTTGTTGTCAATGAGTAGACTCAATGATGTGTGCGTGCAGGCTGTTTTCTCTGACAAAGTGTGTAAGATGGTCCAAGGAGCTATGTCACTCGCTAAGGATGTTCATGTGAGAATTTTGTTATAGCATGATGTGTGCACCATTCAATGTAGTAGTTATTGAATTTCTATATTTGAGAGATCTACAGGATCTACACCTTCACAATCAAAACCTATATCTACTTCTGATGGTCATGCTTTTTAGGTACCTAAACAAGTTCTTGCTTCAAAAATCAAGTTAACTGCAAAGAAGACATGACATAGCACCAAATATAGGCCATATAGGTGAGAAGGGGTTACGAGCTTTGGAAAACAAAAATATTGTGGATTGAATGATTGTTCTCTTGAATTTGATTTCTGTGAGCACTGCATACATGGAAAAAAAAAAACGATGATCAATTTTATTCTATTTCTTACAAATCTTCTGGGTTGTTAGACTTAATTAATTTTGATTTATTTGATACAATTAAAGTTCCTTCACTTTATAAGGCTTTGTATTATGTGTCATTCATTGATGATTATTCTAGAAGGACATGGGTATTTTTTTTAGCACTAAATCTAAGGTTTTTAGTTGGTTTAAGTAATTTAAATATTTCTTGCAAAATCAAATTGGCAGGAAGATTAAGGTGTTGATGACTAATAATTGAGGTTAGTTTTGTTCCATAAAGTTTGATAAGTTTTATAGAGAGAATATCATTGAAATACATAAGAAAAATACATATACCCATCAATATAATGGAGTTGTAGAACAGATGGATAAGACATTGATGGAGAGAGCTAGGAGTATGCTTAGTGGAGCAAACTTAGAGATGAAGTCCTAGGCATAAGTGCTTGCTATTGCATGTTACTTGAGTAACAAGTCTCCCACATCGGCTCTTGTTGATAATAACTTGATGGAGGTCTGGATGAGCAAGGAGCCCTCACTTCAAAGTCTTCATGTTTTTGGTTGTGGGGCATATGCTCATGTTCGTAAGGAGAAGTGCTCGAAGTTGGATAACAAGGTTGTGAAATGTATCTTCATCGACTATGGTGTTGATGTGAAATGGTACAAGCTTTGGGATCCTGTGGTTGGAAAAGTTTTCTATAGCATGCATGTTATTTTAAGAGAAGTTTAGCCTTCTCCCACAATGGTGCAACCAAAAGAGGATGAGAAGAAGTCAATGGTTTAGCTAGCACCCATGACTGATAAAGTTGAACCAGAAAATGAACAAGGAGTTCACGATGGACCTGATGAGGAGGAGGGTTTAGAGAGTTTGGTAGAGGAGGAAAACACTCCACCTCAAAATTTAAGGAGGTCCACTAACAAAGTTACAAAGTTAATGAGAACTCTTCAAAGTTCTCATTTTTTCATAGGTTGCATTTAGTGGCTATTTTACCCTCGAATCGAAAAGTAGCGCTACTGGTAGCACCGTTTTTGGGGGAGTAGTTAAAATTCGGACTTGTTTCCTCGAGAACTGATACCATTGCGGAAAAAAACCTTAAAATTGACCCTCAAATAAAAAAGTGATGATACAAGTAACACCATTTTTTTTAGTTAAAATTATGACTTAATTGAAATCGTGGCCTTGACAACCGTTACCATTGCAGATAAAAAACTCAAATTCAACTCTTAAATCGTTACTAGAAAATTTGATTGTTAATTTAAAAAAAAAATTACATTAAAAAAAATCTTTGCACGTAGTTTAAAAAAAAATACACCTATTTTAAAAAAATAATAATTAAAAAGTAAAAAAAATTGAAAAAAAAGCCCAAAAACAAAAGTTAAAAATAACGCCAAAAAAACATTAAATAAAAAATTCAAAAATAGAAATTTTAATTTAAAAAAAAAATTCAAAAAAATAATAATTAGAAAAAAAAAACATGAGTTTTGGGGGAGGGTGATTTTGAGAATCATACCTCCACCACCCCCCTCCCTGCTTGTGTTGCTCACAGACCACGAAAGCGAGTGGCGAGTTCCAAATGTGTTGCTCGCTACAATGGTCTTTAGGTGGAGTGGGGAGAGAGGGGGAGAGAAGGGGCAGGGGGAGGAGGGTGGTGGGGAAGCAGAGGCATGATTCTCAAAATCCCTCTCTCCCAAAATATCATGTTTTTTTTTTTTAATATTTTTTATAAGTGCTTTTTAATATTTTTTGTTTTTTTTAATTAAAATTTGTTTTTAAACTTTATTTATTTATAAATTTTGTATTTTAGACTCTACTTTTTTTTTTTAAGGGTCTTATTTTTTTTCACCCTTTTTATTAATTTTTTTAAAATTTGGTTTAAGTTTTTTTTTTCAAGCTTTTCTTTCTCTCTCTCTCTCTCTCTCTCTCTCTTTCAATTTTTAATGTAAATTTAAAAAAAAAATTAATAAATAATTTTTCAAGTAACAATTTAAGATCCAATTTTAAGTTTTTTAACTGTGATAGTACCACTTGTCAAGGCACAGTCTCAATTAAATCGTAATTTTGTCTCCAAAAAAAAACTGGTGCTACTGGTAGCATCACTTTTTGATTCAAGGGCCAATTTAAAGTTTTTGTGAAGGATGGTATAAGTTTTCAAGGCAACAAGTCAGAATTTTAACCACCCCCCAAAAATGGGTGCTACAGGTAGAACCACTTTTTGATTCAAGGGTTGATTTTGGTGTTTTTGACAAAAAATGTGGGTTTTTCGGGCCAGAGTTCTTATTTTGAGGTCACAGTTCTTGTTAAGTTGGTAACTATGTTCACTCAACAAAGAAGGAAAAACAACATGTATAATTGTAGTATATCTTATTTCATATGTATATTTTATTTATTTACTAACATCGATGAGCCTAGAACTATAGAAGAGACAATGGAGATGGAATATAAGAAGCCCTGGAGATCGGCCATGGATGAGGAAATGGATGCACTTAGAAAGAATGATACATGGAACTTGATACTATTGCTTGATGGACATAAACCCATTAGATGTAAATGGGTGTTAAAAAATAATATCAATTTAGGTGCAATGTTGAAAAGCACAAAGCAAAGTTGGTTGCAAAAGGTTATTCCTAGGTTGAGGGGATAGACTTTGGTGAGATCTTTTCCCTAGTTGCTAACTAACATCTATTAGGTTCTTATTGTCTGTAGTAGTAGCTTTTGATTTAGATATAGAACAGATGGATCTGGAAACAACATTTCTACATGGTGACTTAAAGGAGAAGATTTATACGACACAACCATAACACTATGTTGAAAAAGGTAAAGATTCATTGGTTTGCAAATTAAAAAAGTCTTTATATGGTTGTTGAGATCAATTCCCGCTTCCAAAATTTCCCTCCCCTTTTCTATTTTCCCAACTTCTTTTCTCCCTTTCTTTTCCTTCTTCTGTACTTACCCATTTTCCCCGTTTCCTTTTTTGCCTTCTATTCTCCCTTTCTAGTTCTATACTTAGTCGTTTTTTCAGGACGACGGGTTCCCGGGTTGGCAGACTCATGAATCCTCATCTCCAATCCACATTCTCATATATCGAGTCCGCATGACCACCACATTATCCCATACTTAGCCATTTTTTCAATCGCGGGTTCCCAGGTTGGCGGGGTCGAACTCTCACATCCCATGTTCCGTGATACACATTTTGCATCCAAACGATCCACGACTTACATTTTGACCCCCGAACTCCCCGAGCTTCCAAGTATCTCATTCCTCCTATGATGATTCCATCTGACCGCATCACAACACTTAGCCGATTTTCAACCTTCTGTAGTTGTGGGTTCGCAGGTTCACAAAAATATCAAATCCTATTTCACTCTCATCCGTCCCCGCCACCTTCACGCTTTTCCCAATACACATTTACTATGGTTTAAATGCTAATAACTCATTATGCAAGTCCCATAAATATTGTCATTAATAGGCGAAGGGCTTGAGGAACTTCCTCATTAAACCACATTAAAGCATGATTTGCGGAAGATTATATATTATCTCTCAAGTGCCCTTTTCTAAGATTATCTGGATAAAAAAGAACGCTCTCTTCAACTTATGGCAACAGAAAATCGACAACAGTTATGTGGAGATACCTTGAACATTTTTGGATGAGAAGATCATAATTTTCAGTGGTCTAGAGCATACTCTTATTATTCATCCTCTTCTACTTAGAAGGAAGTAATTTGGATGTTCGTAATTGCGTGCTCAGGTTGTGTTCCAGAATTTTTTGACTGCAAGGAATTGGTTTCCTGGTGCGCAGAAAATATATACCAAGCCAACGGATAATTCCACTCCAGAACCATACTTCTATTATTCTTTCGCCTCAAGTATTCTGTAATATGCTGAGACTCCCAGAGCCAACGCTCACCTTCAAAGGTGAAGATTGCAGAGACTTTTTGAAAAAACATGACAACGACCTGGATGTCTTACCAGAATTCTTGGAGAATCCCGCTTCCATCCCCGAGGATATTACAAGAATGTAGGTCAACTTGTTCAAAAACCCGTTTCAGGAATTTGCCTGGTTATTGACCAGAATTACAGGCCAAGAAAATACTGCTAGCATTTCCCGTATGATTCTTTACATCTTATATTTTACCGTCAAGGAGCATGCCATTTTCAATTTGGGGAAGTTGATTTCCATTGAAATCTCTTCCCAATTGTCTCAATATAAAAAGGATAAGAAATTATTTATGTCTTCTTATTTGGTTTCCGCGATAGCACATTGCTGTTAGTTTGCTAAATTATCTATATGCAAAAAGGTGAATTGTGAATTCGACCCTGTGACCTTTTGGTACCAAGTGGTATGGAGGCACAAAGCTTCCCTACATTTTTATGAAGTTTTCAACGACTTCGTCTCGGATTTTAAAGCGTTGTTGTTTGGAAAAGATACTGCAAGAATATATGCTCAAGCTAGTAAATTCCTGGACAAAAAGGAGACTTTGGAACAAATGGAGAATTACAATGTCATCATGAATTTTGGTTCTAAGGAAAATCCTTCCTTTCTTCCATGCCATATATCTGACAAAATGTTTGTCACAAAAATTGTAAGGCAATATAACTGTTGGCTGCACTTTCTTCATGAAAAACGAAAAAAAAACAATTTGTACCATTGCCTTGGAAAGTTGGGGATTTTGTATTCATAAATATGAACAAAATTGATGAATTTGCTAGCCACTTCCACAACTTGAATCTCAAGTACGCTGAAAATATTAGAGGGTTTGACCCTAACAGAATCTTTGTGGAACATATGTTAACAATGGGTTTTAGTGGTTCCTTTATCCATACCATTCTAGGAGAAGAAGAAGACAATAACCTGGGTAATCCTACCCACACTGCTGGTGACGTAGAGACAATACTCAGTACTAATGAATTGTATAAACAAAGAAGAAAAGGTCCTAGCGAGAAGAGTGCACAGTCCCCAACTGTTACTCCAAAGATTTCGACACTTGAGCACAATGCTCTAGTGTCCCACCCATATACTAAGGTAACGAGCAATTATTAGAAAAACAGGACCGTGGAGCAATAAAATAAAACAAATGAAGAAACAAAACACAGAATATACACAATACAATAGAGACACAGATTTACGTGGTTCACCCAGTGTGGGCTACGTCCACCAAAGAAATTGCCAGGTCCTTCCTTTATTATTATCTAGCATATGAAGGGATACAACCTACAATAAACCCGTTGTAACTTCCTCTTCTTTCTCTCACAGTCTCCTATCTCAGAATACAATATTCGCCATCAATCATAGCCGCAATACATTTCCCTCATAAAAGAGGGTTGCCTTCTAGGGGATAAAACCCTAACATAATCTCTATCGTTAGATCTGCGACCTTATAATGAACGGTCCAGATTTACAATGAAATTACAATATACATTTACAAGGAAATTTTTCGTTCAGGGGCTTCACCCCCGAACCCCCGCTTTCCCCCAGACCCCCCAGCCGAGGGGATAGCCCCCCCGGACCCCCCAAAGGGGGTACCCCCCCTCTGCACTCCCCTGCGTGGAAGAGTGTACATACTTCTGTGGTGTAAATACTTCATGGGGTATGTTATCTCCTCAAATAAATTGGTGGATTTTTGCTTTTTGAGGTGATAGGTTGTGATCTAAATTTTATGTCTAAATTTTTGTAAGTAGGTTAAAGAGTCTGTATTTTGAAAATAAGCTCAAAATAAATTTTGGATTTGGTTTGGTCAAGAAAAAGTCAGAATCTCAGGTTTCGGTGGTTTAGGCGAGCCTCAAATGTGCTCATTAACCACCGAAAGCCTTCGTTCCCGGCAGTTAAGGGGTCGAAGCAAGAAGGCAATTAACCACCGAAAGTGTTTCAACGGTAAAAATGGAAAGCCCGTGCTTTCGCACGAGCCAGCTATCAAGTTGGCGCAATGATTAAAACACAACCGTCGAAATCTCGCCATGGTGGAGGGTATGCACGTTCGTGGTGTCTATCTGAAAATTTTGAAGCCCCTGTGTCCTTTCAACCACATTGGTCTTTTCAAAATCCAAACATGGCGGTGAATGTCATGTATGATTTCACGGAGCCTCCCTCCATTTCAGTCGAAAGTACACTAGCCATCATGATCTCGTTGCTCCTTCATTATTTCCTCGATGAGTCATTATGAATCCCAGAGATTGCCGAGATAACTGCGAGTTCGCGATTTCATCAGTTAATCGCATTTTCAGAGATCCTAATCCCGTTTCCTCTGGTGATTGTCGAAGCAGTCCAGCGAGCACTCTCGAGTCAAGTAAGCCTGGTAAGATTAGTAGGTAAGCTCAGAATCTATCCTGTTTCAATTTCAAATAATGAAAATGCCACCGAAAATCTAAAGTTTCGGCATATTCTCAGTCAAATCGTCGTCCGAAACTGGGTCAGTTTTTGAACTCGGTAATCCTAATGTCTATGTCACCCTGTTCCACCAGTTTTTCATGAGTGATATTTGTTGTATACTTAATTTCTAGAGTCATTGTCTACCGGACGTCTAGCTTCCCATAATTACAGGCACACTCAACATTGACCCATGTCGAAAGCAGGGTCATCTTTGAGATCTGAGGTAGATGGAGTTTGGTATTTAGAATCTCACCCGGAGGTAGCAGAATTTTTCAAACAGACCGGAGTTTTTGCATACTGTGAGAAATTAACCAAATTTCACCAACAGGTGGCTCAATCTTTTGCTATTTCCTATGATGGAAGGACTGCTAAAGTGGGCAAGGAGGAGATTATCATTGACGAAGTAACCATTGCTGAGTACACAGGTTTACCCAGGTCGGAAGACTGTTGGTTCAAGACTACCATACCTTCAAGCATTGAATTCATGTCATATTTGCTACCAGTACATAAAGATTTGATCTGGAAGAAGGATATTCCAATGTCTTATTTGGAACCAAAGTGGTAGTCCTTGTTGAAAGCAATTTTGGTGTATATCACTTGTGAGGGGCGCTACAACAGGGTCACGTTTTATCATTTTAAACTTCTAAATCATTTCACAGGCAAAGAGCCTATAAACCTGCCTTACTTCTTTCACAAAACACTAACGAAGATGGCAAGACAAGTGAAATCCCAACCTGCTAAAGTTGCCAGCAGGTTATCACATCAAGGGCTTATTACTCTTCTTGTAAGAGAAGCTCTGCAGAGGAAACAAATTGAGTGGGGCTTCTTTTTGTTTTGGAACGAATTTCAGACAGAAAGACCACCAGACGCAGAAACTAAGAAAGCCAGGAGCAGAAAAACTCCTACTCCCAAAAGCAGTCACAGGAAAAGAAAAGGAATCTCACCACCAAGAGATCCCATAAAATCATCCCCTGGCAAGAAGAAAGGAATCAAAAGAAAATTGCAGTTTGAAGGTAAGCAGTCTAAAAACCCTGCCACAGGAAATAACCCTCTAAACCTACCTTACAGTGATTCAGAACCAAAACAAGAGGTGGCAGAGACATAGGATAACATGCAGACTGAACAGGGTGCAGACTATTGTTCAAATCTACCTTCACTAAGTCCTCTAGAGGCCCACAGTCAACCAAAAGCAGAAGCCTCCTCAAGCAATCCTAAAACAGCTAGATCACAAAAATTCAACAAGCTCCTGCAATAGGTTTATGAAATGGAAGTCCTAGAAAGGGTGATTAAAAAAGATAATACAGACCTCACTGATAGAAATGCAAAACTGTTCAAAATGAATCAAACCCTCAAAGAGAAGCATGACAAAATTAAATACAGAAACAAGGTATTGATCAGAGAAAACATGAAGCTGTATAGACAACTCAGGATTCTGAGGTTGAAGTTAAAAGAGTTTCAAGCACCAGCAGAGGAGCAAACTGGATTGGAAACTCTGACTAACTTAGCCACGACCATGATGGACACACCAGAACCCCCCACACAGCCAATATAAGTTCGCAGGTCTGAACGAACAAGGGCTGCCTCATCCAAGAAATCCTGAGCATCAAAAAGGGACCCAAGGTAAGCATTTTTGCAATTTTGAAATTTTCTCAAGGATGAAGTTTCGATGGTTTAGGCGAACAGGACAACTGTTCATTAACCACCGAAAGCGGTGCTTTCGGTAGTTAACCCACCCAGAAGCTTTCCAAGTTAACCACCGAAAGTCTGTCATGTTCAGAATGATCAAGTTTTTACACAGATAAAAGTTTTTTGTGTTGAAAAGGTTTGGAATCTTTTCGAATGAACATCTGATGAATTATCAAGACAAAGCCAACAATTATTTTTGACAGATTGTGGAAAGAGGTGTTTCAAAGGTTTTTGATATCTTTGACAAAGACAGAAATTCAGGACACTTTGCCACCTCAACAGATTCGAATTTGTCTCTCTTGGAGAGTCAACATCCAGCCTTAGGAGGCTATCCTGCACTACACCAGCACTCAACAAGAGAGAAGGACTAGAAAATCTGGGATTGACCTTACTTTTAGGGATCATCCCACATCTTTTGCAATCAGATTTTGATTTGCTATTTTTAGCTTATTTGATCCATGTTTTGAGGATCTCAGAACTACTTTGTAAAGCTATAAAGCTTAGAATAGAATATGAACCAAGGGTTCGATTTTGGGTTCTATATGCTGCTACTGTAACTAAGACTCATTCTTAATATATGAAACATTGCAAGCTTCCTTCATCTATGTTTTCAAACCTTTCTTTTCTGTTCTATGATATCTTATGAGTGAGTGATTTCTTTGTTGACGCTTATTCAATCTACATGTGACTATCATCTCACTAATTGATTGATTAAGTTAAGAATCATAAGTTATCGCCTTAGTTTTTAAACCCATTGTGCTTACTGTTTTACATGAGTATAATCTGGTTCAACAACTATCTTCTATTCTATTTGATCAACCCTTGTCTGATTGCATTTTTAGAAGGCCTTGTGATATTTGATATTACTAGACGGTCTTAAAGACACAGTACAGTTCCTAGATATTCATCTTGATCCAAAAACCACATCAATTATTAAGAAAATAGTTTCCAAAAAGGTTGAGTTACCAGGCATCTTTGAATTACAATCTAGGAGAGTTTCCTGGAGTGATAACAAATTGGCGCCGTTGCCGGGGAGAGGAGATCGAAGCTCAGCTTCCTTGGGAGACGACATAGCTCCAACTTTGATGATAGACAAAGTCTGGACATCATTCGGGTTGTAATTTTCTATCTGGCGACTCCATTGAAACGAAGTGGCTCCAAAAAGAGCTCACACCAGGGCGAACCAAGAAGGCCCACTGACAACACCAGTTCCTGATCCCGAGAAGATCATCAGTAAGGGTAAAGCTTTGCAAAGACAAGCTTCCGGATCTGCAAAGGCAGTAGATTCAGGTATTCAAACCGATACTCCTCCTTTCATATCTAAAAAACCTCTAGTTGAATCCCCTACTGCTGAAACTCATAATTCTCAAGAAATTGAAAATTTATCTCAAGTTTCTAAGGTAGAAGAACCTTCATTTTCTTCTAATATTACTGACTCTGTTCTCGAGGTTGATGTTTCGTCCCATCCAAAAGAGTTGAATACAGAATCCTTTCAACGGAAAGAAACTTCCTCCTCATCTTCCTTGGATTCCTCACCCATCAAACCTTCGAAAGGTGTTCTATACACTCACACTAATCTGCCTGTTCTTGAAGATATTCTTCAGGATCTGTCCTCTAAGGGAGAAGAGAATTTAGCTTTGTTACTCGGTCAATTTTATAAAGCCTCTTATTTTTCACCTATTTCTGAAACTTCTGCTCAAGGTGAAGTGAGACAACCATTCTATTCTAACTCAGGCAGCCCATCTCCTCCGTCATCTCCTACGAGTTCCTCGTCTGTGTCAATCACCAAGACTACCATGGCTGCCCCTTTGACCAGGATGGAACAGATTTTGGCAAATAGATATGCCCCACTTGTATTTCCAAATCCCTTGTCTGCTATGCCAACTGGAGATTATCAAAAATATATGCCAAAGTTTACAGGAGCAGAAGATTATACTGCTGAAGAACATATTGAAGCTTTTTATGCTTATGCCGAAAATATCAATATTTCATAAGAAGATGTGTGGACTAGAGTTTTTGTTCAGAGTTTGGATGGCCAAGCCCGAAAGTGGTTTAAAGAGCTACCAGCAAATTCGATCACAAGAATTGAACAATTAGATGAGGTATTCTTGAAACACTGGGGAGAAAGAAGAGATCTGTTATACTACATTTCTGAGTTTGGAAATTTGAAGAGGAAAGATGGAGAGTCGGTCTCGAACTTCATCAAGAGATTCAATAGGATGTTTGGTAAGATCCCAGCAGCGATTAAACCAAGCGACGCATCGACAAAGATCACATTCTCCATTGCCTTTGATCTAGATTTTTGTCTAATTCTTAGAGAAAGACGATCAACCACACTTGCTTTAATGCAAGATGCCACCCTCGAGGTTGAATCTAACATTACAGCATCTCAGAAGCTTAAAGGAAGGGTTGAGAAGAAGAAGTCTACTGTTGAATCCTCCTCTTCTTCTAATAGTAAAATGGAAAAAATGGCGAAGATGTTGGACAGTCTGACATCTGAAATGTCAAAATTAAAGGTTCAGAATCAGCAACCAGCAAGGGCAAAAGAGCCAAATGCTTTTGCCCCGAGAAATCCAAATTCTTTTCCTTACAGAAGGAATAATCCACAAGTTCAGATCCTCCAAAGAGATAGAAATCCAGTTGATGATCAGAGGATCAAACCACCTTTTCAAAATGCAATATTAGATGAAGAGCAACAACCATCTCATGATGAAGTCGAAGATGCAGATGAAATAAATTGTTTTGGTGATGAAAATGATTCTTCATTTTTGACACAGGTAGACTATGAAGAATCCCTGATGGATCAGCAAATTCAAGAGGCAAGTGTTGAAGGATCTGTTTACTTGACAGATGATCAGAAAGGGTACAACTTAAGATCCAAGAGTGCTGGTCCAAAACCACCCATTGTTGCTCCTGTGAAGAACAAGGAAGTTGCTGCTCCTGTGAAGAGTAAATAGGTTGCTGCCAAGCAGTCTCCCACTTCTGAAAAATAGCAGAAGAAACAAACTCATCCCCCAGCCAAGGAGCAAGTCAGTCTCAAAGCTCCTTCCAATGAGTTAAAGGTTTTGGACAGACCGTCTTTCTCTTTTAATTTTGAATCAGAAATTCAGAAAGTTAAGATACCCATGCCTTTAACTGAACTCATGAAGAATGAAAATTTTAAATCAACCATCCTGAAGTCTCTTGAGCTAAAGACCTCTTCATTTGATGATTTTGTTAACCTACGAGATGATAAGCCTAAAGTAACCATAGGGCCTATGATAGAAGACCGAGATGATTCTTTTCCGCCATTCTACATATCCCTAAATGTCCATGACAAAATCCTTCACAATTGTTTACTTGATTCCGGGGCGTCACATAATCTTATGCCAAAAGCGGTGATGGATGAGCTTGGTCTGGAGGTGACCAAACCATATCAAGATATTTTCTCCTTTGATTCTAGGAAAGTCAGATGTCTCGGTCTCATCAAAGACCTTGTTATAAACCTTGCTCAATTGCCAATGAGAAGCATGGTTATGGATGTGGTGGTTGCTGATATTCCACCTAAGTTTGGGCTTCTCTTGTCTCGTTCATGGGGAAAAAGGTTAGGAGGTACCTTGCAGATGGATCTGTCATACGCTACGATTTCGGTGTTTGGGGGGGAGCTGAAAAGGATTTACAGGGAGAACCAACTTGCCTATATCATCAGTGATGCAAAGAATTTCGTAAATCATCCTATCTATGTTGTGGATACAAATTTTGGCTCGTGCATCCTTCAGATAATGATGCTCAATCGACTCCTATGCAGCTTGTGAAGCCTATTGAGCAGCAACCTGATGATGAGGACATTTCGGTTTGGACTATGTACTTTGATGGGGCCAGTACTAAAGATTCAGCAGGTGTCGGGGTAGTTTTGATTTCTCCTTCAAAGGAGACTATATATTTGTCTTTCAAGCTCGACTTCAGAACTACTAACAACATAGCAGAATATGAGGCTCTGCTATTGGGATTAAACTCATCCAAAGAGATGGGGATAAAAGGTTTGAAGGTATTTGGATATGCAGACCTCATTATACAACAGGTAAACAACACCTTCCAAGCCAAGCATGTCAGATTGAAGGCCTACAGGGATGAGGTATGGAAAGTGTGAGATTCTTTTTCTGTTTTTGAAATTTCATATATACCAAGGGATATGAATCAGCTCGCTGATTCTCTTGTTGTTTCAGCCAGCATGTTCATACCTCCCATGCCCCCTAGGCTCAGTTATGAGATCCAAGTAAAATATCGACCATCCTTACCCGACAATATCAAATATTGGAAAGTTTTTGAGGACGATGATGAACTTAACAGATTTCTCCAAGTGGTGGATGAATTTTCTGATATGCATGTTGACCAGCAGAATCTAAATGTAGAAGAATCCCAGAAGCTCGAGCTAAAGCGAAGGTTGGGTCAACATGATATTGTTCAGCTACCCAACAATATCAAATATTGGAAAGTTTTTGAGGACGATGATGAACTTAACAGATTTCTCCAAGTGGTGGATGAATTTTCTGATATGCATGTTGACCAGCAGAATCTAAATGTAGAAGAATCCCAGAAGCTCGAGCTAAAGCGAAGGTTGGGTCAACATGATATTGTTCAGCTACCCAACAATTATATACCTCGAGGTTTGGTACCCCTGGAAAGGCTTTTTGACCAGAATGACGTTCCTTACAAGCCAGACAAAAAGGAGAAAGATCCAGCTATTCACGAGCATAACATAGGGGGAAAAAGTCAACCCAAACTTATAAATCTGTCTTCCAAATTGACCGCTGATCAGAAGTCCAAATACTGCAGTGTTTTGAAGGAGTTTTCTGATGTTTTTGCTTGGAAATATAGTGACCTAAAGACTTATGATCCTGATATTATTCAACATAAAATCCCTCTTGAAAAAGACACCATTCCCTTCAAATAAAAGCTCAGAGCTATCAGTCCTCTTCTGCTGCTTGTGATTGAGAGAGAAATTAAAAAGCTTCTCGATGCAAAGATCATTATTCCCTTGAGATACTCCAAATGGATTGCCAATCTGGTGATAGTAAGGAAGAAAAATGGTGAGGTCAGATTGTGTGTAGATTTCAGAAACCTAAACAGATGCTCTAAGAAAGACAACTATCCCCTCCCTAAGATGGAACACTTGCTGCAAAGGATTTCAGGTGCCAATGTCATGTCTTTCCTAGATGGTTTTTCCGATTACAATCAGATTTCTGTCCACCCTGATGACCAGGAGAAGACTGCATTTACTACTCCTTGGGGTACCTTTATGTACGCCAAGATGCCTTTTGGGTTAATGAATGCTGGGGCTACATTACAAAGGGCCATGGACATAGATTTCATGGGAGAAAAGGACAAGTTTGTCCTCATATATCTTGATGACATCACAGTATATTCCAGCAGCCACGAGGAGCATCTAAAGCATTTGAGAAGAGTGTTCTTAAAATGCAGGCAGTTCGGGATCTCATTGAATCCCAAGAAATCCCAGTTTTCTCTAAGGAAAGGTAAGCTCTTAGGACACATCATCTCAGCAGATGGTGTAATGATTGATCCAGCCCAGGTAGAGGCAATTCAAAAGCTGTCCTTGCCAAGATAAAAAAAAGGACATTCAATCATTGCTTGGTAAGATAAATTTTGTTAGAATATTTGTGCCAAATTTTGCCGAATTAGTTAAACACATAACATGCATGCTGAAAAAGGGGTCTGAGGTAAAATGGACAGACAATGTAAGAAACTCCTTTCAGGATATCAAGCAAGCGATCATGAAATCCCCGACTCTGATCAGCCCAGATTACAGTAAGATTTTCTATGTTTTTTCCTTCGCTTCCTATGACACAGTGGCAGCAGTTCTGCTACAGAAGGACGATGACAATTTGGATCATCCCGTGGCTTTCTTCAGCAAAACACTCAGGGACGCTGAAATAAGGTATGACCCTATCGAGAAACAAGCTTATGCTCTCATAAAAGCTTTAAAATCCTTCAGAATTTATATTCTTCACTCAAAGGTCATCGCATATGTCCATTCATCTTCCGTAAAAGATGTTTTGACTCAGCCAGATATTGGCGGAAAGAGAGCTAGATGGATTGCAAAGATGATTGAGTTCAATATTGAAGTAAAGCCCACCAAATTGGTAAAAGGCCAGGGCCTTGCTAAACTTTTAACGAAGGAAAATCATAAGCTGCTGGACATTAATTTCATAGGAGAAAGTTCAGAAAATTTGCAGACAGAGTTGGCAGCGGAAGGACAACATAGCATTCAACAAGTGGCAGAACACTTGTCTTCCTGTGAATGGTATTCAGGTATTATACATTTTTTTCAAAAGCTCGAAGTTCCCCCTGAAATTAGTATGACTCAAGCTCGAGCTCTTAAGCTTAGAGCTATCAAATTCTGCATTTACAATAATCTGTTATATTGGAAAGACCCTGCTGGTCTGCTTCTTAGATGCTTAAATAAAGAAGAGTCGGTCGAAGTCACACATTAGTTTCATTCAAGTGTTTGCGGCGGTCATCATTACTGGAAGACCACTGCCCATAAAATCCTAAGGGCTGGATACTATTGGCCTTTCCTCTTCTCAGATGTGTGGCCATTCGTCAAAGCTTGTGACAAATGCCAAAGATTTACGGGTAAGCAACAGCTAAAATCTTTACCCCTGATACCTATAGTGGTGAATGGCCCTTTTCAGCAGTGGGGTTTAGATTTTATAGATGAGATAAATCCTTCATCCAACGGTCAACATAAGTGGATTTTGGTAGCTACAGATTATTTCACAAAGTGGATAGAGGCGATTCCCACCCAGAATGCTACGGACCAGGTAGTCATGAAGTTTCTCTATGAAAATATTTTGAGCAAATTCGGTTGTCCCAAGAGGCTGGTAATAGATAATGCAGTGGCATTTAAAGCGGAAGCATTGGTAGACATGTGTAAATCAATGGGCATCCAGCTGGTACACTCAACCCCCTATTACCCTCAAGGTAATGGCTTGGTTGAATCATCCAATAAGAGCTTGATCAAAATCATAAGAAAACTGTTAGAGGAAAATAAAAAGAATTGGGATTCCAAACTGAAATTTTCTCTGTGGGCAGACAGAGTAACTATAAAAAAATCCATAGGAACTTCCCCATTCAAATTGGTTTATGGGACTGATGTTATTTTTCCTGTTCAGTTAGTTTTGCCAGTGGCTAAGTTCTTTCAGGAAGAGCAAACCGAGTCAAATGACATGGTAAGAAGGATGCTTGATTTGGTGGAACTGCAACAAGCTCGCGAACAGTTAGTGGACAGATCAGAGGCTCATCAAAAGAAGATCAAAAATACTTTTGACAGAAAGGCGAAAGTGGACAATTTTCAGATTGGTGACTGGGTTCTAAAATGGGATGCTCCTAGACAGGATAAAGGCAAGCATAACAAGTTTGATTCTTTGTGGACAGGTCCTTTCATGATTACTCAAGTACAGAATAACAACACTTTCATGCTACAGAATCTGGGAGGCGGAGAAATGTTCGGTGGCTCGGTAAACAAGCAATTTTTAAAACTCTATTTTGTCTAAGGCTGTGAAGCCTAGACATTGTAATGTTAGTCTTAGTTTTTACTTTTTGAATAACTCCATGCCCAATGGAAACACTAGCAGATAGTTTAGCTTTTAGGTTGTTTTTCATGAAAGGCATTGATTCTATGGTTCTTGAAACCTCACAGGGAGGTGTTCATCCCCAATACGAGCCAATGTTATCTCCTCAAATAAATTGGTGGATTTTTTCTTTTTGAGGTGATAGGTTGTGATCTAAATTTTATGTCTAAATTTTTGTAAGTAGGTTAAAGAGTCTGTATTTTGAAAATAAGCTCAAAAGAAATTTTGGATTTGGCTTGGTCAAGAAAAATTCAGAATCTCAGGTTTCGATGGTTTAGGCGAGCCTCAAATGTGCTCATTAACCACCGAAAGCCTTCGTTCCCAGCAGTTAAGGGGTCGAAGTAGGAAGGCGATTAACCACCAAAAGTGTTTCAACGGTAAGAATGGAAAGCCCGTGCTTTCGCACGAGCCTGCTGTCAAGTTGGCACAATGATTAAAACACAACCGCCGAAAGCTCGCCATGGTGGAGGGTATGCATGTTCGTGGTGTCTATCCGAAAATTTTGAAGCCCTTGTGTCCTTTCAACCACATTGGTCTTTTCAAAATCCAAACACGGTGGTGAATGTCATGTATGATTTCACGGAGCCTCCCTCCATTTCAGTCGCAAGTACATTAGCCATCATGATCTCGTTGCTCCTTCATTATTTCCTCGATGAGTCATTATGAATCCTGGAGATTGCTGAGATAACCGTGAGTTCACGATTTCATCAGTTAATCGCATTTTCAGATATCCTAATCCTGTTTCCTCTGGTGATTTTCGAAGCAGTCCAGTGAGCACTCTCGAGTCAAGTAAGCCTGGTCAGATTAGCAGGTAAGCTCAGAATCTATCCTGTTTCAATTTCAAAGAATGGAAATGCCATCGAAAATCTAAAGTTTCGACATATTCTCAGTCAAATCGTCGTCCGAAACTGGGTTAGTTTTTGAACTCGGTAATCCTAATGTTCGTGTCACCCTGTTCCACCGGTTTTTCATGAGTGATATTTGTTGTATACTTAATTTCTAGAGTCATTGTCTACCTGGACGTCCAACTTCCCATAATTACAGGCACACTCAACATTGACCCATGTCGAAAGCAGGGCCAGCTTTGAGATCTGAGGTAGATGGAGTTTGGTATTTAGAAGCTCACCCGAAGGTGGCATAATTTTTCAAACAAACCGGAGTTTTTGCATACTGTGAGAAATTAACCAAATTTCACCAACAGGTGGCTCAATCTTTTGCTATTTCCTATGATGGAAGGAATGCTAAAGTGGGAAAGGAGGAGATTATCATTGACGAAGAAGCCATTGCTGAGTACACAGGTTTACCTAGGTCAGGAGACTATTGGTTCAAGACTACCATACCTTCAAGCATTGAATTTAGGTCATATTTGCTACCAGTACATAAAGATTTGATCTGGAAGAATGATATTCCAATGTCTTATTTAGAACCAAAGTGGCAGTCCCTGTTGAAAGCAATTTTGGTGTATATCACTTGTGAGGGGCGCTACAACAGGGTCATGTTTTATCATTTTAAACTTCTAAATCATTTCACAGGCAGAGAGCCTATAAACCTGCCTTACTTCTTTCACAAAACACTAACGAAGATGGCAAGACAAGTGAAAGCCCAGCCTGATAAAGTTGCCAGCAAGTTATCACATCAAGGGCTTATTACTCTTCTTGTAAGAGAAGCTCTGCAGAGGAAACAAATTGAGTGGGGCTTCTTTTTGTTTTGGAATGAATTTCAGACAGAAAGACCACCAGACGCAGAAACTAAGAAAGCCAGGAGCAGAAAAACTCCTACTCCCAAAAGCAGTCACAGGAAAAGAAAAGGAATCTCACCACCAAGAGATCCCATAAAATCATCCCCTGGCAAGAAGAAAGGAATCAAAAGAAAATTGCAGTTTGAAGGTAAGCAGTCTAAAAACCTTGCCACAAGAAATAACCCTCTAAACCTACCTTACAGTGATTCAGAACTAGAACAAGAGGTGGCAGAGACACAGGATAACATGCAGACTGAATAGGGTGCAGACTATTGTTCAAATCTACCTTCACTAAGTCCTCTAGAGGCCCACAGTCAACCAGAAGCAGAAGCCTCCTCAAGCAAGCCTAAAACAACTAGATCACAAAAATTCAACAAGCTCCTGCAACAGGTTTATGAAATGGAAGTCCTAGAAAGGGTGATTAAAAAAGCTAATACAGACCTCACTGACAGAAATGCAAAACTGTTCAAAATGAATCAAACCCTCAAAGAGAAGCATGACAAAATTAAAGACAGAAACAGGGTATTGATCATAGAAAACATGAAGCTGTATAGACAACTCAGGATTCTGAGGTTGAAGTTAAAAGTGTTTCAAGCACCAGCAGAGGAGAAAACCGGATTGGAAACTCTGGCTAACTTAGCCACGACCATGATGGACACACCAGAACCCCCCCCACAGCCAACAGAAGTTCGCAGGTCTGCACGAACAAGGGCTGCCTCATCCAAGAAATCTTGAGCATCAAAAAGGGACCCAAGGTAAGCATTTTTGCAATTTTGAAATTTTCTCAAGGATGAAGTTTCGGTGGTTTAGGCGAACAGGATGAATGTTCATTAACCACCGAAAGCGGTGCTTTCGGTAGTTAACCCACCCAGAAGCTTTCCAAGTTAACCACCGAAAGCATGTCATGTTAAGAATGATCAATTTTTTACACAGATCAAAGTTTTTTGTGTTGAAAAGGTTTGGAATCTTTTCGAATGAACATCTGATGAATTATCAAGACAAAGCCAACAATTATTTTTGACAGATTGTGGAAAGAGGAGGCGTTTCAAAGGTTTTTGATATCTTTGACAAAGACAGAAATTCATGACACTTTGCCACCTCAAAAGATTCGAATTTGTCTCTCTTGGAGAGTCAGCATCTAGCCTTAGGAGGCTATCCTGCACTACACCAACACTCAACAAGAGAGAAGGACCAGAAAATCTGGGATTGACCTCACTTTTAGGGATCATCCCACATCTTTTGCAATCAGATTTTGATTTACTATTTTTAGCTTATTTGATCCATGTTTTCAGGATCTCATAACTACTTTGTAAAGATATAAAGCTTAGAATAGAATATGAACCAAGGGTTCGATTTTGGGTTCTATATGTTGCTACTGTAACTAAGACTCATTCTTAATATATGAAACATTGCAAGCTTCCTTCGTCTGTGTTTTCAGACCTTTCTTTTCTGTTCTATGATATCTTATGAGTGAGTGATTTCTTTGTTGGCGCTTATTCAATCTACATGTGACTGTCATCTCACTAATTGATTTATTAAGTTAAGAATCATAAGTTATCGCCTTAGTTTTTAAACCCATTGTGCTTACTGTTTTACATGAGTATAATCTGGTTCAACAACTATCTTCTATTCTATTTGATCAACCCTTGTCTGATTGCATTTTTAGAAGGCCTTGTGATAATTGATATTACTAGACAGTCTTAAAGACACAGTCCAGTTCCTAGATATTCATCTTGATCCAAAAACCACATCAATTATTAAGAAAATAGTTTCCAAAAAGGTTGAGTTACCAGGCATCTCTGACTTACAGCCTAGGAGAGTTTCCTAGAGTGATAACAGGGTATAAATACAGCTGAAAGTAAAAGACCTCTGAATCAGGAAGATAATCAGGCTCCACAACCAACAACAATAGTTCAGGTGGAGGAGGAGACAAGAACCCCCCTCTAGGAAACATTTTAATATCCCATAAACTTCCTCTGAGGAAGAAGAGGAAGAATATTGTACAAGAGGAAGAAGAGCATCGTGTCGGAAGTGACATCAATAGCTTATCCCTCAAGGATATGGAGCTCAAAGATGACATTGAGAATATTTTCCCTAAGATTGACCAGCCAGGAGGCATGGCCCACCAAAATCAGTTGTTGGAAATTATTGAGAATGAGATATTTGATGAAGAAGAATCATTTGTATTTCAGAGTGTTTTCTTTGACAACGAATCTAAAAAATTAATTATTGAGAAGAGTGATGTGAAGAATAAAAAGGGGAAAACTCATTCATAGGTTAACCTAAATAATATGCGGCCTTCCCAGGTATCCAGGACCCATAAGGCCACCGATGATGCATTGGACTATTCCATTGGTAGTCTTGAAACTAAAAATGCAAGTTGAAGGAAAGGATTAAGGAACTAGAAGAGACTTTGATGCCTCTTGCATTTCTTACGAGCCCTTTCGAAATTTCCAGACCCATAATGCCCGCAGCTAAAATAAAAGGATCCTCAAGATTACTCGCATCAGCCAGGAGTTATGTGGAAAATAGTATCAAGAAAAGAATGGCACTAATTACAAAATTTGGGAAATTTTAAATAGCATGATTTTTTTTGGCTCAAGGGTGCATGCCTTCCTTGAATATCTATAGGATGATCTAAATAATGAATAAGGCTTCTACCTTGATGCAGTAGTACCCTTTGGTATTAAAGTTACTAACATGTCATAGATTAAGAGAAGAGAGGAGGACCTTTCCTCTCCAAGTCGAATCAAGCAGCTGAATGCCTGCTGGAAAGAGAAAATAAAAAATTTGAAGAACATTGTCCAGGCGTGCAACCAAGCCATAACAAGGAGAGAAGAGTTATTCAAATGGATCACGGAGGTGGACCTATCCAGAAGCACTAACGAAGTCCAATATCCCAAGCTGATCCTCAACTTGTTCCACACAAAACAATAGTTCGATGAGCAAGTTGAGATTTTTAAAGGATTGTCGATTGAAAAATTCTATGGAATAATCATATATGGTGAGAATGCCATAGATAATTGGCTAGTATATTATTTCGTAAAAAACCAGGATATTGAAGAAATATTACATGGCATTTCCATTGATCTTCGTGACTTGGAGGGTGAGCTGTTCAATATTAAAATCCGACATGAAATCAACATGGCACCTATGAAAAATTACATCGAATAATGGTTCAATAAGGCTATTGACAAACTGACACGTGAATGGAACGAAGCAGTTGAGACGGTTCCTATAACTATTGATGAAAACGATAAAAGGACATCAACAAGAAAATGAACATGAGAGTGACCATTATAGTAAGCTTATGCTGATCACATCCTTCTTTTCTTTATCAAGTCCTTCGTCCAGTTATTCCACCTCTTTCACTACAAAGGTTTAACCGAAGACTGATAACTTCTTTTTTCTTCTTACTAGGTCTTGTTGATCCTTCCACCGCCCACCGTCTTCTTTCTAAAATATTATTTCTTGTATTTGTTTTCTTTATGTTCCGCGGGAGCCCCAATCCCAATCTTTAAGACAAACACATTTACATTTTCAGGAATATGTAATAGACTATATATTTTTTGAAAATTACAAGAGAACTACTTTGGGAACAATATCGATTGTGCTTTGTAACCCTATTTTCAAAATATAAAGTATTTGAGGTTGATCTATAATTATATTTATTTGAGCTGCCCATGTATCCACTCTGTTAAAGTTCTCTTGTGCATGCAGGCCATCTTCTTTTTGTATTTTTATGTGATCATAAATCTTTATCTTATACTATGATGGATGTGATGAAATTTTGTTTATTTTAGATATGTGATGTGTGTGATTCCTGGTCCTCTCTCAGGAAATTTCTTCGAAAAAGATAATAAAAATATTTTCCCTTCATTTACTCGCTATATTTACGTTTCTTTGAATTACTACGACAAACTTCTGTCAAGTCCCACATTCTGAATATTTAAAAAAATATCAAGAAAATATAAACAGGAGTACCACCTCTATAAAAACGCAAGGGAATTTACATCCTCGTGAGGTTGTCGTTTCGATCATAATGGATTCAAGTGTCAACAATGGTCTCAAATAGTCTCCTAGAATGCGGTACCAAAAGTTTGATTCTTTTGTGTTGGAATTGGAATTTCTGAGATCCAAGTTAGATCATTGTGCATATTACAAATGAGATGGTGGTCATTTCCTTGTTATCACTCTATATGTAGATGATATGTTATTCTTTGGTAACAATAAGGATGTGATTCATGATTTAAAGTCTTAGATTTCAACACAATTTGATATGAAGGACTTGTGGTTACAAAATATATCTTTGGATTGTAGATCGTGAGAGATAGAAAAACTCTAAAACTTTGATTGAGTCAAAGTATGTAAACTCCGTGCTACAACATTTATATGGCCATTGAGTATTTCAATTCTATGGGAACTAAATTTTCAGTTGAGCAATGTCCTACACCACCTACAAATATGGAAAACATGGCTTATGTTCCTTATGCTAGTGAAATTCGTAGTTTGATGTATGCTATGGTATGTACTAAACCAAACATTACCCAAGAAATGGGATTCTTAAATCGATTCATGGATAATTGAGGATGCCAACATTGGGTTGCGATGAAGAGGGTTTTCAAGTATTTGTGAGGGAATTATGAATTATCTATCTATTATTGTAGTGATGTTTCAAGGGACCCACACTTAATGGATATATAGGGTTATGTGGATTTTGATTGGGAAAGGAATGTAGATAGGAAGATATCTATAAGTGGATATGTGTTTCAATTGTTTGGTGGAGTAGTAAGTTAGATGAGCAAGCGAAAAACTATGGTCACTTTTTCCACTACATAGGAAGAGTATATGGTAGCTACTCGTGATTGTAAGGAGGCCATTAGGCTTATGAAATTGTGTTCAGAAGTAGGGCTAAGATAGAGAAATTTTATAATTCAATGTGATAGTAACAATACCATTGTCTGGCTAAGAACCCAACCTTTCATGTGAAGACAAAAAATATAGATATCCAATACTATTTCGTTAGGGACACTAGCACTTAGCCATTCCTTATGACTTCTCTTCATTACATCGCCTAGTCTTCTATATATATATATATATATATATATATATATATATATATATATATATATATATATATATATATATATATATATATATATATATATA
>ML796430.1:123343-158355 GCA_009831015.1 Picea engelmannii
AATAGGCCTAAGCATGGGTAAAACCATGGGCCGACATTCCCATACCCATTACATGATCCCAAAAACCCAAAAATCCCTAAAAGAGGTTGGGATCCTGCGATCTCCTCTTCGTCTTGTGCTCTGTCTTCAACAGGCCGTCGAAGTCCCAAAATAGGTCAAACTTGACCAAGGATCTCCCAAAACTTGGTCAAGGGCCAACAAATGAATTCTTTGAAGGAAGTTATGACTACCCTTGAGAATATAGCTAGGGCATTCTTCAGCCCAAAAGGCACGACTATGTACTGGTAGGATCCCCATTCCGTGGAAAAAGTGGTCATGTACCTGTCTTCTGGAGCTATCTTGATCTGATTGTAGCCTGAGAATCCATCTGTGAATGAGTATGCTTCCTGGTCTCCCACATTCTCTAATACCTCATCTGTGAAAGGGGTAGGAAAAGGGTCATGTAGGAAATCATTGTTCAATTTCTTGAGATCTACATAGATCCTTATCCCTCCTTGATTATTCTCCTGGACTACCATAGGGCTTATCCATTCTGATTCTTCTATTGGTTCTATGATTCTAGCTTTCAAAATGCTGTCAATTTATGCTTTTACTTTCTGCTTATATATAGGGTTCAGTCTATACGGTCTCTTTCTGACAGATCCAGCCTCAGGTTTGAGAGGTATCTTCATCTCTCCTAGCTCTCCTGCTATGTCTTTCATCTTTGTAAAGGTTGTTGGGAATAGGTAATTGTACTCACATAGTAACTCTTTTATTATTTCTACTGTTTGTTCATCCCAATAGTCTCCAATGCTGGCCATGTTGGGATTATCATTTGTCCCAATATTTACTTTGTTCATCTTGATTGACGAAACAAATACTTCTAATTCAAGATATTGGTCGTCCACCTCTCTCTCTCCTTCGATATTTATAATTTGGATATTGCGCGGGTCATATTCATCTGGTGCTTCTTTCTGCACATGGTAGCATGACAAAAATTCTTTCACTGTCTTTCTATTCTATTATTGGTAGTCTGTTATAAGTTCAACCTTTGGTTCCTTAATAGATATCACCCCTCTAATTTGTTTGAGTGTTGAATCAATGTTGGGGTTCTCATGTTCAATTGAGAAAGTGATTATAAAATTTTGCTATAATTCTGTCCATTCTACATTTCTTCTGCGTAGTTCCTAGTCTACATACCAGTTTTTTGGAATTCCTTCCAATGTGTAAATGAAGTGATGAGACCATTCTTTTGGTGGTGTCATTCTCCATAGTGTTCTGCACTCATCCAAGTGTTCTACTGGTGTCCCTTATCCATCATATCTCTATAGTTCATTGCTTCCATGTTTTGTGTCGAATCTAATGCGTAGTAACCACTTACATTGGTACCATTCCTTGACTGTCTCTTTATGCGCACCCCACCATCTTGTAGGTTTTTCCTTGAGTGATATGTCCAAGGCTAAAAGCCTCTAATTTTCTGACACTTGATCTTCGTATCTTGTTAAGAAATCTTCCAAGTCATTCACCCCATGAAAACTTGGAGGTTCTCTTATCTCTATACCTACCCATCTTACTGGGCAGTCTATTCTTGCACACCTTCTTGTAGATACTTCATGTAATCTCTGCTGCCAATTCTCCAACCCTATATCTAAGTTTGAAGCACATGATGTGATGCTTCTCCAGTTGAGTACTCCATCTGCAGTTGGATTCACATAATCTTATTCCCGCGCGGTGGTTCTGTATAATTGGTTGATTTCCTCCAGGTCTAAGCAAGTGGGTTCTACAAACCTTTCTCCTTCTGATGGGTCTAATGGTGTAACGACTCTGTATTCTCCTGACTCAAATGTCATCTTCCTTGTATTCAAACTGATTATGGCCTTATTGTCAAATGCGCAATCCAAGCCAAGCAATGTTGGGTAAGGTGTTGTGCCATCCACTATTTATGTCACTTCAAAATAAGCTTTAGTGCACACTCCATCCAAATCTACTGTCACACCCTTTAGCCATCCAATTGGCAAAACCTTGTGTTAATTTGCTAGTTTTAGATGAACATGTGAATATCCCAATGTGGGCTCTCCCACACATTTCCATGTCTTCTTGGGTAACACATTTACTTTGGAGCCTAAATCCAGTATAATATCCCCCATGTTGAAAACTCCGATGTTGGGATTCGATCTGAACTCTCTACTTGTCCTCCTCCTTGTATGTAAGTGATTAACTGTTTTCTGCTCTAGCTTTCCCTCTACGTCCGTGTTACATATTTCTAACATATTTTGTAATACTTTAACAGATGATGGATCATTTAGTAGTTTAACATAGGATTGCAGAAAATCCTTTATGGTACTTACTTGTCCTAGGGGTTGTGCTTCCTTAGTGTGATCCAGCAATGAAGGCATCTTGTATGTTGGTACAGCCTGAGTATGTTGCGTAGTTGATATAGATGCAATGTATGGCTTCAAGAATTCTTGTTTGGCTTGCTTGAAAAACTCCTTTTCGTTCTGCGCATCAAACTTCTTATGTGGTTTGACATTCTTCTTCACCCATTGGCGTTGTGTTGGATCTTGTCTTACTATGTCATCTCATGTTTTAGCTCCTCCGCACGTAACTATGTTGATATTTCTTCCATCATCCCTTGCTTCTGTAGAAATCCATTGAACATTTTGATTGTTCTGATTCCTCTTTTGCTGGATCTTCCCAAATAGTGTCGGACAATATTCTATGTCATGATATGATGCGCGACAATACATACATGTCGCAGGTGGAAGTGGACATTATTTTTCATAGTGTCATGGTTGTTGACAGTTATGGCATACCACCGATCCTCTACCTCTTCCAAAGACTCCTCTACCTCGTCCTCCACCTTTGTAGCCAAATCGATCTCCTCGTTGTGCGTTGTACTAAGGCACTTGATTATACTGCACAAGATTATACTGTGGCTGCACGATATTGTATTGTGGTTGCACAATATTGTACTGTGGTTGCACAATGTTATATGGGGATGGTACTTGGTTAAAATGTGGTGCAGCTTTCCCTATCATCATTTATTCCTGCACCCTATAGGTGTTTGATGTTCTTTCCCTCATCAACTCCATTGTCCTGCAATCTTTGTCATCATGGCCCACTGACTTGCAAAAGTTGCAATATGAAATCTTAGGCACTGTCTGGTATTTTTGCATCATTGGACAATGATATGGATCATGCACCTGTGTCTTACATATCTCACACCATAGTCCTCATGTTGACAAAGGGTTTGGCAGTCATGTTGCCATGTACTGCGCAAATGTTGGACACTCATTCTTGTGGTGTCCTTTTGTCCTACATGTGGTACACCAAGCAACTTCTCTTTTGTCCTTACCCCTGTTCTGGTTCAGTTGAAATGTCAAATTCTTCAGATCCTCCTTCAACTCCTCTATTTTTGGATTTGTCTTTTGGTATTGGTTCTATTCTAGTTGTAAGGCTACCTGCAGAGCTTTTGCCTGAGTTTGAAACTTATGTTGTCTCAAAGGGTATTTCAGGTGTGGTAACAAGGAATTCACAAATAGATGTGTATGCTTCATATCTGTCATGACATACTTCAACTTTCCCTTCAATTGTTTGAATCTCCCACATAGATTCTCTTGGTTTATGTATGATCTCTATCATCTCATTTATGTATTGATCCTCTGAGCTAGGCTTCTGGAATTCATTTATCAATAGCTTCTTGATATCTACAATCATTGTGGTTGTTCTTGGTGGACTGTTTGCAGCTAATCTCATGTACCAATCTAGTGCGTGGTCTCTTAGTTTGATAGCTAACTACGCAAGTTTTGTATCCTCATCCGTGATATGATTTTCTTCCCAGATATTTTCACAGATGAACAAGTGCTTCTCAGGGTCCTCTTATGCCTCTCCCTTGAATTTTGGTAACCTGATGGTGGGATCATGTCCTGCCATCCTAAACGTTGAACTACTACCTCTGCGTGGTGTATATCCTTGACTAATGCTTCCTGAACTGGCTCTCCCAATTGTTTCTCCCTATGTAGATGTACTTCCTACTGTGTTTCTTCCACTAAAATTTGGTTCTCTAAATGGTGGTGTTCTCTCTAGTATATTGGTCGCACATGGGTTTATGGGTTCCACACTGAAAATGATATCGATAGGAGTTATGCCTTCGGTTCTTGCCCTTGGACCTCTTGTCTTCCTTTCATATGTCACACATAGGATTTACTCAATCTGCTCCACAGCTCAGAGATCCTCTACCTCTTCTTCATCACTTGCCAAGCCTTCCCTCGCGACTATGGCTTTCTTCTTATTGTTCATCTTATTGGTAGGGTGTTCCACTGCGCGTTCTTCCAGCTGTTGCCATGATCTACTTGATCTGGTCTTCCTCCATCATGATTCGATCCAAGGCCTCCTCCTTCTTTCCTTTATCCATCGCTTCCTCAATTTCTCTGTCTCTTGTTAGCGCTTCCCCCCTTCCCCCATGCACGCAGGGAAGTTTAGTTGTCTGATGCCATTGCCATTAGACCTTTGTTATACAGTAACATCTTGATGGAACTATACAACTATCTGATATACCTACCTCTAGGTCCCTTCAAAAACTCTTGCTCTACTGCATTGTAAGACTTCGCAGTATCTACTGCAAATTCTGTGATAAATCCTGCAACAATGTTGTCCAACTAGAAATCTATTGTGTGTGTAAATTTATTGTCAACTTGTTGTAACTGCATGATCTCCATAAAATTCCACTCTAGCTGTCTGATTTGATTTGTAGGGTGGTTGTCTTTCAACCTCAATATCCACTCCTACAACACATCCGAGAAATCATAGAAAAATACTTCATGCAAGTCGCTAAATACGTACTTGTCCAAATATTAATGCGGTGTTAACTTCGGGTTTTTATTATCTCTCTGCGCAAATTCCAGATCCTTTGTTTTCAACCAGCTCTCAATCTCCACCTTCGTTGGGTTCCATGGTCTAAACATCCCATTTTATAATCTCATTCTTTTTAACGTTTCCTCACTGGATCTGATATTCTTGTCACGAGTCTTCAACAGATCTCATTCACTCAATCCCCTTCTGTTCTAGCCGGCAACATAACCATTTGTTGGTTACTTCTCTCTTGTTACCTTTTTTGGGTTGACCCAGGTTCATGTCTACCATGGTTTCCAACAAAAATCCTTTAAAACTATCGACCCCTCTAGTAAACCAGAAGGCAACGCAGTACACAAAGTGCATTGCGCAGTCTCACCCAAGATAATTCTATTGGTGGATGCAACACTCAAGTGCTTGTAGCCTGGGAATGATTGGGGATTTGGGATGAAAACCAATGATCTTTATTTGTTACTTTAACATTCAACTTATATTGAATACCCTGCCATTCTTATTCATGCATGTAAAATAGCAGATCTAACTAGTCATTCACACATTTTTCTAACATCTAATCATTGACAGTAAAGGAAATACACAATATTCAATCACATAACACATGATCTACCATGGTTCACCCCTCATGGGCTACGCCCACAAATATTTGGCTTCTCTTCTCTTTTACTATGGTGTTTCGAAACTACATCACCACGCACATTACAACTCTCCATTAGCGGGTCGAGATCCACAATGAGGTGGACTAGATCACACCAGGCTCCTCAACCTGTGATCTAACCCTCAAGATCTACCTTACTTCATCTCCTCAGCTCAACAACTTACAAAACAGATCAGATTTACAGTCATTCTCTCTTCAAATGACCAAGTAACAATGACCAACCAAAAAGGAACCATGTTCCAACCCCCTGACCTATCAAAGCACAAGGAAAAGTTGGCTGCAAAAGGATATTCCTAGGTTGAGTGGATAGAATTTGGTGAGATCTTTTCCCTAGTTGCTAAATAACATCTATTAGTTTCTTATTGTCTGTAGTAGTAGCTTTTGATTTAGATATAGAACAAATGGATGTGAAAACAAAATTTCTACATGGTGACTTGAAGGAGAATATTTATATGACACAACCATAACATTATTTTGAAAAAGGTAAAGAGTCATTGGTTTGGAAATAAAAAAAGTCTTTATATGGTCTCAAACAGTCTCCTAGAACGAGGTACCAAAAGTTTGATTCTTTTGTGTTGGAATTGGAATTTCTGAGATCCAAATTAGATCATTGTGCATATTACAAATGAGATGGTGATCATTTCCTTGTTATCACTTTGTATGTAGATGATATGTTATTCTTTGATAACAGTAAGGATGTGATTCATGATTTGAAGTCTTAGCTTTCAACACAATTTTATATGAAGGACTTGTGGCTACAAAATATATCTTAGGATTGGAGATCAAGATTGATAGAAAAAATATAAAACTTTGATTGAGCCAAAGTAAGTATGTAAATTCTGTGCTACAACATTTTTATATGGCAGATCACAGGCCATTGAGTATTTCAATTCTATGGGAACTAAAATTTCAATTGAGCAGTGTCCTACAACACCTACAAATATGGAAAACATGGCTTATGTTCCTTATGCTAGTGCAATTCGTAGTTTGATGTATGCTATGGTATGTAATAAACCAAACATTACCCAAGAAATGGGAGTCTTGAATCAATTCATGGATAATTGTGGACGTCAACATTGGGTTGCGATGAAGAGGGTTCTCAAGTATTTGTGAGGAACTTCTAAATATTCTATTTGTTATTGTAGTGGCATTTCAAGGGACCCACACTTAATGGATATATAAGGTTATGTGGATTTTGATTGGGCAAGGAATGCAAATAGAATGATATCTATGAGTGGATATGTGTTTCAATTGTTTGGTGGAGTAGTAAGTTGGATGAGCAAGTGACAAGCTATGGTCACTTTGTCCAATGCATAGACAAATTATATGGTAGCTACTCATGATTGTAAGGAGGCAATTAGGCTTATGAAATTGTGTTCAGAAGTAGGGCTAAGTCAGAGAAATTTTACAATTAAATGTGATAGTAACAATACCATTGTTTGGCTAAGAAGCCAACCTTTCATGTGAAGACAAAGAATATAGATATCCAATACCATTTTGTTAGGGACATGGTATAGGATAGAAAGGTGATACTAGAGAAAGTCAACACTTTGTATAATTTTATAGATGCATTGATGAAACCAGTGAGCACAAGTAAATTCAAGTGGTTCTATGAGTCTATGGGCCTTATAATGGCCCCTAACAATTAGCTCACATTTTGATGCACTCTCCCTTATACTCTTACAAGGTATATCATAAATGGGAGAATGTTGGGACATGTGTGTCATACATCTTGAATTCCTATAGTGGAGCAAGTAATGATTGTTGAGAAATAGAAAGGAATAAATGCTAAGCAATAGCAAGGAACAAATGCTAAGTAATGGAAGGGAATACATGCAGATCACTAGCAGGCAATCAAGTCTAAGCAATAACGGTTGGAAAATTAATTGATGGTGGTTTCCAACATGTAGAATTGGAAAACCATAAAAGGTTTATGGCTTTATTATGCCTATTTATTGATTGTTGGGGTTGGAGGTAAACAACGTGTGTGATTTAATTTACTTTTATGTTTTCGAAATTTCACCAGAATCCTTTTACTACTTTTGAACACTCTTGTTGATAGAATGTAGACTTTGTAATGTATTGTAACCATTTAGTTGTTGAATAATATATTAAGCATGCTTTAGAGTATGGGGTTTTTCTCCTGAAAGGGTTATCCCAAGAAATTGCTGTGTAATGGTTTTCTATTTCTTTCATTTGTTTTCTGCTTATCATCTGCAACTGTTGGAAGGTTAGGCATTTCATAAGAGACCACAAGGAAGAAAAAAAGAAGAATAAGAAGGAAAATAATGATTTTTATGATGAGTCTGAAAATTTTTCTCAAGAGGATGGTGGAGATGCCTTTGTTGTAGCATTAACAACCCATGTAGGCCAAAGTGCATGGTTGATAGACCCTAGAGCTTTCTAATTCCATATGACTTCCGATTGGCACTTGTTTTTAGTGTATGAGAAATATGATGGTGGGATGGTATACCTCAGTGATGAGTCTCCTCTCAACATAGTTGGTTGTGGTATGATTTTGATAGATTCCCTAATGACATAAGGAAGGGGATTAGTGTAGTTTTTCACATTCTAGGTCTAGCACATAACCTACTATTAGTGAGCAGACTTAATGATGTGTGTGTGCAGATTGTTTTCTCTAACAAAGGGTGTAAGATGATCCAAGGAGATATGGTGCTCGCTAAGGATGTTCATGTGACAATTTTGTTCTACGAAAAAGCATGCACCATTCATTGTAATAGTTATTCAATTTATATAGCTAAGAGATCTATAAGATCTACACCTTCACAATCAAAACCTATATCTACTTATGATGGTCATGCTTTTTAGGTACCTAAACAAGTTCTTGCTTCAAAAATCAAGTTACTATTGATTATCATACTTAATGATGTGTGTGTGCAGGTTGTTTTCTATCACAAAGTGTGTAAGATGGTCCAAGGAGCTATGGTGCTCGCTAAGGATGTTCATGTGAGAATTTTGTTATAGCATGATGTGTGCACCATTCAGTGTAATAGTTATTCAATTTCTATAGCTGAGAGATCTATATGATCTACACCTTCACAATCAAAACCTATATCTACTTCTAATGATCATGCTTTTAGGTACTTAGACAAGTTATTGCTTCAAAAATCAAGTTACATACAGAGAATACATGTCATAACATCAAATATTAGGACATATAGGTGAGAAGGGGCTATGAGATTTGGAAAACAAAAATCTTGTGGATTGAATGATTGTGCTCTTGAATTTGATTTTTGTGAGCACTGCATACATGAAAAAAAAAACGATGTTCAATTTTATGTTAGTTCTTACAAATCTTCTGGGTTCTTAGACTTAATTAATTTCAATTTATTTGATCCAATTAAAGTTCCTTCAATTTATAAGGCTTTGTATTATGTGTCATTCATTGATGATTATTCTAGAAGGACATGGGTATTTTTTTTAGAACTAAATCTTAGGTTTTTAGTTGATTTAAGGAATTTAAATCTCTCTTGCAAAATCAAATTGGTAAGAATATTAAGGTGTTGAGGACTGATAATGGAGGTTAGTTTTGTTCTATAAAGTTTGATAAGTTTTATAAAGAGAATGTCATTGAAAGACATAAGAAAACTACATATACCCCTCAATAGAATGGAGTTGTAGAATAGATGGATAGGACATTGATGGAGAGAGTTAGGAGTATGCTTAGTGGAGCCAACTTAGAGATGAATTCCTAGGCATAAGTGCTTGTTATTGCATGTTACTTGAGTAACAAGTCTCCCGCATCGACTCTTGTTGATAAAACCTTGATGGAGGTTTGAACAAGCAAGAATCCCTCACTTCAGAGTCTTCATGTTTTTGGTTGTGGGGCGTATGCTCATGTGCCTAAGGAGAAGTGCTTGAAGTTGGATAACAAGGTTGTGAAATGTATCTTCATAGACTATGGTGTTGATGTGAAATGGTACAAGCTATGGGATCCTGTGGATGGAAAATTTTTCTATAGCATGAATTTTATTTTCAGAGAAGTTTAGCCTTCTCCCATAGTAGTGCAACCAAAAAAGGATGAGAAGAAGTCAGTGGTTTAGCTACCACACAAGACCAACAAAGTTGAACTAGAAAACGAACAAGGAGTTCATGATGGACCTAATGAGGAGGAGGGTTTAGAGAGTTTGGTAGAGGAGGAAAACACTCCACCTCAAAATTTAATGAGGTCCACTAACAAAATTACAAACTTAATGAGAACTCTCCAAAGTTCTCATTTTTTCAGAAGTTGCATTTACTCGTTATTTTACCCCCGAATCAAAAAGTGGCACTACTGGTAGCACCATTTTTTGGGGAGTAGTTAAAATTTTGACTTGTTGCCTTGAGAACCGATACCATTGTGGAAAAAAAACCTTAAAATTGACCCTCAAATCAAAAAGTGATGCTACCAGTAAAACCAATTTTTTTTAGTTAAAATTACAACTTAATTGAAATCGTGGCCTTGACAACTGTTACCATTGCAGATAAAAAACTCAAATTCGACTCTTAAATCGTTACTAGAAAATTTCTTTGTTAATTTTTTTTTTTTTAATTACATTAAAAACAATTTCTGCAGGTAGTTAAAAAAAATGAAAAATACACCTATTTAGAAAAATTAGTTGAAAAGTAAAAAAAATAACAAAACTTCAAAAAAATTGGAAAAAAAAACCCTAAAAACAAATGTTAAAAATAAGGCCAAAAAAACATTAAATAAAAAATGAAAAAAATACAAATTTTAATTAAAAAAAATAAAAATAATAATTCAAAAAAATAATAATTCAAAACATACATGAGTTTTGGGGGAGGGTGATTATGAGAATCACACCTCAACCACCCCTTCCCTCCCTGCTTTTCTCATAGACCATGGAAGCGAGTGGCGGGGAAGCGGAGGTGCGATTCTCAAAATCGCTCTCTGCCAAAATATCATGTTTTTTTAAATATTTTTTATGAATGCTTTTTTTTTTGGTAATCTTGAACCTTGTGACTGGCAAGGGACTGACTTGGTTGAGATGCCATGACCTAGGGGAATCTAAGCCGTCAAAGTCACCCGGGGATCACACTCGGCCTAGATCGCACCAACCCTTAACATGGTTGGATTTGAGATGCCCCAGGGGTTTCGAACCAATGACTTTCACTTACAGAGTGCCTTAAGAACGCACTCCCTCACCGACTTCTCTAGACCTCGAGGACTTAAAATTTGGAGGACATGGGGGTGGGCTTTGATTAAATTATGTGTTCACGGGTCATGATATTATTTAATATAATATCTCTGGGTGCAACCACACGTTCAACCACTACCTCAAGGTGCCCCCATGGCTCCAAGTTAGGCCCTCATGGGAATTGAACCTTTCCCAATGGTGAAAAACTCCTCACTTTCCACCATTGGATCCAACCCCTTTGGGCCTTTAAAAATTTGGAGGACATGGGGGTGGGCTTTGATTCACTTATGTGTGCACGAGTCACAATATTATTTAATATAATATCTCTAGGTGCAACCACACGTTCAACCATGTTGGTTACTTCTCTCTTGTTACCTTTCTTGGGCTAACACAGGTTCAGGTCTACCATGGTTTCCAACAAAACCCCTTTAAAACTATCATCCCCTCTGGTAAACTAGAAGGCAGTGCAGTACACAGAGTGCACTGCACAATCTCACCCGAGATAGTTCTATTGGTGACTGCAACACTCAAGTGATTGCAGCCTGGGAATGAGTGGGGATCTGGGATTAAACTATGTGATCTTCATTTGTTTTTTTTTTTTTACAGTAACGGTTAGAGAATTTTTGTATTAATAAAAGTGGACATGCCACTAGGTTCGATACAACTTTTCTTGTAAACTAGAAAACAAATGTCTGGAGATCCTAACACGGGACAAAGTCTGGGAACCAAAACTATTTCAGCGAGCCTGAACGGCTTCGCGTCATTACATCATTTCTAGCTTGGAAGTTTTTTTTCTTTTTCGACACCATTCGCCATTCAGTGCTTTGGTCCAGAGATTGACTTTCCGTCAGGCCTAGAGGGTCTTCCTCGTTAGCTAGGTCTACCCAGCATGAGATCTGGAGTTTTGGATTGGTTGGCAACTTGGGAATGGCTTATGCCTAAGCTTTCCCTTTAGCGGGGGCTTTGATTTCAGCTTTAGCTTCTGCTTCTTCTGCCACTTCGTGGGCCTTGCTTTCAAAGTGTGGCCCCATTGGAGCCCTAGTCCACCAGGTGGGTCTTTGGCTCTTTGCTGACCCTTTTTTCCAGAGTAGTTTTTCACAGTTGCGGGATAAGTGCCCTATTTCGAAGTAGTTCCTACACCTGAAACTGAGATTCTCATAGTCGATTTTTTGGTTCCTTGAGTAGTCCTTGCCTTGAAGAATTATTTCAGCTAGGAAACCTTTGATGAAATCCATTTCAACACAGATTCGAGTGAAGGTGGAGAGGGATGGCTTGGAATTCAGACTTATGTAGAGGAACTTACCGAGGCCATTGCCAATAGATTGAAGAGACTCATCCCCCCAGAAATGCAAGGGCAAGTATGAAAGTCTCACCCAGACTAGAGCTGAAGAGATACAGTTTGTGGAAGGGTCGAAGGTAGGAGTCCATAGTTGCATGGATAGGCCTGCTCTGCCCCAGAACCATGGCCTAGAGTTAAACACCTTGTCTCTATCATTTGTAGATTCAAAAACTACCACAAAAAACCCTTTTGCACAGGGGCAGGTAACGAATTCTCTCTCTAAGAGAGGGTACCAGTCGAAAGAGATCTAGGAGAGGAGATCCGAAAGATTGGGCTAATATTCGTTAAACCTACAAACCAAAGTGTGCGTGATGTAATGACGAGCATGAGTTAGGGCTTCTTGCGACATTTGAATGGAGACTGTCGGAGCTTAAAGAACTGTTGCATGTAGCCTGGATGGGCGACCCTGATGAGAGGCACCCTCAAGGGGTGCTGCATGCAGACCGGAAGGGTTTCCCTGGCGTGAAGCCACCTCTCTGAAGGAGGGGGCCGGAACCGAAGGGAGAGGTCTTGAAATCACCACCGATGAAGCACCAGGGGGAGCACATCCATGGAGGGGAGAGGGCGGCCTGGAAGAGGGAGTTGAGGCCAAAGGAGGAGGGCCAACAACTGTCGCTGCAGCAACACTAGGAGGGGCACATCCATGGAGGGGAGAGGGCAGCCTGGAAGAGGGAGTCGAGGCCGAAGGAGGAAGGCCAACAACCGTCTCCGCAACAACACCAGGAGGGGCGCTGTCGTTCTGAGAAGAAGGCGAGGGGGAAGCTACCATTGTTACCTGAGGACTGACTCTGAAACAACCGAGCTAGCAGGGAGAAATGCGATAGCTTCGATAGAGGAAGGTGGAGGGCAGGAAGACCACAGGACCGATGGCCTGCAGGAGAACCAAGAGTGCTTGGGAAAAAAAAATTCAAAAAAAATCTTGTGTCACAAAGCAATTGGTAGTTATTAATATTCATTTGTTACTTTAACATTCATCTTATATTGAATACCCTATCATTCTTATTCATGCATGTAAAATATAAAATCTAACTAGTCAGACATGCATTTGTTTAACATCTAATCATTGACAGTAAAGGAAATACACAATATTCAATCATATAACACATGATCTACCGTGTTTCACCCCTCCTGGGCTACGTCCACAAAGGTTTGGCTACTCTGCTCTTTTATTATGGTGTTTCCAAACTACAACGCCTCACACATTACAACTCTCCATTAGCGGGTCGAGATCTGCATGAGGCGGACTAGATCACACCAGGCTCCTCAACCTATGATCCAACCCTCAAGATCTACCTTAATTCCTCTCCTCAGCTCAACAACTTACAAAATAGATCAAATTTACAATCATTTTGTCTTTGAACGACCTAGTAACAATGACCAACCAAAAAGGAACCATGTTCTAACCCCTTGACCTAGACCTCCCAGGTACCTACTTATACATGTTTTTGGCTTACCAACCATTACATATTCTTACCAAAACCCTAACCCTATCATGGCTAGGTATTATTTCATGTGCACCTTAGATGCTTTCTTATTTTGCATGCACGTCTGTCTTGCACGTGTTTCTTTTCCTACATGCATGTCTGCCTTACACATGTTGATTTTCTTGCTAGTTGTATTTCTCCCACATCGTGCTTTTATTGCATGCGTGTCTGCCTTATATGGGCTACTTTTCCTCCAAACTGGGCCTGCACCCAAGAGGCCCCCAACACTGACATCATGACTCATTCCAATTCACTGCCTAACTCCAACATTTGTCACTGCTTGTGCCAGTGCTTCGTACATATTTGCGATCCGTTGGCACTGCTCCTGAGCTTCGTTGCTCCTTGCTGGCATGGAATCGACCACCTGCGTAGTGACTGGTGGTCTTAAGATCTCACCCCCCTCCAAGCCTATATATTCTAGGCACACTTTCGCTGCGTCGATTTCCACGACCAACTGTTCTACCTTTTCTTGTAGGGGCTCTAAATGAGCCTGTCATGTGATCTTCTGTGCCTGCACCGATTTTTTTTCTGCCTGAAGGTTATTCATTTATGTGAAAGTATTGATCTTCTCTGACAGTGACATTTTCCTCTGTCGTTGCTTGACATGCTCCATTGCCGCATGCAATTTATCTTCATTTCCTTGCAGCTCTTGTAGGCTCCCATCCTCTAATAGTTGTGTCCATAACTGACCGCTCTTTTCCAACAGTTATTCCACTTTGTGTATGTTCTGCACAATGTTTTCTACAACTGTTATCGTGTCTTTCTCTCTTTGCGCTCAAAATTCTAGAGGAGTAGTAGGTACTGCGCACTCCTCCAGTTCCTTGATTTTCTCTTTATATTGCACCAGGGCCTGTGTTGTTTTCCTCATCTTCTCTTCAGAAGATAATTATTTCGATTCTACGTTGTCAGGGATGGATTGAAACACTCCACTTATATGTTTCTCCATCTCCTCCACTTTTTGTTGTGATAGCTTTCTCTCCCGCCCTTCCTAGCTAAGTGCCTCTTTCAATGGGGTGTTGTCTTCCTGCATCAATTGTAAGTTCATCGCATCCGACCTTGCGTTGGACTGAATCTCCTGCGTGACGCTCACTTGTAATTTATATAATGATTTAGTTGGAATCTTGGGCAGCTCTAAGTCCAACATCTCAATGTATTCCAGGGTGTTGTCTCCTCATCAACAAACAACATCTCCGGTGTTATGATGAAATTAACACTTCCCTGTGTCGTGATGTGCACCATATCTCTAGCAGGTGCTTCTTCTCTAGTGGGTGTTGGTTTCTCCTTCTGTTTCTGCTCCACCCCGATCCTCAACTACTCCAGTAGAGTTTTTACCTCATGTACTTGCTCCAGAATTGAATCTCGGTGATTCTCTGCGTTTCCCATACCTCCGAAAATCTATCTTCCACTGTCGTTGCTATCAACTCCACATCATCTCTTGTCAATGATGTTTCCATTGGTTTTCTGTGGGCCTTTGCCTTATTCCTGGTGCCACTTGCTTTCTCCCCTGGCCTTTTTCTTTGGGAATCTGATGGCTCAAATACCTCTGGAATCTGTGTATCCATGCATGTATCCTTCCTAACTTCTTCTTCCATGACTACTTCTTATGCCTCCGTCTGCACTCTTTCTGCGCTCACTTGTCTTGTCGGTCCTCTTGGTGCCTTCTCTATGCCTGGTGGACCATGTGTGGCACCACGCTGTGACTTCTTTTGTGCCCTACTTTTCTTTAGAATTGGGATGCTTTCCCCCACTGTACCTATTGTTGTATTATTTTTATGGTTAGCGACATTCCTTCCTCTCTGTTGCGTGAGGAATGTGCTACCTTGCATCTGAATTTGTACTGTTGGCATTGCTCTTGGAATATTTGGAACTTTCCACTCCTTAGGCCACTCTTGGACCTCCATGTGGATGTCCTACATCATCACTCAATACTTCATCTACAACCACTCCTTGGCTGGATCCTTCTTTTCCTGCAACCACATACTGTGGCGTGATGCCTGGAAATTCGCTATATGTCCAAACTCCTGGACAGTTTCTGGGGAGATCCTCCATGTATCTACCAAGTTGTTCTAGATCTCTGTTAAGTACATAGAAAACATGTCTTTGTTGAATTTCTTTGCCTTGGGATCTGCTGTGCTTCACAACGACATGTAGCACGATGTGCCACATTTTCCTGTCCTTAGCAGGAACATAGTGTATGTAGGTTCTTTCCACCCCATAAGTGCAATGAGGATGAGTAACCACGAGTAGTGGAACTCAAAGCCCCAGTATTGTGCATCCTTGCAATCTTCAAGGAGTGAGTTTAGTAGATATGGGCCCCAGCTCATCGAGCTCCTCTTTGCGCATTGCGCCACAACTGCTACTACTCCTGTGGGCACTTCTTCTTTTCAGCACTTGCGCATTAACTTGAAACCAAGCAATCTGGTTGCAAATCGTGTCACAAGATCATTGATGTTGTTGATTCTGATACCTGTGTTACCCCTTTCTGTGCCATACTTTGGTTTGATATCATCTGAGATGAATTTCTCCTTAGTTTTGTCTTCTAGGTATTGTTTTGGCTTCTCCCCATTTGTTGGTAGCCCTGTAATCACTACGATGAGGTCGACGTTAATAGGCATTGGCCTATCCATCCATAAGATGCCTCCATGCACCCTCGCTAATAGTTGTTTGACACATCTGTTTATGTGTTTCGTGTACCCGAAGTGCAGTATGTCTAGTAAGTTCACGATGTCAGTGTTGTACAGTCCTAGGATCCACTGCGCATGCTCCAACAATGGTGCGCTTGATGGGACTTCTCCTCTGCTCTCTAGGTAGCTCTATGGTGCCAAATTTGGGAACTTTATGGCGTCAGAGACATCATGGTCGGATTATTTAAGGCTATTGACTCATCCTACCATGTTATCTTCGGTCTTCACTCCCTTGGGAATATTCGACATCACTATACCTAGTTCTTCCTGTGTGTGTTGTATGCCCTGCGCACTGCTTTCTACGCTCACCTTCTTTTTCCATTGTGGGGACGATACCCCACCCTATGGTACAACCTCTTTCTCCATTTTTGGCTCTAGGCCCTGCTGCATGAAACCCGTGGCCAGTTCATCTTACTGCAACCCTTTTCCCCTGCACGCATCAGATTTTGTCTGTTCGACACCCTGTTCTGGCTGCTTGGGCTCCTGTGCAGGTTCCTGCTCCTCTTCCACATGCAATGTGGTCTACTCGTACTCTGGTGTGTGGATTTAGTCCACATCCACCACTGTGGGCATCTCGCTTGTTCTGGTTTGTGGCACCTAAGTGCTACTTCGTCTGTTTCGTCCGGTTCTGCTCTGCGCTCCAACCCTCGGTGGTGACATGGTGAGGAAATCCGAGCTACATGCTTCCAAATCGAAAGAGGCTAGCACAAATTTTCACTCTATCGCTCTTCCACTCGACTCTGTGTTCTTCTCCTTAGAAAATAACACAATGTTTTGGCTTCCCCCCTTTTTCCGACTTTATAGTGGGACGGATAAGTGACAACTGTGTCGCACTGATAGTTGTCACTTTTTCACTTTTTTTTTGTATTTTCTGTGCATTGTACCTTTCTACCCATTAATTTCTCTTCCACACACAGTGTTTTTGAACCCTCATTTTCTTGCAGCGCATTGTTCTGTTCTACCAGTTCTATTCTGTGAAGACCCTCCATGTGCGCTGATTTGTTTTTATTTTTATCCCCTTTTTACTTTTTACGGATTTCCTACTTTTTCTTCTTTTTATTTGTTTTTCTCATTTTTTTTTACTTCTACTATAATACACTATATACATATCTTCTTACTACGCGGTAACTTTCTAAGTATTAGGATGTCGACTGTCCCAATACAGTTTCATTCGACTCCCATTGATCATTCCTTTGAGTTTGTACCTCTTAAATATTTCAACTGTACAACTCCCCCCTCTATGACAGTCTTCACTTCATATGGTCCCAACCAATGTATTCTAAATTTTCTTAGATGCTGAAGAAATTTACTGTCATACACCAAGACTAGGTCTCCCTCCTTGAAACTATTCAATTTAATATGTCTGTCATGCCAAGCTTTGTCCCTTTATTTCTGTACTTCTTGGTGAAATCTTGCTAGAATCCTATCTTCTTCCATCTCCATCACTTGACTTAGCCTTTCTTGTATTGTGCCTCGTTTTTTCATGTTGGTGATTGCTGCTACGCGCAGACTAGGTACCAAAAATTCTAATGGCACCACTGCTTCTTGTTCATACACTAACTTGAATGGTGTTTGTCCTGTCAACTTTTTGCATGTGGTCTTGTATGCCCATAATACTGCTGGTATCTTCAAATCCCAATCATCCCTGTTGACATTGCATATCTTGGTCAATGCATTCCCTAGGATCTTATTAAAGCCTTCCACTGTCCCATTTGCTTGCAGGTGACAAGGTGTACTCTTTTGAGGATAGACTTCAAACTCCTCAGTCATAGCCTTGATAGTACTATTGATGAAGTGAGTGCCTTGGTCACTCATCAAAATCCTTCGGCATCCAAATCTAGTGATCACTTTCTCAAACATGAAGTGTGTTGTTGTCTCTGTGCTACAATATTTTACCAGATCTGCTTCTACCCATCTTGTTAAGTACTCTGTCGCAGTAATGATATACCTTGCTCATGACCTCTTTTCTGGTGGGTTAATTGGTCCCACAAAATCTATTGCCCATTTGTCGAACAATTGCAAGGTTATTTGTGGTATTAGGGGAATCTCATATCGTCTATTATATTTTCCAACCCTCTGACATACAACACATCTTTGGCAGTAGTCCTTTGCATCTCTGTGAATGGTTGACCACCATAGTCCTGTGCACAATACCTTCTATGCGGTATATTTTCATGCATAATGTCCTCCAACTATTCCCTCATGAGCCTCTACTAAAATCCCAGGCCTCTCACGTTCTAGTACACATCTTATCAAGATGTTGTCTATGCCCATATTGTATAAGTGTCTTGCAATCAATTGATAGTCTTCAGCACTGACTACCATATTTTTCTTCAGTGCAGTGTTTAATTCTTGTGGCACAGTCCATGTACTCAAGTATTCAATGATGTCAGCAAAATATTCATCAACTACTTGGACTGAAAATAACTGTGCATCAGGGAAGTTGTCCTCTAAATTTGTAGGTTCCTCTCCATTCGTGATCCTCGACAGGTGATCGGGTCCTTCATTCAACTTCCCTGGTTTGACTATCACTTCAAAGTCAAATTCTTGAAACAACAGTAACCATCTACAAATTCTCCCCCCCAACACTGGCTTATTGACTAGGTACTTGAGGGATGAATGATCTGTGAACATTTTAAAGTGTTTCCCAAGTAGATAGTGTCTGAATTTTTGCAGTGCATATACCATTTCTAGGTCTTCTCTCTCTGTAGTATTGTAGTTTTGCTCTTACTTTGATAGTTTTTTGCTTGCAAATGCTATAGGATGGTCTAAATATCTTGCTCCTGGTTGCGCCATAATAGCTCCAAGTGCTATGGTTGATCATCTACATGCACATGAAATGTCTTTTCCCAGTCTGGGAATACTAGTATAGGTGTTGTGACCATTTTTTCTTTTAGAGTGTCCAAACCTCGCTGATAGTCCTCATTCCATTGGAATTTACTATCCTTCTTCAACAGTTTATCCATCGATGCAGTGATATGCGCATACCATTTTATGAATTTCTTGAAGTAGACTGTGTGTCCCAGTGTTTCTCTCAACTGACATACTGATTTGGGTGGTGGTAAGTTAACAATGACTATGATCTTTGCAGGATCCACCAATATCCCTTGTTTACAGACTATATGTCCCAATAGTATTCCAAAAGGTGTCCCAAAGATGCACTTATTGATATTTAATGATATCTGACACTGCTTGCATCTTTCCAACATCAACCTTAACACCTCTACATGATATTTCAACAGACTGTAGATTGTCCAATCATCCATATATACTTCTAAAAACTGAAGGATGATGTTGGCACAAGGGAAGACTCAGGGTTCAACGCTCAAGAGCGCACCAACAAAACCCTAACTGTCGACCCTTTTGACAACACCTGCGAAGCAGATGAAGTCTCACTTGATGTAGAGGTAGGGGTGGTTGCAGGACTCCAGTGTCTGCAACCTTAGCTGGGACATAGATATGTGATCCTAACACTTAATAGAGCACTCAATAGTTAACATTCATCAATATCCAGTTCTTAATTACATCGCAGTTAAACCCTAATTACATAGCATCACAATATTCAACCAAATCTAACATCTAACAACACTTAGCATGACAGATCAGATCCTAACAATTTCAGGCATTGAGCATATGTATATAAGTCAGATCTAACATCCATATACATCATTAAGCACAAAGCATCAACATATCTATCTATCTATAGCAAAGCACTAAGCACATTAACATATAAGCACATCAATACATTGCACAAAGCAGAGCAACACAACTTATACGTGGTTCACCCCCACCTTGGGGCTACGCCCACCAACTCTTTGTCTTTTTTATTGGCTTCTTCAATAGGTTACATGCACAGAGCCTCAAAACCCCTACTCCGCAGAGGACAAGAGATCTGCACAGCTTGCTAGACCCTCCTTCCCTAAGTAGATATAAGCACAAAACCTTCTACAGTCCCTTACAATGACTTGCACTTAGCTCTGCAAGTTTCACATAGTATTCACCAAAGCACTTACAATCTTGATCACATAGATCCAACTCTAGCACTTAGCCATTCCTTACGACTTCTCTTCATTACATCACCTAGTCTTCTATATTTATTACAAAATAGGCCTAAGCATGGGTAAACCCATGGGCCTACAATCCCATACCCATTACACAATCCCAAAAACCCAAAAATCCCTAAAAGAGTTTGAGATCCCACGATCTCCTCTTCATCTTGCGCTCCATCTTCAACAAGCCGTCGAAGTCCCAAAATAGGTCAAACTTGACCAAGGATCTCCCAAAACTTGGTCAAGGGCCAACAAATGAATTCTTTGAAGGAAGCTATGAATACCCTTGAGAATATAGTTGGGGCATTCTTCAACCCAAAAGGCATGACTATGTACTAGTAGGATCCCCATTTTGTGGAAAAAGTGGTCATGTACTTGTCTTTTGGAGCTATCTTGATCTGACAGTAGCCTGAGAATCCATCTGTGAATGAGTATGCTTCCTGGCCTCCCACATTCTCTAATACCTCATCTGTGAAAGGGGTGGAAAAAGGGTCATGTAGGAAATCATTGTTCAATTTCCTGAGATCTACATAGATCCTTAACCCTCCTTGATTCTTCTCCTGGACTACCATAGGGCTTATCCATTATGATTCTTCTATTGGTTCTATGATTCCAGCTTCCAACATTTTGTCAATTTCTGCTTTTACTTTCTTCTTATATATAGGGTTCAATCTATACGGTCGCTTTCTGACAGATCTAGCCTCAGGTTTGAGAGGTATCTTCATCTCTCCTAGATCTCCTCCTATGTCTTTCATCTTTGTAAAGGTTGTTGGGAATAGGTCACTGTACTCACACAATAACTCTTTTATTATTTCTATTGTTTGTTCATCCCAATAGTCTCCAATGCTGGCCATGTTGGGATTATCCTTTGTCCCAATATTTACTTTCTTCACCTTGATTGACGAAACAAATACTTCTAATTCAAGAGATGAGTCGTCCACCTCTCTCTCTCATTCGATATTTGTAATTTGGATATTGTGGGGTCATATTCATCTGGTGCTTCTTCCTGCACATGGTAGCATGACAAAAATTATTTCACTGTCTTTCTATTCTATTGTTGGTAGTCTGTTATAAGTTCAACTTTTGGTTCCTTAATAGAAATCACCCTTATGATTTGTTTGAGTGCTGAATCAATGTTGGGGTTCTCATGTTCAGTTGAGAAAGTGATTATAAAATTTTGTTGTAATTCTATCCATTTTGCAGTTCTTCTGTGCAGTTCCTAGTCTACATACCAGTTTTTTGGAATTCCTTCCAATGTGTGAATGAAGTGATGAGGCCATTCTTCTATTGGTGTCATTCTCCATAGTGTTCTGCACTTATCCAAGCATTCTACTGGTGTCCCCTATCCATCACATCTTTGTAGTTCATTACTTCCCTGTTCTGCATCGAATCTAATGTGCAATAACCACTTACATTGGTACCAATCCTTGACTGTCTCTGTGTGTGCACTCCACCATCTTGCAAGTTTTTCCTTGAGTGATATGCCCAAGGCTAAGAGCCTCTAATTTTCTGACACTTGATCTTCGTATCTTGTTAATAAATATTCCAAGTCATTAACCCCATGAAAACTTGGACTCTTATCTCTATACCTACCCATCTTACTGCGTGGTCTATTCTTGCACACCTTGTAGATACTTCATGTAATATCTGCTGCCAATTCTCCAACCCTGTATCTGAGTCTGAAGCGCATGATGTGATGCTTCTCCAGTTGAGTACTCCATCTGCAGTTGGATTCACATAATCTTATTCCCGCCCGGTGGTTCTATATAACTGGTTGATTTCCTCCAGGTCTAAGTAAGTGGGTTCTACAAACCTTTCTCCTTTTGATGGGTTTAATGGTGCAACGACTCTGTATTCTCCTTACTCGAATGTCATCTTCCTTGTCTTCAAATTGATTATGTCCTGGTTGTCAAATGTGCAATCCAAGGCAAGCAATGTTGGGTAAGGTGTTGTGCCATCCACTATTTATATCACTTCAAAATCAACTTTAGTGCACACTCCATCCAAATCTACTATCACACCTTTTAGCCTTCCAATTGGCAAAACCTTGTGTTAATTTTCTAGTTTTAGCCGAACATGTGAATATCCCAATGTGGGCTCTCCCACACATTTCCATGTCTTCTTGGGTAACACATTTACTTCGGATCCTAAATCCAGTATAATATCCCCCATGTTGAAAACTCTAATGTTGGCATTCGGTCTGAACTCTCTACTTGTCCTCCTCCTTGTATGCAAGTGATTAATTGTTTTCTGCTCTAGCTTTCCCTCTACATCTGTGTTACATATTTCTAACATATTTTGTAATACTTTAACAGATGATGGATCATTTAGTAGTTTAACACAGGATTGCAAAAAGGCCTCTATGGTACTTACTTGTCCTAGCGGTTGTGCTTCCTTAGTGTGATCCAACAATGAAGGCATCGCGTATGTTGGTACGGCCTGAGTATGCTGCATAGTTGATATAGATGCAATGTATGGCTTCAAGAATTCTTGTCTCGCTTTCTTGAATAGCTCCTTTTCGTTCTGCGCATCAAACTTCTTATGTGGTTCGACATTCTTCTTCACCCATTGGTGTTGTGTTGGATCTTGTCTTACTGTGTCATCTCATGTTTTAGCTCCTCCGCACATAACTATGTTGATATTTCTTCCATCATCCCTTGCTTCTGCAGAAATCCATTGAACATTTTGATTGTTCTGATTCCTCTTTCTCTGGATCTTCCCCAATAGTGTCGAACAATATTCTATGTCATGATATGATGCGCGACAATACATACATGTCGCAGGTGGAATTGGACATTATTTTTCATAGTGTCATGGTTGTTGACAGTTATGGAATACCATTGGTCCTCTGCCTCTTCCAAAGACTCCTCTACCTCGTCCTCCACCTCTGTAGCCATCTCGATCTCCTCGTGGTGCATTGTACTAAGGCACTTGATTATACTGCACGAGATTATACTGTGGCTATGCAGTATTTTACTGTGGTTGCACAATATTGTACTATGGTTGCGCAGTGTTATATGGGGATGGCACTTGGTTAAAATGTGGTGCAGCTTGCCCTGTCATCATTTATTATTGCACCCTATAGTTGTCTGATGTTCTTTCCCTCATCAATTCCATTGTCCTGCAATCTTTGTCATCATGGCCCACTGACTTGCAAAAGTTGCAATATGAAATCTTAGGCACTGTCTGGTATTTTTGCATCATTGGACAATGATATGGATCGTGCCCTTGTGTCTTACATATCTCACATCATAGTCCTCATGTCGACAAAGGGTTTGGAAGTCCTGTTACCATGTACTACGCGAATGTTGGGCACTCATTCTTGTGGTGTCCTTTTGTCCTACATGTGGTACACCAAGCAAATTCTCTTTTGTCCTTACCCATGTTCTGGTTCAGTTGAAATGTCAAATTCTTCAGATCCTCCTTAATCTCCTCTATTTTTGGATCTGTCTTCTGGTATTGGTTCTATTCTAGTTGTAAGGCTAACTGCAGAGCTTCTGCCTGAGTTTGAAACTTCTATTGTCTCAAAGGGTATTTTAGGTGTGGTAACAAGAAATTCAAAAATAGATGTGTATGCTTCATATCTGTCATGACATACTTCAACTTTCCCTTCAATCGTTTGAATCTCTGGTCAATCTCCCACACAGATTCTCTTGGTTTATGTATGATCTCTATCATCTCATTTATGTATTGATCCTCTGAGCTAGGCTTCTGGAATTCATTTATCAATAGATTTTTGATATCTACAATCATTGTGGTTGTTCTTGGTGGACTATTTGCAGCTAAGCTCATGTACCAATCCAGTGCGCGGTCTCTTAGTGTGATAGCTAACTACGCAAGTTTTGTATCCTCATTGGTGATATGATTTTCTTCCCAGATCTTTTCAGATATGAACAAGTGCTTCTCAGGGTCCTCCTATGCCTCTCCCTTGAATTTTGGTAACCTAATGGTGGGATCATGTCCTGCCATCCTAAATATTGAACTACTACCTCTGCGTGGTGTATATCCTTGACTAATACTTCCTGAACTGGCTCCCCCAATTGTTTCTCCCTATGTATATGTACTTCCTACTGTGTTTCTTCCATTGAAATTTGGTTCTCTAAACGGTGGTGTTCTCTCTGGTATATTGGTCGCACATGGGTTTATGGGTTCCACACTGACATTGATATCGATAGGAGTTATGCCTTTTCCCTTGGACCTCTTGTCTTCCTTTCATATGTCACACATAGGATTTACTAAATCTGCTCCACAACTCAATGATCCTCTACCTCTTCTTCATCACTTGCCAAGCCTTCCCTCGCGACTATGGATCTCTTCTTATTGTTCATCTTATTGGTAGGGTGCTCCACTATGCGTTCTTCCAATTGTTGCCATGATCTACTTGATCTGGTCTACCTCCATCATGATTCGATCCAAGGCCTCCTCCTTCTTTCCTTTATCCATCTCTTCCTCGATTTATTTATCTCTTGTTAGTGCTTCCTCCCTTCCCCCATGGTCTGATGCCATTGCCATTAGACCTTTGTTATATAGTAACATCTTGATGGAAGTACACAACTATCTGATATACCTACCTCTAGGTCCCTTCAAAAACTCTTGCTCTGCTACGTTGTAAGACTTTGTAGTATCTACTGCAAATTCTGTGATAAATCCTGCAACAATGTTGTCCAACCAGAAATCTATTGTGTGTGTACATTTATTGTCAACTTGTTGTAACTGTGTGATCTCCACATAATTCCACTCTAGCTGTCTGATTCGATTTGTAGGGTGGTTGTCTTTCAACCTCAATATCCACTCCTACAACACATGCGGGAAATCATAGAAAAATACTTCATGCAAGTCGCTAAATAAATACTTGTCCAAATATTTACGCGGTGTTAACTTCAGGTTTTTGTTATCTTTCTATGCAAATTCCATCTCCTTTGTTTTCAACCAGCTCTCGATCTCCGCCTTCGTTGGGTTCCATGGTCTAAACATCCCCTTTTATAATCTCATTCTTTTTAATGTTTCCTCACCGGATCTGATATTCTTGTCACGATTCTTCAGCAGATCTCATTCACTCAATCCCCTTCCGTTCCAGCCAGCAACATAACCATTCGTTGGTTACTTCTCTCTTGTTACCTTTCTTGGGTTGACCCAGGTTCATATCTACCATGGTTTCCAACAAAAATCCTTTAAAACTATCGACCCCTTTGGTAAACCAGAAGGAAATGCAATACACAAAGTGCATTGTGCAGTCTCACCCGAGATAGTTCTACTGGTGGATGCAACGCTCAAGTGCTTGTAGCCTGGGAATGAGTGGGGATCTGGGATTAAAATCGGTGATCTTCATTTGTTACTTTAACATTCAACTTATATTGAATACCCTGTCATTCTTATTCATGCATGTAAAATAGCAGATCTAACTAGTCATTCACACATTTTTCTAACATCTAATCATTGACAGTAAAGGAAATACACAATATTCAATCGCATAACACATTATCTACCATGGTTCACCCCTCATGGGCTACGCCCACAAAGATTTGGCTGCTCTTCTCTTTTACTATGGTGTTTCCAAACTACATCACCACGCGCATTACAACTCTCCATTAGCGGGTCGAGATCCACAATGAGGCGGACTAGATCACACCAGGCTCCTCAACCTATGATCTAACCCTCAATATCTACCTTACTTCATCTCCTCAACTCAACAACTTACAAAACAGATCGGATTTACAGTCATTCTGTCTTTGAATGACCTAGTAACAATGACCAACCAAAAAGGAACCATGTTCCAACCCCCTGACCTATCAAAGCACAAGGCAAAGTTGGCTGCAAAAGGATATTCCTAGGTTGAGTGGATAGAATTTGGTGAGATCTTTTCCCTAGTTGCTAACTAACATCTATTAGTTTCTTATTGTCTATAGTAGTAGCTTTTGATTTAGATATAGAACAGATGGATGTGAAAACAAAATTTCTACATGGTGACTTGAAGGATAATATTTATACGACACAACCATAACATTATTTTGAAAAAGGTAAAGAGTCATTGGTTTGGAAATTAAAAAAGTCTTTATATGGTCTCAAACAGTCTCCTAGAATGAGGTACCAAAAGTTTGATTATTTTGTGTTGGAATTGGAATTTATGAGATCCAAATCAGATCATTGTGCATATTACAAATGAGATGGTGGTTATTTCCTTGTTATCACTCTATATGTAGATGATATGTTATTCTTTGATAACAATAAGGATGTGATTCATGATTTGAAGTCTTAGCTTTCAACACAATTTTATATGAAGGACTTGTGGCTACAAAATATATCTTAGGATTGGAGATCAAGATTGATAGAAAAAATACAAAACTTTGATTGAGCCAAAGTAAGTATGTAAACTTTGTGCTACAACATTTATATGGCCATTGAGTATTTCAATTCTATGGGAACTAAAATTTCAATTGAGCAGTGTCCTACAACACCTACAAATATGGAAAACATGGCTTATGTTCCTTATGCTAGTGCAATTCATAGTTTGATGCATGCTATGGTATGTAATAAACCAAACATTACCCAAGCAATGGGTGTCTTGAATCAATTCATGGATAATTGTGGACGTCAACATTGGGTTGCGATGAAGAGGGTTTTCAAGTATTTGTGAGGAACTTCTGAATATTCTATTTGTTATTGTAGTGGCATTTCAAGGGACCCACACTTAATGGATATATAAGGTTATGTGGATTTTGATTGGGCAAGGAATGCAGATAGAATGATATCTATGAGTGGATATGTGTTTCAATTGTTTGGTGGAGTAGTAAGTTGGATGAGCAAGCGACAAGCTATGGTCACTTTGTCCAATGCATAAACAAATTATATGGTAGCTACTCATGATTGTAAGGAGGCAATTAGGCTTATGAAATTGTGTTCAGAAGTAGGGCTAAGTCAGAGAAATTTTACAATTCAATGTGATAGTAACAATACCATTGTCTGGCTAAGAATCCAACCTTTCATGTGAAGACAAAGAATATAGATATCCAATACCATTTTGTTAGGGACATGGTATAGGATGGAAAGGTAATACTAGAGAAAGTCGACACTTTGTATAATGTTATAGATGCATTGATGAAACCAGTGAACACGAGTAAATTCAATTGGTTCTATGAGTCTATGGGCCTTATAATGGTCCCTAGCAATCAGCTCATATTTTGATGCACTCTCCCTTATACTCTTACAAGGTATATGATAAATGGGAGAATGTTGGGACATGTGTGTCATACATCTTGCAGCCCTATAGTGGAGAAAGTATTGATTGTTGAGAAATAACAAGGAATAAATGCTAAGCAATATGCATGAACAAATGCTAAGTAATGGAAGGGAATAAATGCAGATCACTAGTAGACAATCAACTCTAAGCAATAATGGTTGGCAAATTAATTTTTGGTGGTTTCCAACATGTATAATTGGAAAACCATAAATGGTTTATGGCTTTGTTATGCCTATTTATTGATCGTTGGGGTTGGAGGTAAACAATGTGTCTGAGATTTAATTTACTGTTATGTTGTCGAAATTTCGCTAGAATCCTTATGCTACTATTGAACACTCTTGTTGAGAGCATGGAGACTATGTAATGTATTGTAACCATTTATTTGTTGAATAATATATTAAGCATGCTTTCGAGTATGGGGTTTTCTCCTGAAAGGGTTATCCCAAGAAATTGTTGTGTAATGGTTTGCTATTCTTTCATTTGTTTTCTTCTTATCATCTGCAACTGCTTGTTTAAAGTTTTTTGCATGCTCTTCTCTCATTGGTTAGTGTAGGAAGCGTATTCCACACCTCTACTTCCTTTCGAACTTGAATATTTTTTCTCACTGAAATGTCCTTGTCTATCTTCAAATGATGTAGTCCTTTGGTGGTTCTTTTACACATATTGATTAGTCTTTCATTTGTTTTCCATGTTGAATGCATAATTTTGAACAATATTGATAGTGCTCCTCAAATATTGACGTTTCCTTGGTTTGAGTCACATAATCTTTCCTAATTTTGTCGATTCCCCAAGAACATTTTATTTTCATTTCCTTGCCTTGAGTCACATAAACTTTCCTAATTTTGCAAATTCGTCAATAACGTTTTTTTTGTTGCATTGTTAGATTTCTCTCAAAAACATTATGAGAATTAGAAGCATAAGGAGTGTATTGTGATGTTGAGAAAAACTCCATGCATCCCTTCGTCTTCCTCATACATCAATAACATTTTTTTCATCTCATCAACTTCCCTCAACAATGCCAACAACTTTGTGTGGTATGTTGGTTCTTATGAAGTGGATGGCAACTCCTTGCATCTCTTTGGAATTTGAGCAATGAACAACCAACACTTCTCAACAACTCAACTAATATTTTCTTTGTCAATTTTGCCTCTTCATCAATCTTGGATCCTCCATTCATCTTTTGTTGTGGATGATAACATCGACTTTGGAGAGAATCAACAACATACCTATTATGAGCCTCTCAAAAATATGTTACAACCAACAACAAATGGACATGAGGAGCTCAATTTCCACCAAATGGTCCTCTTGAATACATGAACATGATGCATTCTCAACCCAATCTGCAACAACACAAACTTACTTGCATAGTACCAACAACACATCCATAATTTATCTCCATGGAATTTAACATCATCATCTCTCTTTAACACATCCATTCTTTGGTTAGACAACAAAACCATTCATTTGCATGAGCAACATCACAAACATCCTTTTGTGCAATGTCACATGAGTGAATTTTTCTTTGAAACACTTCTTGAAACAACAGCATGAATGTTATCATCGTCTTAATGTCCTCTTTTATGAATCTCTTGGTAGATTAATGTTTCTGATATCATGGGATCAACATCCTCTTTTGCAAATCTCTAGGCAAATTAATGTTCAAGAGTGTAATGCAATAATAATAATTATTATAATTCCCAACAAGATGATGGTGATCAAGAAGATATTTCTTCTATCAACATTATGATAAAGTAAAAGTGATCAACATGGGTGTTTAAGTGTTATTTAGGATGAATGTCACACTCTAACCTTACATACATTAAACTTCTATACCCATCATAAAAATAAACAATCATTGAATCATTGGGTTTATGTCTATGAAATGTTTTTTTTTTCAACGAAAAAAGATGCGCTTTATATTCAAAAGGATATAAGATTGTACAAGGCGAAATGCGGAGAAAATCAAACTGTCCATACATGATAGGCACAAGAAATGTGGTCAAAGCATGTAAAGCTGGCTGCCCAAAACAAAACAGAGGTGCATCATAACTGAGACCAAATACATGTCCAGCACTCATAACAGGTAGATCAGCACTCATAACAGGTAGATCGTTCAAAGATTGATCCATGTGGAAGGCCCTTTATTACCTTCTTCCCACCTTGTAAAGCAAATGTGCCCCGGAGGCAAGAACATAGCTTTTTTAGAAAGGATATCTGCCTCATTATTTTGTTCTCTGTAGATGTGAGAGAAGGTAAGTTTATTAAATAGTTTTGTTGCAACACAAGTTCTCTCCTTCCAGCTTTCAAGGTCCGCCACCTGAAAATCAGCAAGCCCGTTCAACCAATCAATGGTAACTTTGGAGTTGCCAAGAAGTAGAAGCTCGGATATGTGAAGACGACTAGACAGGATAAGTGACACCCACGCTCCTAAAAGTTCAGCCTTCATATTGGTACCAGTCCCACAATTTAGAGTCCACCGGTAACATGTGTATGAGTTTATTACAATTTTCCCTCCCGCCCCACAGAGAGAGCCGCCTTGTTGAGCCGCTCTGTCAAACCAGGCCACAATCCGATCAGATGGAACTTTAAAAATTGGTCTGCTGGAAGGTGTCTTCAATGATTGGTTCCTGTTTGATACCCACTCTGCAATGATATAATTTGCAACACTGCACGCTGAAGGAGTCTTTTCGTTGAATATGGCAGCGTTTCTAGTCTTCCATATCCGCCAGCAGAGAGTTATAGGCAGCAGCGCTGGGTTCAAAGTGTTCTTTACCCAAATTTGATAACAAGATGGAACAGTGGGACCAGCCCAAGTTGTTGTGGGCAGAAGAGCTGGCGAAATGAGCTGCCACACCGATCTGAAGAAAGGGCAGTTTATGAAGACGTGGGCGACCGATTCTGATTGAGATTTGCACAAGATGCATCTACCAGGTCCCTCCCAACCCCGGGACTGCAAATTTGGCCACAATAAAAGCTTGTTTTCAAACAGAAGCCAGGCAAATAATTTTAATTTGAGCGGACAGTCTTCTCTCCATAACTTAAGGCGCCATCAATCAAAAGTGTTGGTCCAGTACTTTGAAGCTATGGCGCGGTAGACGTTTTTTGCGGTGAGGTTGCCGGAATTGTCCCCATCCGTCCACAAGAAAGTGTCTGGCCGATCCTGTAAGTAAATGCCAGATTTAGTTAACCTGCGAGTGTAATCAGCCCATTCAATTGAAATATTTGCATCCAATGCTAAGTCCACACTGCTGATCCAAGAGTCACCCAAGTGACCCCCATTAGACGTAGAAATCTGATAAAGGAAGAAAAAGTTTTTATGGTGGAGATGCGCCAGTAGTTGCGGGGATAGGAAGGCGTGTGCGCCCAATCCCAGAAGGATGTCTCTACCTATTTCAATCGAATAGCCATTACCGGGCTTCCATGAGAGCCAGTGGAGGATGATGGGTAAAGATTTTAACAGGTGCTTCCAGGTTTGAGAGCCACTAGAGGGTCTCTCTGACGCCGATCTGAGCCACAAGTGTACAGGTAAAAGAGGGAAATACTTTGCCTTGATTACTTTGTTCCAGAGACCTGGCTTCATAAGAATACGCCAGAGAGTGTTTGTTGAGAGAGCCCTGTAGAAAATGAGTAGATTCCGGAGACCCCAACCGCCCATCATCTTCGGTTTTGATATAAGCTCCCATTTGCAGAGATGGTAACTAGATAGGTTCTTGCTGCCAGACCAGAGGAAAGAGAAAATGAGTTGCCGAAGGGTCTTTAGAACCGTAACCGGGATGTGTGCCAACGCCATCCAATAGACTGGGAGGCTTTCTAAGGTGGCTTTAATAAGTATGAATCTTCCTCCCAAGGAGAGCAGCTTGTTGCACCAAAGGAGAATTTTCCTTTCGAATTTATCAATAAGCCAGTGCCAATCTCTGTTGGAATACACAGAGGATTTGATGTAAAAGCCGAGGTAGGAAAACCCCTCCTTTAGCTCAGCAGTCGCAAAACCAAAAAGCTCCTTTAAGTCTGATAAAAAAGGCTCCTGTGCAAAGTGTGTCAGAAAGACAGATTTGTGAATATTAATCTCCAATCCAGTGGCAGCGCAGAAGGTATTTAAGTGGGAGTGTATGATGGTCCATTCTGCAAGGCTGGCCAATGTCATAATAAGCACATCATCAGCAAAGAGGATATGCAGAATGTGAGTCAGCCCCGATATTTTAACTCCAGAAAGATGGCCCTCCGCTTGGCTGTTTTTGAGAAGGATGCTAAGTCCTTCAAGAATTAATATAAAAAGGAGGGGTGAAAGAGGGCAACCTTGACGGAGCCCTCTCTCACAACGGAAAGTTTTTGTGACTTCCCCATTAACTAGGACAGCAAGGGTTGCCGAGGATATGCACCCTAAAATCCAATTGGTGAAAAGTATTCCAAAGCCACATTGTAGAAGGACTAGGTGCAGAAAGTTCCAATTGACGCGGTCAAATGCCTATTTGAGATCCAGCTTGAGAAGGATGGCTTGTTGTTTCTTTGACTTTAAACTGTGTATGCATTCCTGTGCTACACCAACAGCATCAAGAATTTGTCTTCCTTTTAGGAAGCCGAGCTGCTCTTCAGAGAGTGACTTGGAGAGAATAGGACGGATTCTGTTGGTTAAGACTTTAGAAATAATTTTGTAACAAAGATTGCAGAGTGAAATGGGACGAAAGTCTTTGAAATGTGTAGGATGGTTAGATTTAGGAATCAAGACTAAATAGGTACTGTTTAGTTGAGGACTGATCACTCCTCTAGTTCTGGCGTCCTCCACAACGTCCAGAAGATCCTGTCCCATTATATCAAAAAAGTGAAGATATAGCTCAACCGACCACCCGTCGGGTCCAGGACTTTTTTCTTTTTTGAACCCTTTGAGAACAGCAAATACTTCCTCCTTTGTACAGGGGGATTCTAAGGCTAGAGCCTCCTCATTTGTCACCAATTTTGGAAATCGATTAGCTAACTCAACCTGTGTTGTGAGATTAGGAACAGAGGTAATCTGAAATAATGCTTTGAAATGGTTGACAGCAGCAGATTTAATTCCTTCCTGTGTATGATGAGTTGTACCATCCACCTCTGCTATATCCCAAATCTGTTTTTTAGCACGACGGGCACTGGAAAATCGGTGAAAAAACTGGGTATTCTTGTCTCCCCCAGCAAGCCAGAGCATTCTGCTCTTTAATCTCCATCTTTCCTCATCTTCTCGAAGGTATAATTGGCGAGCTAACTCCAGTTCTCGAATTCTGTAATGTATATCTGAATTGGAAAAGTTCTGGGACTGTAGGTGGAAAAGGTTATCCAGCTCCTTTTCGATTTTGATGATGGCAGCCTGTTCTGATTTTTTCTTTTCTTTAAACCAAATGGTTGTGTGAAGTTTTAATTTGGCTAATTTGGTAACCAAATTTCCTTGGGGATCACCTGGCAGAGAACTAGAATTGTCCACCCAAGTCGATCTGACTAGAAAATTGAAGGAGTCCTCCTTCAACCAAAGAGGATTAAAAATAAAAGGTTGTCTAGCCCCATATCGACCCAAGTCAATCTGTAAACATATGGCAGCATGATCCGATAGATAAGGAAGGTTAACCCACGCACGGTAGCTGCGAGAAGGAGAAAGAACCTCTTCACTAATTAGAAATCTGTCAAGTCGTTTTGAAATGCTAGTCGCGCCTTGTCTTCCATTCCTACAGGTGGGTAAAAGCTCGACTGGTTCCAGATCAATCAAGTTGTTTTTGTAAAACAGTTGTTTGAAAAAACTCATGAGAGGATCATTGATCGCTTTTTCGCCCCAAATCTCCAATGGGCTGGTGGTTAAGTTGAGATCTCCAGCAATGATGAGGTTGTTTTCCGCCAAAATTCCAAGATCATCTAGTCGCTTCCAGAAGGTTTTGCGGTCAGAACAAGGGTCGTGGACATTTAAGAAATTTATGGTTGATTGAAGATCGAAACATCTTCCTGTCAGAAGAATTCCGCCCGGGCTGAGCATCGGTTCCAATTCGAAAAGTGAAGGGTCCCACGAGGCCAGGAGTCCTCCCGAGGTGCCCACAGAGCTTGCTGCACAGATCATCCAGTTTGGCCGGAGTCGAAGCATGAACTCTCTGGCTGCAGAGGCATTAACAAGAGTTTCTTGCAGAAAAATAATAGACGACTGAGTGTTCTCCAGAAGTCTTCGCATGGAGGCTAGTTTCAGGGGTCCTCCAACCCCTCTTATGTTGAGAGAAAGAAGAATCATGTATTACCTCTAGCCAGGGATTTTAATCCTCTAAGCGCCCCTTGATTAGTAACATTAGCTGTGTTGCCCGATGTCTTCGGTCCTGTCTGAGATTTCTTACGCGCACTGCGGGTTTTCAGCGGAGAAAGTTCGAGTCCAATACCTCTTGACCAATGAGGATCTGGTCCTGGGGGTAAAGGCATGTTTGATGAAGAAGGGTGATCTGCAGAAGGAAGGGTCGGATGATAAATAGTATTTCCAAGATAAGTAGGGAGAGGTATCGAGTCAAAAGGTAGAGAGTGGGAGGATGATGCTGTCGGGTACATAGTTTCTAACTGAAATTCTGATTGGGTCGATTCAGTGTATCCTAGTAAAGAGTAGGTCTGTGGAGTATCAGTTATGTCTGTTGTGGGATGGGTAGCTGAAACCCCAGTAGGAGGATCAGATAGAGGGAGGTGGGATGTAGAAGATGGACGAGGAATGGAATGGCTAACAGTGGGGACAGGCTCGGTTTGGGGGGGATAAGGGGAAAGGGAAGGCAGGTTCGGAGGAGCGACCAAGGTTTCAGAGCATAAAATGTTATTTCCTTGCTCAGTAATGTAAAGTCTGTCCCAGGAAGATAAAGACATTGAGAGTTAATGATTCCTTACTAATAACTTTAAAATTAGTTTAGTTTTTTTTTGTCTTTGTATTACACACATATTTTATAAATAACTAAAACATATTCTACAACAACATACTAGTTTATATATAACTAAGACATACTCTACATGGACAACTAATATTCTGTCATTGGAATGATTTGTTATTTATTTTCTAGTAATTGTTGTGGACACATTGTGATTACTAGTTAAAATTAAAGATGCATATTTTCCTTTAACATTTTCAATTAGAGAATCGTTCTCCTGAAGTTTGACAAATTCACAATAGAACCATCAAATAATCTAAGATTGAAAGGAACATATATTCTAATTAGAATATCAAGCCATACTTCAAATTTTAAAAGGTTTCATCATGATTTGCCCCATCCATATAGTTTGCAATAACACAATATAGTTTGAAATAATATAATAATGTATATGAAATATAAATATGAGGTCTAAAAACACACACATATATATAACTTGAGTGAATTTAATGGTTAAGAGCATGTGTTTCATCTTAATAGGTTATAAGTTCAAATTGAGATAGGGGTAGGGTAGGGTATGTATACCTCTGTAGACTTTAGCAACCAAATTATTGTGCGGAGGGGGTCCCTTATCCCACAAACAAGGGGGTCTCATATACCAATTTGGTGTCTGGCTTGGTCGTGACCTTAAAATTATATATATATATATATA
>ML796430.1:158361-181092 GCA_009831015.1 Picea engelmannii
TTTTTTTTCCAAGAAAAAAAGCGTAAATTTTATTCATAAAGAGAAAATTTACATTCTGAAGAATACATGAGAAGTCATGCATTTAGTCTGGCTAGCCTCTATCAACAAACCATTATGTCCTGAGCAAGTCATGAAAATCCAACATCTAAAAGAAATAAAATACAATCATAAGATCACGGGGAGGCAGAACAAGCCCTCCATAACGAAAAGAGGGACCAGAAGAACCCCATCACAGAACCACAAGTGAAAACCCAAGAAACAACCCCAAAACCTCGTCGAGATAAAGTATCGAAAAAAATCCCCAAAGGAGCCCCAGAAGCTGGACGGACTAGGTCAGAGAGGCATACATCCTCCCATAGAAAGGAGGGAAACAAAACCCTGAAAACCAACACTAGAAAACTGAATACGACACCACCTCCTTAGAACCAGAGACGAGGCTCTAGGTATACATCAAACCCTGAACGAATCAGCACCGAAAAGGGGCAAAACAAAAGGAACAAGCAAGTGGACACAGAGGAGAGAAACCACCTCAAAAGAGAATACACCAGCAACGAAAGCAAAGGCAGCTCGGACTACCAAAATACCAGCAGAAGCACGATCAAAGATAGAGGAATAGCGCACGAAACACTAAGAAAAGCCCCATCTGCTCCCCCCCAAAACCCCACCATCACCATCAACTCGAACAAAGAAAAAGAAAACCAGTAGATAATGGGAAAGAGCCTCACTGAACCACAACCTTGAAAAAAAAGGAAAGAGAAACTAATCCCATATATATATATATATATATATAGTCCAAAAACATCCATTATTATATGGAAGTAATTATATTCCAAAATAATAAAATTACTCATAACAATGTTATATAAAATAAATACCACATTATGAGTTCGAAGATACTAACCTCTTAATACACTTTAATTCTTAACGTGTGACCTTTGATGCAATCAACCCTTAACACTATGACCCTAAAAATACTAAACCCTTGATATAATATAACACTTAACAAAAATACTAAACCCTAATATAATATAACACTTAACCACTAAAGTATACCCAATATAGGAAGAAACATGATGTTTTCATAGTCATTGGGTACAAATCAATGAAATCTTTATACTTAAGAGTTCGAATGCGAATTATCCCCCATTAGGAACTTCAAAGTAGTTTTTGTATCTTCTTATTATTCACATATTATTTTATAAATAATTAAAAAATAATCTATGAGGACAACTAATATTGTGTCATCACGATGATTTGCCATTTCTTTTCTAGTCATTGTTATCAATTCATTACAATTACCAATAAAAGTTGAAGTTATGGATTCATTACAATTACCAATAAAAGTTGAAGATATGCCTTATCCATTATCACTTTCATTTTTAAATATAAAATCGCCTTTCTTATTATATCTAAAAATTGGCAAATTTGCAACCTAATTAACAAATATAATCTTAAAATGAAAGAATAATATATTCTATTTAGAATACCAAGTAACACTTCAACTTTTTAAAGGGCCATCATGATTTACACATCCATTGAAATTTGAATTAGTTCACTCTTGTATATGAATTGTGTATGAACAAGTGCTACAGTAATAACGATGTCCCTGTTGTAATAGGAATGCGGTAATAACGGTGTCTCTACTGTTATTTTTTACAAATGTGTCATGTCGTTACTTATATAAACAAAAAAATCATGTGTCATGTCGTTACTTATATAAATAAAAAATCATTGTGTATGTTGTGTACATTAGTATATCTAAATTATAAGCATGATAGTCAACAATGATGAAAATAGGAGGCAAACAGTTGGATACTGACGAGAAATGTTATCTTGACCATATTTGCTTTGGCTATGTTCTTCGGAGTGTTTGGGATTCTCAACCATGTTGGAAATAAGCAAGTTTCCCAATTCCAACTTTAATCTCGAGCATATCAGTGGAGAAATGCCCTATTTCGGTAAAAATGAAATCCAATTCCCCCAATAAAATGCATAAACACCTAACATCGAATCTTCAACTCTTTTATTTATGTAGAGATAAAGAAAAAAATATTGTTTTTCTGGTGGATAGCATGGCTAAAATCCCTTCAGTCTTACTCCATAGAGTCGGCTTTAGAAGGAAGGTCTTGCAGGACTGTAGGTCTTGCTTTAGTTCTGGGAACAACACTTCTAGATCAACTAGTGCGCTTTACCACTCTTGGTGATTTGCAGGTAATAATTCACATTTCGCATACTTCTCCTACCGTAATATTCATTGCTCCTATTTGTTCCATATCTAATGGTGTCAGAGTAGATGGTCCAGGCCTGCTCCTTCAAAATTGTTTTCTGCTAGCTGGGTCTCCAACATCAAAAGACCACATCAGTTTTAAGTATATAAGAAAAAACAAACGCTCTTTTAAATATTCATAAATAAAAACTCCCATTTCCCAATGTCGATCTGTCTCATGTCTATCAACCTCGGGTGATATATTTTTATTACAACATAACAGTTTATGTCAATAAGGATAAAGATCATGATAACCCTATTCAGAAATTTGGACGAGGTTTCTCACATAAAAAAATTCTAAAAGGTTAAAAAACAGTAAAAATGGAAGAACTCATTACCAATCTCTGGCATTGTTTTATCTAAAATTTCCATTCTTCCCTTTCGTTTAGCAGGTCAAATGGAGCTATCACCGATTTTATGGAATTTTTTATCTAAAATTTCCATTGTTTCTCTTTCCTTTAGTAGGGAAAATGCAACTATCACCAATCATGGCATAAGATTAAAGAACTAAGGCAAAGATTCTCTTTATAAGAGAACCCTGTATCAAATTGGACCATGCGTGTCCATAAAACAACATAAAAAACAATAAATAAAATCTATGTTTCAAACTGTTAAAGAAAGAAAAGGTTCGTTCAACATGTCAATTTATGAGAGGCTCAATTGTCGTTGACCATGTAATCATGACAATGCATTACATTTAGCTTGCCTAGTGTTCCTCAAACTGTTAACCACTACAACTTATTCTTTTACACTTGCATATCTATGCGTTCCTCTTAATGTTAACCGCTACAACCTATTCTTTGACACTTGCATTTACATGCAGAGGCTTGACAACTGGTGGATATGCTAGTGTGCACGAGGCTCCTAAGCGATAAGCTTCTGGATCATGCGAGAAGGAATCAACTACCATTGTAATTGCAATAGCAAATGTTAGTTCATTTATGCTTGAAATTCAAAACATACGACTTGCAACAATAATAAAGTATCTGGGAACGATCAATGTTATTCCCAACATTCGAACATGTTGACTTCAATGTGCTTGCTTACTTGCTCCTAACGCTTCCAACATTTGAACTTGTTGGCTTGAGCGTGCTTGCTTACTTGCTCCTAACGCTCCTTATTATGTCGACTGAGCATGTATGCTTACTTAATTCAGAAGAAAGTGCACTGAGCAGAACGTGAAGGGAAAGTGGGTGTTGCACCTGATCTCGTTACAACATATCTCCCATCTCCACTAATTGAAAGAAGGTGTAAGACTAAGAGGAAACAAAGAAAAAGGTGGGTACATAAATGAGAAACGGGTGTACTTCTAGTTTGGTGTCCTCGACTGCTAGATCACTGCATGAAGGCCTACTAGCTATAGGAAGGTTAACTCTAGTTGACAACATATAATTTTCATGCGCCACAAATACCATTCCTGGCATGAAACCCCTCTACATTAGTAGGTACGCCCATAAGAAATAAGATTCTTTGCTTCCCCTTGATTTAACCAACTTTTCATTCTGACCTCACTTAATCCATCTTAGTTATGGATGCCCACACACCATGCTCTAGGCCTGCCAGGGTTGGTCCTGAAAAGATAGGCTTCTCTTCCTCTGTTGTTGGTGCTGATGGGATGAATAACTAGTACTAGAAGAAGGGTTGCTTCAATATTACTGGTTCGACTCCAGCCCTGGGCTAGTCTAGCGGTCGACCGCCAGATTGGTATTGATAGGCGTTGGGGGTTGCTTTAGCAGAACAAATAGCTCAAAAGCAAGCACTCGATCTTCTTTCGAATTCTTCTCGATGGTGGCAGGACTTAGCAAGTTCAACCCTTGCCATAGTGCCAGGAAGAAATAAGCAGGCCATGTGCCTACATGCAGGTGGTGCATCCACCCTACCATTCTTGCTAATCCCAAGGACGTGGAAGAGTGAAGCCTTGGGACCTTTGAAGCATGGTCTATCTATAGTATCCTGGGTGAAACTTCAATATTTCGATGGTGTGTACTCGACCTTTGGAGGATAAACGAAGTGCAGTGAGCGAAGTCATTTCATTATGTCGATTCATGCCTTTCATTCCAGCATTTGTTTATGGGGGGAAACTAAACATGCGGAATGAAAGGACCGAGCATAGGGCGGAATGCTGATGTACAATCAGATCTTAGAAGTGGGGTGGCCTCCTGGTCGTTTTCACTTCTCCCAAGAGAGCAAGGGATTTTACGTTGAATGTGGTGGGGGTGTAGGGGCATCAAGCATCATTTCGAGAACCAAACATAATACATAATTAGCGATTGTGAGGTAGACAAAAACTTCCCCTCCTCCATCTTAATTAATAGAAATCCCATAACTGCAAGTAGAACATGATGGTATGTGTAGAGGATGTGCACTTGGAAAGAATGCCAAGAAATCCTTTCCAAGCAACAGTAGCAGATCAGATTATTCTCGATGATGGCAGGACTTAGCAAGTTCAACACCTACCATAGTGCCAGGAAGATACAAGGAGACCATGTGCCTACATGCATATAGGTGGGGGAGACAGTGGCCATATTTTTCAGACATTGAAATTTGGGAGGAAGAGTAGGTATTGGTCGTATTCGTCAAACATTTTTGCGTGCATTGAAAACTTAGAACTTAGGTTAAAACTTAGAACAAATAAATTGCGTGAAAATCATCATTCAAAGAATAAGATAAAATCATATGTAATATTCTAGATTTAAAAAAGTATGCAGAACAAAAATAAATATCTAGAAATGGCAGATGAACAACAATATAACCATAACAACACCACAATAATACCAAAATGATACACGAATAACACTAGAAAGAGCACTTTGATTACTGAGAGCAATGTTCACTTGCCTCTTCGAGGGGGAAACCTCCAGCAGAGCGGAGCTCTATTAAAATAATATCCAAGAAAAAAGTTCGCATACCCTCGACTCCTATTTATACTAAATATATCTATCAAAAGAACCATCTAGAGGAAGATCCTTCTAGAAGTAGAAGATTCTATTAGGTCTTCTTACATTGGAATTATTCTTCTTTATTGCTAGGCCTTATTAATATTGACCTTTATTACATTGAAATATATTATTCTATCTACGTGAAGGGTTAGGTCCCTAACATGTCCTCCCCCTTAAAAACAACCTTGTCCTCAAGGCTTGAGATGTGGAAATTGCTACAGAATGGTAGTGGTTCCCAAGTGGCATCTACTGGAGTTGTATCTTTCCATTGGACTAACACTTCCTTGATGGTTCGCTGACGCAAATGACGCTCACGCTGGTCCAAAACTATTTGTCACTGTAGCCAAATGAAGCCTTCTTCATCCAACTCGGGAAGGTTGGTTTGAGTTTGGCACTTAGTTCCAATCACCTTCTTTAAGTAGGAAACATGAAAAACAGGATGGAGCTTAGAATGACTGGGCAAAGCTAACTAATAGGCCACCTATCCCACACGCTTGAGAATGGTATAAGGACCATAAAATTTGGGCGCCAGTTTCTGAAAATGGTCAGCCTTGAGGGAATTTTTCTTGTAAGGTTGGAGTCGAAGAAACACCTAACCCCCTTCTACAAATTGATGTTCAGAGTGACCTTGATCTTCTTGTTGCTTCATGCGATTCTGGGCCATGACCAAATTCTCTTTGAGGGTACGGAGAATAGCCTCTCAAACTATAAGAGTTTGGTAAACCGCATGGACCTTCGAGACACCTGGAAAATATGAGAGAACTGAAGGTGGATTTTGTACATATACCGCTTCAAAAGGAGTCATGCGGGTAGTTGTATGGTACGAAGTGTTGTACCACCATTCAAATAGTGGTAACCATCGAGCCCACTGATTTTTCCTTTCCGATGCAAAACACCTCAAATATGTTTCCAAACACTTGTTAACAACTTTAGTTTGACCATCAATCTGGGGATGATAAGTTGTGCTGAGATACAATTGGGTGCCTTGTAGCTTGAACAATTCTTGCCAAAAATTGCTAGTGAAAGTTGGGTTGCGATCAGAAACAATAGAATGTGGCATGCCGTGAAGCTTGAAGACCTGATCCATGAAAAGTTGAGCCACAGTGGATGTTGTAAATGGGTGTTGAAGAGCACAGAAATGAGCATACTTGGAAAAACGATAAATTAACACCATGATGATTGATTTATTGCTCAATTTAGTTAAGCCTGCAATAAAATCCATAGCGATATCCCGCCAAATAGCAGGTGGAATCGAAAGCGGTTGTAGTGTGCCAAGGGATTTGATTGTTTCTCCCTTGTTGCGTTGACACACATCACATTCAACCACAAATTTACGAACGTCTTGTTTCATACCATCCCAGAAAAAAGAACGTTTGACCTTGTCATGGGTTTTGGTAAACCCGGAGTGCCCAACTGTGGGTGTAGCATGAAGCTCGGAAAGTACCGTGGATTTAAGTTTTGACTATTTACTTAAATACAAACGACCTTTGTATCGAATATCATCATGAAGCCAAGACTCAAGAGTACCCTGGGGAAACTGGAGAATTGGACTGCAATTGTTGTATTAGATGTGAAATTTTGGGATCGTGTAGCCATTCCTGGAAAACAGCTTAGAGCCAATTTGGTACAATGAAGGAGAGAGAAAAAAGGGACCCTTCATCTTCATATTTTCTGGAAAGTGCATCAGCAACCATATTGTATTTTCCTTTCTTGTAAATGATCTCATAATCATATCCAAAGAGCTTAGTCACCCATTTTTGTTGCTCTGGGGAGGAAATGCATTGTTCCAGAAAATACTTGAGGCTTTGATGATCTGTCTTAATTTGGAAGTGTTGTCCCAATAGATAATGGCGCCAAAGATCAACGACATGCAGAATAGCCAACATTTCCTTTTCATAGATTGATTTGCCCAAATTTCTCTCAGACAGTTGTTTGCTGGTAAAGGCCAAAGGTCAACCCTCTTACATAAGGACAACACCAATTCCTTTCCCTGAAGCATCACATTCCAGGACAAAATTCTTTGTGAATTCAGGAAGGGCTAGGACTGGAGTGGTGCACATGGCCATCTTCAAGGTTTGAAAATCATGAGCAATTGTTGGAGTCCAAGTGAAAGAATTCTTTTTAAGGAGTGCAGTGAGAGGTGCCACAATCTTTCCATAATTCTTAACAAACTTGCGATAATAACATGTTAAGCCCAGAAATCCACACAAACTTTTGCGAGTCTTTGGGTGGGGCCAATCTTGCATAGCTTCAATCTTTTTAGGATCCACCCTGACACCGGCCTTGCCAACAAGATGACCCAAGTACTCGACTTCTGAGGCGCCAAAAGCACATTTAGATTGTTTCAGGAAAAGTTGGTGCTAAGAGAGTAGATGGAAAACTCGATCCACATGAGCAAGATGATATGTTCAGGTTTTGCTATAGATGAGGATATCATCAAAGAAAACTAAGACAAAATGGCGGAGAAAAGGACGGAAGACATGATTCATGAGGCTTTGGAAAGTGGACGGAGCATTACACAAGCCAAAGGGAATGACCAAAAACTCATAATGGCCCTAATGAGTTCTAAAGGCAGTCTTAGGAATGTATGCCTCTTTCATATGGATCTTGTAGTAGCCAGAATGAAGATCAAGTTTAGTAAAGAACTAGGTGCCACTCAATTCATCCAAGAGGTCATCAATGACAAGAATGAGAAATTTGTCTTTAATGGTGAGTTTGTTGAGGGCGCGAAAGTCAGGACACATGCACCAAGAAACTTCTTTCTTAAGGACCATGACCACAGGAGAAGAGTAGGGGCTCGTACTAGGGCAGATAACACCCACGTTGAGCAATTCTTGAACCATTTTCTCAATTTCATTTTTTTGGGAAAATGAATGATGATAGAGACAGATATTGGGAGGAAGGTTTCCTGGGACAAGGGGAATGGAATGATCATGAACACCACGGGAAGGAGGGAGTCCGTAGGGAGTGGAAAAAACTACTTGACATTTAGAGAGGATGGATTGGAGGTCCTGCGACACATAGGGTGTCTCAGTTGCTTGTATGGAATGGAGTTGGGAAATAATGCCAGAATGACCTTTTTTTAGAAGCTTTTCCATGCGATGGGAACTAATGATCTCTGGGGAACCGACGATGATGCCTTAGAACTTATATTGTTGGCCCTCCTGGTCGAATTGCATGATTAATTCCTTAAAATCCATGAGAATGGGACCCAAAGTCCATAGCCATTATGTGCCCAACACAATGTCACAACCGCCCATGTCGATAGCAAACATATGAGATTTCATGTGATATTCACCAATTTGGAGACACACATTTTCACAACGTCCTCCACATTTCATGGACCCACCATTGGCAATCATGATTTGGAAATTATTGACTGCACGTATATGACAATTAGTTTGTTGGGCAATGCAACAATGAATAAAATTATGGGTGCTTCCACTATCAACAAGAATGATGACCTTCCTATGCTTGATGTAACCAATTAGCTTGAGGGTTTGGGGAGTAGAGAATCCAGTGAGAGCATTTAGAGAAATGACTAGTTCTACTTCGGGAGGGTCTGAGGGAGGGGTTATGTTAGTGGGTTCAAGTGAAACTGACACAAGGGGAGCCTCAACATCCTCCGATATGGCCAAAAAAATATTTTGTTCCTTACACTTGTGTCCTGAAAAATATTTTTCATCACAATTATAACAAAGGCCTTTGAGTTGGCGTTCAGCCATTTCGGCCCTGGTCAATTTTTGGATCTTAAGTGGAGTAGAAGGAGGAGTGGGATTTATTGGTTTAGTGCGAGGAATGAAGGAGGGTTTTTGGTTTTGAGAAGAGACAACATGTTGTGCTTCCTTAGCTCTTTTAGTAGCCTCCACCCAACTCTAAGGCCGAGCCATGAGGACATGGGCACAAATCTCATCCTTGAGGCCACTGATAAAACATTATCGGAAAAAAAACATCAGACATGCCCTCTATACGAAAATCCAGTCGCTCAAAAGAAGCTATAAAGTCTTCCACTGTGCCAGATTGTTTCAACTTTGTCAAACGACCTAAATGGTTGGTGTCATTTTCAAAGCGTTCATAAAGCTCTGTCACAAAGTGTGTCCAAGCAACATACCCTTGGCGGGAATTTTTTCTCCATTTCCACCATTGCCAACGTTCTTGATCTAAATGGAGAACACCATACCGGAGTTTGGCCAACTCATCTGTAATGTTTCAAAAAGAGAAATAATGGTCCATTTGAGTTACCCAGCCAGTGGGATTCGAGCCATCAAATTTGGTCACATCCACACGAGGAAGGCGTAGGTCACCCTAAAAGTGATGGGGCTGAAAATTTTGGGAATGAGAGGAAGTTTCACCTTCGATATGCAAAGGTGGGTCAGATAAGGGAGGATCTGCAGGGATATGTAGCTTGGTGCAAATCATCGTAGTGACAGATTCAAGCTAGGTAGTAATATCTTGTTTGAGGTCTCGTTTGAGTTCCTCGATTGAGGCGGTGAGGGAGGAATGCATGTTTATATTGGTGGTGTCAATATTGGCATTGATTTGTCTCACTTCTTGTTGGGTCTTTGTGAAATTAGAGTGCAAGGTATTGAAGCGAGCTTCCAAGTCTTGGCTACAGGTATGGGCCATGATGATGAGGGAGCCGAAAAGGGGCAGGTGGGGCCACACATAAAAACAAAAAATTGTTGAAAAATGATGGGTATGAATGCGATAAGGGTGAAGAGAGAAATCCAATGGAATAGGTCTCAAATAATGGTGCCAACAGGATCCATACTTCTTTTTTTTGTTTTTGTTTTTTTACACCTGCAAAGTTATACTTCGATCTAAAGAATACTACAGTGATGAAATGCCCAAATTATTAGCAGGAAGAAATGTGTAGTAATTTGGCAACTCGAATGCAGGAGACACAGTTACGTGACAATAGATCTTGTCTGTTCTATTTTTGTTTCCATCCCCAAAGGTTAGGTATTCAAGGGTTCTACAAAGAAGGGTTTGTCGTGTGCTATAGCTCTCTGATATACGTGCGGGGTCCAACAGTGGTACTCAGCCCAATAATGTTCACTTGTCTCTTCAAGGGGGAAACCTCTAGCAGAGCAGAGCTCTATTACAATAATATCCAAGCCAAAAGTTCTCATACCCTTGACTCCTATTTATACTAAATATGTTTATCAAAAGAACCATCTAGAGGAAGATACTTCTAGAAGTGGAAGCTTCTATTAGGTCTTCTTACATTGGACTTTATCTTCCTTATTGCTAGGCCTTATTAATATTGACCTTTATTACATCGAAATATATTATTCTACCTACGTGAGGGGTTAGGTCCCTAACAACATAAGTTAAAAGTGAGGATTGGGAATGTATTTTTACATTGGGAGGAGCGAAGCCTCCAATAAGACTTTCATTGTTAGAGCGAATAGGATCATAGATAAATATTTTTTATTAAAATATTTAGTATAAAAAATTACAACCCATGCTACAAAGTTATAGATATACCAAATGTATTAAAAGTCAACCGCAAACTAATTGACGATCAAAGTTGTATCGAATGCTAGAGTCCCTTCTTGCCTTCGGCAGAGACTAATAATAAGTATGAAGCCCAATTCAAAACAAATTTATAGGTGTACAAATTTAGACAAATGTGATATTGTCCAAAGGACCCATTGTTACATGAAAGTAACAATGTTTTAGAACAATGAAACTCATGAACATTAATCATTAATCAATTTGAGACAAATGTTTTTAGATTATTTCTTCACTCTAAGGTTTGGTTCAAGGCATTCAACCAAAAGTTTTTTTTTTTTGTCAATATAGAACCAATGGAATTGAAGCTTATTATGAGATGTATGTATACATTTTTGTTATGTAACAATTAACCTATACTATTTCGATGTCATGTCATGTCATTTTTTACATAGAAAAAATGCATGCTTATAATGTTACTATAGTACATGGACAATTTCCAAGTAGTAGATTGAACAAATTTGTTTCTATAAAAGATTGTCAATAACTATTTGACCTCCAGTATCATGATTTCAAAATGTTTATAATGGTAATTCCATTTATAATTTGTTTTGTATAAACATGCTTAATAATTTTGGATATTATCCCAAGCCAATTTTACAATTTTGCAATCTCCTCTTCCTTGTGAAGGTTTGGTAATTAACTAAGGTCAAGCAAGCTATGTAAAACGATGCAAATGTAAAAGTTGAGTAAGACAAAACAAATGTGAGTGGAAAAAAATTAAATGAAAGGAAAATAAAATAAAATATGAGAGAAGGTTGAGGAAGGGGAAATGAAGCATGGTTGTTGGCCTTCTCCCTACCCCTCATCTCTCCCTATTTCCTCATTCACTCTAATTCTCAATGGCTCTTTTGGCCAAGAGAGGAAGAGGCATAGAGAGTCATGGAAAAAATGTAACCAGAAATTGTCATGGAGAATTGAGCCCCCACTCGAAGCTAGTTTTCCCATTTGGATTTCCAAGGTAAATCATTATGTTTATTATGTGTTTGATTTTGTCTACAATATGGATTTATTTTTGGTGTAAGAGAATTGTGATTGCTTAGTTTTCAACAAGTTTGTTGATGAAACATGCTTGAACTTTGTCATGAAATAAATAGGACATCCCAACTCTAGATGTCCTTCACTATATTCAAAGTTTGGAAAACTTTCCTTCATTTGCATCAAATGGTGTGTGGCACACCAATATTTGGTTGATTGTTTGTTTAATGGGTTCAATTCCATGATTCTTTCCCTAGTACACAACCACTGGGGATTCCAGAGCATTCAATTGGAGCTCATAGGAATCCACGGTGGAAAATTTAGAGCCGTTACCCTGAGTTTATAACTCAGTTCCTCATATTCAACATTGTAGTTTTCTGTCCCTTATCAAATTGTTGTCTTGTCTTTTTCGACGGATTTCTCTTTCCACGGCTTGTATGTTCTCTCCCTTTGAGCAATTTCTGAGTGCCTCGACGAATTCACTTTCACAAGGGTCAATTCCTTCTTTGCTAGATTGATTCTCCTCTATGGTCGATTTAATTTCATGCATGGGTGTTTCATCAACCTGTTGGTCGAATTTCTCAAGTACCTACTGCATTTAACTTGTTTGTTGAGCACTTTTCATCTCCGAGGGTCGTACTTCCCCTCTAGGTTGTGCTCTTTTCACTGGCTGGCGGCGATTATACACAGAATAAATGATAACAATCAAGTTTTTATTAATGTTATGTTTAATGATAAGTGTTTGAAAACCCCTACAATTTATGAAATATATTTATAAATAAATTTACAAAACACATATGAATAGGTTAATTACTAACAAAACTTCATATTTGTGTTCGAAGTTTCGAAAATAAAATCTGCAACTATGGAAACTTGAACTTGAATACGATCTCTAAGTAAACAGAGAAACTTGATTCTAAATCTCCTATTTCAAATTGTCTTGTTCTCTTATGCCAAACAAGGATTGGCTTTAACCTATTGGAATCTAGGTAAGTGATGGATTTGAGAGAGATTTTCAACACTTGATTTTTGATTCTTTATTAATCTAGGTAAGTGATGGATTCGAGAGAGCTTTTCAATACTTATTTTTTATTCTTTATTTTATCATATAAAAATTTAGTCTTAAAGAAATAGTGGTATAAATTAACAACATTATTGGTCTCCCCATTTGCATGAGGAAAATCATGACAATCGTTTACCCACATCTCTCAATGTAAAGCACTTATTTAGTGCAAAGATCTTGTCTTTATGTAATCTGTAGATGATGGGACTATAGCCTCTCTATCTCACCAACATGGATGCTTATTGTGGAAAAATAATTGTAATGTCTACAATATTTAACAAGTTGAGTACATACTCATTTTTTTCTATTTCTATTGGTGTTAAGGCTTGGTTTAATTGCTTGTAATACCAAAACCACCATCCAACAACAATTTCAATGTACTTTGTCCTACTATGCTTGATGGAATCAACTAACTCAAAGCCTCAAAACATAACAATAACACTCAATTTCAAATGCACACTGCAACCTAATATGTTTATTAGCTATGCAAACCCAACACTCCTATCCACGATCTGCCTCACAATGCACTTTATAATGAAGATGTGAATATACAAGACTCACTCAAACCCATCATCCATTTAATTGAATAGTTATGTGGGCATGCATTCAAGTAATTTCCTAGATGCACGCCCTCAACCAATAACCTATCCTAAATTATGTTTATTACCTATGTAAACCCAACACTTATATCCACAATATGCCTCACAATGCGCTTTATAATGAAGATGTGCATATACAAGACTCACTCAAACCCATCATCCATTTAATAGTTATGTGGGCATACATTCAAGTAATTTCTTAGATGCACGCCCTCAACCAATAACCTATCTTGATGTTGCATTTTATATATTAATATGTTTACACGTGATGGTTGTAAATAGCTAGTGAAATGCATGAGTTGGAGGAACACCTTAGAATATTTGCTTTGGGTTTTTTTGGTTTGGACCAACCAATAGGAACGATTGTAGTTACACGTAATGCAAATAACATAACAAACTAACCCATTCCACATGCCAATTATCCAATAGAGGAGAAACAAGTCTTGTGTAAACAACAATCAAATTAATTGGAGAGAGATTGATTTCACAATGGGTTGTGGTGGTATCCAACAATTTAATAAAGGGAATAGTGAATTAATTAAAGGGTTGTTGCACATGGTTGTCACTGTGGTAAGCAACAAATGTTTAAACTAGTGAACAAAGCATCCGTACATAGTAGGAAAAAAATGATTTGGATAGTCAACCAATACATCTAATGGATTTGCCAACAATCAAACTATTAATTAAACCTAGCAATTGAACCTATCAATTGAGTAGTTTGCAAATGCAACGAGGAAACAAATTATGATTAGATGTGAGAAATCAAACTACAGTTGCCCATTTGAGTAGTTTGCAAATGCAACGGGGAAACAAATTATGATTAGATGTGAGAAATCAAACTATAGTTGCCCATTAACACAATGCACAAGCCAATATTTCATATCAATGAAAGTGCTAGCATATATAAAAAAAATGCAATCACACAACAATTAAACCACCATGATAACATAAATTTTACCTTGGAAACTCAAACATGGAAACCAACAATGAAATGGCTATGCTTAGTTTATTATTATCAATGATTATGGAGAATTACACAGTATCGCAACCCTCTAGGCCGTTAGTAGTCTACTCTTTAGGTATTTTTAGAGTCTTATTGACAAGTTCTACCAAAGGAACCCTTCTTCATTCTTTTGCATGCAATTATAAATTGTTTAGAGCATTTGTTGGTGTTAGTCAAAAGGTCAAGTGTCTCTATCCCTTCAACTCCCATCTACAACTTTTTCTTTTTTTATATTTGTATTGATTCCAACTCTCCATCTTTTGTCTTCCTATAGTAGGTGGGGTTCCATAGCTTGGTGGGTGAGTAGGTGGCTAAGCATATGGCTAGCACACTAACAATCACCCTCACCTCTTCATCATTTTCCACTCTACTTCTCATTTATAGATTATTTCTAAGTCATTACATTCATGTTTTCAAATCCATTTCAAATAATTATGAAATACAAAAACAAAAACATAAACAATAATATGTGCACTTACGAATCATATCATCAACAACCCAATTCTTGTGAAAATAGTCTAAGAACTTCTCATTTGTGAATCGATAAAAAATCCATTTATTCTATGGACCACTAATTTAGCATTAGAAAAATATTTCTTAATAAAAAATAACTTACCGAACATTCATTCACATTTTCTAGACTAGTGGGCAACCGATTTACATTTTTTAGTGACGTCCTCCATATGTGCCAAACACACAAGATCACTTCACACCATGTGGTTCTCTTGCCTTATTCAATGCATTTAACTGTGACATTCTTAAAATAAATACAAGTTGCAATGCAAAATAATAAGATTAAAGTTACATCAACGCAACGATTTCAGTCAATGCATTATTGACCATGAAGGCATTGAATTTCAAATTAGAACGGACCCGGTAACACTTATGCATGATCTACTACAACTATAGTGCAATATTAGATTATGTATTTTGTGACACCACAACCCATACAACCAACACCATGTTTTATTGTTCATCAAAAACCACACTTAGTGTGTACAATTGATATTGTCATATTCAAAAAACACAAAGTCAAATTTAAGTTATCAATCATCTTGAATGACTACAACTCAAACAATCATATTGAATCAATCATTGAAATCACACTTACTTCGTATTATGGGATAGTTTGAATCAATCATATTGAATGTTGAATCCATGGCTATTTAACTATCATGGGATAGTTTGAACATTATCTCTAACATCTATTTCATTTGAATTCCAATTATAAATGTTCCCTCTACACCATTAGACTTCTGCTAAAACAAAAAATCATCTCGTCGTTTTTTATACCAAAAGTTAATGCTCATTTCTTCATTTTTGTGAAGTTGATAAAACAATTTCATCGAACAACTGTAGATGTTTACAACATTTTTCCTAGACAAAAATAAATCTTCATCCTAAATTGTCACACCCATGTCAACATGTCTCTTAATTGCATTTTACATATTGAATCAATTGACATTAAAAAAAAAAACTTTTTACATAAACAACAATGTACCTTAAAAGCCTTAAATTATGTAACATGACTTCACCCAAAAGTTATGTCGACCATAACAGGTCCATCCTTCCCCATATTTATGCTCATACATGTTGCACGTCAATATTGTTATCTCGAGACTCTAATCCATAACCTTCACAATGAAATGGCACTAGCAACCCCTCTTCTTCACAAGTGAGGTCCTTTGTTTAGTTGAATGCTCTCTTCTTTTGTCCTCTCGGCCATATGAATAAGCATAAATACATAATAAATTTTGAAATGTAAGTGCATGCAACAAATGATAAATGGGCTGCCATTTAAACAATGCACTTTTGAAATACTTATAACTCATGTCACAAGGTAGCGCTAGCCTTTTGTCCTGGGGGTTGGGTTTATTTTGTCAGCAGATGAAAGTACATGGAGGATCAAGATTCATTTCCTCCTCTCAAATAAAGTCAGGGATGCTACAGGAAGGGATTAATGTTACATGATCAATGATCATGTTCATTTGATATTATTTAAGACCCTACTAAATCTTTTCCAAGAAATGTGATCATGTTGTTGAGGCCTTGCACCTCAAGGTCCATGTGAGTCTACCATTTTCCTCATTTGACCATTTTGTATCAATGCCCACAAACAATATGCAAACACATTAGGACAAATGTCTATCCATGAGGTGGTGATTTCCCCTCTCAAATTTAGCAAATGACTTTGCCACCAATGAAAATAACCATAACAAAAGGTGGATGCAATACCAAAAAACAAAAAATGCAAAGATAAAAAAACGTATATGTTCTGGTACATATAAGGAGACTGTATTGTTTAGCTAGTTGTAATATAGACATTGTATTACCCAAAGCAATTTGACACTTATTTTATCTTACTACCAACCCTTGAATGCGAATTATTGATCAGAGTTTTAATTTCAATCAGATATATCTCTAGGGAAATTTGTTTTTCAAATCTTCTCTTATGCTAAAGGAATTTTTTGTTAATATAGTTGTAGATGTTCCAATTCCTACAACTTTACATAATATTTTTTACTTCTTGTGTTAGATTTTAGTTTATTGTTCGTTTCCATTAAAGTTTGTCAAAGTAGTTGGAGTAAGTGCTTTAGATTCATACACTATTATCAAAACATGCAAAGTTGTATTTTATACATGTTCTATTAACTATCACCATTTCATTCACTCTCTTGGGCAGTTCAATAAAAAAGATATTTTTTACATAATTGGTATGATATATGTTAGGGACCTAACCCCTCGCATAGATAGAATAATATATTTTCCATATAATAAAGGCCGACATTAGTTAGTAAGGACTATTTAATAAATGTGAACAAGTCAATGTAAGAAGACCTAATAGAAGCTTTCGCTTCTAGAAAGATATTCCTCTAGAATGTTCTTTAGAAGATAGAATTAGTAGAAATAAGAGTAGGAGGCATGCAAAAATTTGTCCTGAGAATTATTGTAATAGAGACATGCTTTGTTCGAGATTTCCCCCTCGAAGAGACTAGTGAACATTGCTTTCTTTGAATAAAGGTGTTATTTTTGGTTTTGCTCTTCTCATATTTTGTTGTTCCATTGATATCTGTTGAATATTCTGATTTCTGCATATTATATCACATCTGGTACCTTACAAGTGGTATCAAAGAAATTTCCTTGGCAAGAATTGTGGATTAATTTTTTTTCAGGGTAGAGACATGTTTCGACGTCTTTAAACTACAATGATATGTCATTCAATGCATAAATCCATGGTCGGGGAAGCATACACGCAATAAATACAAAAGGGTTTTAAGCCCACATTGTTGGACACCCTTATAACCCATGTTGGTACCCCTTCGAGTGGTAGCACATTAGACAACACTTTTATACAGACTTGTTCTTCCAAGTACCTCTAGTATATCGAGAGCCCCCCTAGGTATCTTGAAACTGGCCATAGATCAATTGATCGACCGCCTGATTGCTATAGTTCCATTGAGAACAACACTCGAGAAGATACTCTCTAGTACTTGGGTAATTAGGTAGTACAACTAAGGGTATGGTCTATCCTCCTTAGTTGGTACCTTGAGATATTGGGTCGATTACTATTGTTCAACCTCGCACGTATACCGGAGAGTTATAGCACAGGGAAAACCCTTGTCTGTAGGAACCCTGATAACCCTAACCCTTGGGACGAAAACAAAACATAAAAGAAATAAACAATATCTATTGTCGTGCAACCTTGCCTCCTGCATGTTGGTTGTGAAATTACTACACATTTTTTCCTGTTAATAATTTGGGCATTTTGACATTGCAGTATTATTCAGATAGGAGTATAACTCTACAAGAGTAAAAAAAATAAGTCAGGGTCCTGCCTGCACCCTTATTTGATACCTATCTCATTGGATTTGATTTTTTCTCCCTAATCATTGTGATACCTATCATTCTTCACCTTTTTTCTACCTCGTGGACCCATACCCTTCCCGACACCCTTATTTCCCACTTATCCCATTGGCTTCCTCTCATTTCCCTGATCATAGTGGTATATATCACTTATCTAATTTTTTGTCTGTGGACCCACCCCTCATTCCCTCATGGCTCCTACCCACCAAGAAGAAACCAATCATAAACTAAGCATTGATCTTATTTCCCTTTAGGCCAAAGTACATAATGACATTCTTGTCATTCATGCCAAAATGGACCACATCCAAGAACAACTTAGTAACCAAATTGCTGAAGTCAATTACACTCTCCAACAATTCATGAACAAATTTCAGGGCCCTTCCTCCCCTGACCCACCTCTCTATACTGAAGGTGTTGACTCCAACGAGCCTTTTCATTATCATTCCAACTCCCTACCTTGTGGCCCCCGTCTTCCCCAAGTCGAGGTGAACAAATTTGATGGCCCAGATCCACAAGCTTGGGTTACTCAGATGGAACACTATTTCTCCCTCCATGTCATTATTAATGAGTTGACCAAGATTTTTTACGACATTCTCTATTTGGATCCAAAACAATGGAAATGTTGGCAATGGCGTTGAAACGCATGGCAAGGGTATGTTTCTTGGACACGGTTTGTTGTTGAGTTGTATGAACTCTTTGACATAGAAACCCACCATTTAGGACGTTTGACCAAGTTGAAACAATCTAGCATAGTGGAAGATTTTATCGCTTCCTATGAGCACTTGGATTTTCAAATGGAAGGCATGAAAGATGCCTTCTTCCAGGAATGCTTTATCAGTGGCCTCAAGGATGAAATCCAAGCCCAGGTCATCATGGCTCGCCCCTAGACTTGGTTGGATGCAACTAAATGTGCCAAGGAGGCACAATAGGTCATATTGTCCCAGAGCAGAAAACCCACTTTTGTTCCTCGCCCAAAACCCACCACCCCTACTCCTCAATCCCATCCTCTCAAGGTCCAAAAATTGACATGGGAAAAAATGGTTGAACACTAACTCAAGGGTCTTTGCTACAATTGTGATGATAAATACTTTATCAGGCACAAGTGTAAATAATATAAAAATTTTATGGTCGTTTTAGAGGATATTTCTGATGAAGAGGTTGAGGTTTCACCTAAATCATAGATACCCAAAATAGATGATCCTACACCGCCCTCTGATCCTCCTGAAGCTGAACCATTGATTTCATTGAATGCTCTCACTGGTTTTTCTGCTCCCCAAACCCTCAAATTGATTGGTTACATTAAGCATATGAAAGTCATCATGGAAACACTCATAATTCCATTCATCATCACCTTGCTCAAGAAATCAATTGTTATATCTGTGTTTTCAACAATTTTGAAATCATGATTACCAATGGTGGTTTCATGAAATGTGGGGGCGTTGTGAAAATGTGTGCCTACAAATTGGTTAGTATAGCCTGAAACCTCACATGTTTTCTATTGACATGGGCGGTTGTGACATTGCACTTGGTATTGAATGGTTATGCACTCTTGGCCCCATCACTATGGATTTTAAGGAATTAACCATGCAATTCCAACATGAAGGACAACAATATAAATTCCAAGGCATTACAATAGGGTCACCGGAGATCATCAGTACCCACCGCATGGAAAAGTTACTCAAAAGAGGTCATTCTGGCATCATTGTACAACTCTATTCCATTCAAGCGGTTGAGACACCCCCGATACACCCCAACATTCAAGTGATCCTTTCTTGCCATCCCATTGTTTTCCAAACTCGTTAGGGCCTCCCCCCCTCTTGTAGAGACCATGACCATTCCATTCCTTTAATCTCGAGCAATCCTCCTCCCAATGTTCACCCATATTGTCATCCATTTGCTAAAACAAAATGAAATTGAGAAAATTATCAAAGAATTGTTAGAAGCGGGTATTATCCGTCCCAGTATCATCCCCTATTCTTCCCCTATTGTCATGGTCCTCAAGAAGGAAGGCACTTGGCACATGTGTATTGATTTTTGTTCCCTTAATAAACTTACCATCAAGGACAAATTTCTCATTTCTATCACAGATGACCTTTTGGATGAATTCAGTGGGCTCAATACTTTACCAAACTTGACCTACATTCGAGCTACCAACAAATACGTATGAAATAGGAGAACATCCCCAATATTGAATTTCACACTCATGAGGGACACTATGAGTTTTGGGCCATGCCCTTCGATCTCTGTAATGCCCCCTCCACTTTTCAAAGTCTCATGAATCATGTCTTTCATCCTTTCCTCTGTCACTTTGTGTTAGTTTTCTTCGATGATATTCTTATCTATAGTAAAAACTGACCAGTCCATCTCACCCATGTAGATCAAGTTCTCCATCTCCTCTCCAAGCACCAACTTTTCCTCAAACAATTTAAATGTGCTTTTGGCACCTTTGAAGTTGAGTGTTTGGGTCATATTGTTGGCAAGGATGGTGTAAGGGTGGATCCCAAGAAAATTGAAGCTATGTAGAATTGGCCTCGCCCTAAAACTCTTAAAAGTTTGTGTGGTTTCCTGGGTTTAATGGTCTATTATCATAAGTGTGTTCAAAATTATGGCAAAATTGCAACTCCTCTCACAACTCTCCTTAAAAAGAATGCTTTCGGTTGGACTCCAACAACTGACCAATCCTTCCAAGCCTTGAAAGAAGTTATGTGCACTACTCCTGTACTGGCCCTATCTGACGTAACCAAGACCTTTGTTCTAGAATGTGATGCATCCAAGAGGAAAATCGGGGCAGTCCTCATGCAAGTTGGATGACCTTTGTCTTTCATCGACAAACAATTGTCGAACGGACATTCGGGCCAATTGATTTATGAAAAGGAAATGTTGGTTATTTTGCATGCAATGGATCTCTGGTGCCTTTATCTATTGGGACAACGCTTCCAAATTAAAATGAATCATCAAAGCCTTGAGTACTTCCTGGAACAATGAATTTCATCCCCGAAGCAACAAAAATGGGTGACCAATCTGTTTGGATATGATTATGAGATTGTTTACAAGAAGGGCAAAGAAAATGTGGTCACTGATGCTTTTTCCAGGAAATATGAAAGCGAAGGGTCTCTATTTTCCCTCTCATTCATTGTAGTAGACTGACTTCAAGATGTTCGACAAGAATGGTTTCAAGACCCCAAAATTTCCATCCTAATCCAAAAACTTCAACATGATCCACAAGCTTCTCCAAGGTACTCTTGACACAATGAAGAGATTCGCTAGAAAGGTCTCTTGTATTTAAGCAAATAGTCGACCCTTAAACCCAAGTTGCTCTTTGAGTTTCACGCTTCACCTACAACGGGCCATTCAGGTTTTACTAAAACTTATGAATGAGTAATGTTATCGCACAATCTGTAACTTGGGCAAAGCCCAACCCAATCCACATAAGTGTGACAACTATGAGAGTATCTAACCATTGTCACCTTAGACAGACACTCCCCTTGCTTTAGCGATGATGAAATAAACACAAGGGGGGAATCTCGGTGACCCTAGGGGGATTGAGATGGAAAGTGTAAGAATGATAGATGAACACCCCTATAGGTCAATATTGGAGAAGAAGTAAGGCTTGAGATTGAGTCTTGTAGATGGAGAATGGTTATCAAGTATAGAGTACCTGCAAAACAATGTTGACCCTGCCCAGAACAAGACAAACGATATATATACAAGCCTTAAACCAAGGGGGATTAAGAAAGAAACGTTGTTATCCCAAATTGCAGCAGTATGTAAATATATATATCGGCAACAAATAATAACAATAGCTGCAAATTTAACCATCCAAAATCTAGTACAAGATATAAAAAATAAAGCTAGCAATAACTAGTCAAACTTCCAATGATTAGAGAAAGACCTTGGTGGCCTTAAGGGCCATTTATTAGGTGTTATCAGCAATTTATTATAACAACCAAGTGTCTATAGAAAAAAAATTCTACAACAGCAAGATCTAGCCACATAAAACAACAAGTAAACCACCCAACAATTAGCCAACAACCAATAGATCAATAACCAAGGTTTACAAGTGAATTTCAGCGGTAGATTTATGAGCAAAGATTGAAAGAATATGAGTTTGTTGCAACCCTAATGGTTGTATCATTATTTTGTAACAGCAAAGAGAATTACTAAGCTAATCAAGATGCCCCTAGGGCACAAGAAGGCTTATAGCATATATAATCAATTCCAACTTGAACAATTGTAATACCTAAAAAAATCACGCCTACCAATGCGACGATTTTATATCTATAATGCAAGTATATTAGTGCCTTATCAATTGGGTTAATGGAGTCCCTTGTGTAAGAGCTAGTTGTGTTACTTCTCTAGGGGTGTAAGCCTTTTTACTCCCTAGAGCAAACTAAACTAGCAAGGTAAATCTAGGAGGGTGTAAACCTTTTTACTCATCCTAACAACCTTTGCAAAGTAGCTTATTTAATGATGACAAAATAGACTTGATGGAGGGTGTATGC
>ML796430.1:187907-201445 GCA_009831015.1 Picea engelmannii
TTTCCATAGGTTAGGATGGTCTTTCCAAACGTGATCATACTTGACAATTTATGCAATATTAAAGAAGTGAGGACATTCTATGAAGATGTATGCAACAACAAAAGCTTTAGTTGTACTAAAGAGGGATGTTGAAAGTACATGTATTGTAATGTGGGATTGGGTTCCATAAAATAGACACCTTGCACAAGGGGTGACAAATATGTGGATTTGGTGTCTGCAATCTTGGGTCAAATGGTGTCAAACTTTTTTGAGTTCTATAGCAACAATAAGCAATGATATTTGACTATACAAAATGAAGAAAAATGCTCATAAGGAAAGAGAGACCAGAATTATAAAAGACACAGGTGAAAAGATTGGATTATTTCTTTGAATCTAACAACAATTGGTTACTGCGTTACAAGCGTGTAATTTGCGAGAATAGATGAGGAAAAGGAGAATTGCACCCACAAAGGACAAACAATGGCTTTTCTATTGCACATCAACTTTTTGTATGCTTGTGAGCATGAAAACCATTTAAGTGTATAGAACCTTTGAATATTGTGTTAAAGCTTTGCTACTAGAATGAAAGTGAGAAAATCAAGCTCGCAACATCTATTTACTACTATTTAGAGACGAAACTGTCAAAGTTTTGAATATATACATGCCTACATATCTAAAGAATAATGAGAGAATATGACAGATCACAAACAATTTTTCCATTTTCTTGGGAACCAAAGTCCATAATGTAGGATTCGAGTGGGAGCTCTTTCCAACAACTATGATATCATATTTTGAAAACCAAAAAGAGATAACAGGAGGTGAATATACAAGAGCATTTATAGGAACATGAAACATCCATTTAACTAAAAATATAATAAAATGGGAAGCATAAATGGTGTCATTATGTTCTATGTTTGGTGCAAGAAGATTTGTACACCATTGTTGGTAGACCGGAGTTTACTTGGAGCTAGTTCGTCACTCCCTGGAACTAGTTCAATGAACTCCACTTTCTCCTCAACAATAGATAATTGGATTGGATTTTGAGAATGCAAAACAAGGGATTACAAAAACAACAAGATGGTTTGAAGTTTGAATGGAAAAATCTAGGCAGGTGAACGCACCACCATGCATTAACTCCTTAATCATCCATGTAGGAAGCTCGGGCGATGGAGTGAATTACATGGCGATCCTAAGGGACTGGGTTAAACGGACTTAGGAGATGGAAAACAAAGACCGTGTTAAAACCCTCAACCATCAAAGGGAAAAGCAATATTGAGGACCACTGAGATTGGAAAAGAAAAGCACCAACGAAAGTCAAAATCATATAACAAATGGAGGGAGGGGTGACAATGCCCATCTCCCCCAAAAGGGGCGATATTGGGAATCGCCCCCGTCTCTTTATGTGCAAAATTATCCAAAACTTGGTCAAGTTTCTTGCATTAAGGGAAGGGGTAGTATACTCAACATTGCCCCATCCCCTCCATGCTTGAAATTTTAAATAATTTAGCCAAATTTTAATTTTTTTTTAGCAAATTTGGGCATGGAAGGTATGGGTAATATTTGACATCTCCCTTGCACACAACAAATTTCATGAAGTTTGACAAAATTTGACCAAAATTAGACAATTTTGTTAAAATTTCATTAAAATTCGCTAAATTTTTGCTAAATTAATAATGACACATTCATCATGTCTATGACGACAATAATGAATATACTCACATAAAATATCTTCAGGTAATATCCTGATGTCTGAATATAGTGTCTTTGATTATCATGATACCATCGCATATTTGCATAAAAAAATACCTCATGCCTTTCTACCTTAAATAGGTTTAAACTAAGATGAATTATTTCAATAATGGTATCACTCTACTTTTTTATTAGTGTTTGAAAATCAATCAAAATTTTTACTATATGATGTTTGAGTCTGCTACACATACATTATATTTTTCAACATAATAGCACAGAAATGTAATTGGTAAATCTTTTCAATGTAGAAAAAAAAAGAGTATACACCCATTAATGTATAGTTTGCTAAAGTAGCACATTAAAAGTGGAGAAAAATTGAAAATAGCGTCCTGCAAAGTTTGAGGCATTGCAAACCATGAAGAGAAGAAAGCTATGAAGATATACCCATTAATGTATAGTTTGCTAAAGTAGCAAATCAAAAGTGGAGAAAAATTGGAAATAACATCCTACAAAGTTTGAGGCATTGCAAACCATGAAGAGAAGAAAGCTATGAAGATTATGAGATGTATATTGCAATTGTAAAATCGCATATACAAACAGGAACTGCTTTCCTTGGATAATCAATTGGCACACCACTCTATTCAATCTAATTTATGTTAAAATTTAAAATATATTAAAAAAAACAGAGCTTTTAAATGATGGGACTTCTAAACAAAGTTTAAAATTTCATTATTTAAAAGATGGGACTTCTAAACAAAGTTTTAAATTTCATTATTTGAAGAAAAGGATGACAATAAACTAAAATAAAAATCACAACCATAAAAACTTCATAAGAAAAAAATGGAAAAAATGGTTCCTGGTTCACGAAATGAAATAAAGGATGTCGCTTTTCGCATGTAAGATTTATGTATGCATCCTACCAAGGTTTGATTCTCCAAATTTTATTAGTTTTTACAGCATGGATTTTGATATAAACAAATAAGATTTATGTATGCTTCCTACCAAGGTGTAATTCTCCAAATTTTATTAATTTTTAGAGCATGGACTTTGATATAAACAAACAACAATGTTTTTGGAAATAATATATTAGTGGTCCTTCATTTCAGAATACTCCTAAAATTTGCAATCAATATTACTTTATTTAACCTTCTAAAAGAAATGGGGTTTAATATTGCTTTCTCATGAACAAAATGGTGAAATAAATAATGAAGAGAAAATCCTAGTAAAACTTGTCAAGACATGAGAAGAAACACAGGACCACAAAAGGATATTCTTACAAAGCACATTTCCTGCTTCAGTGACTTGTTAATATCTGAAGTTGAGAGAAAAGCATAGAAATGATATATCAAATATTTACATGCACTCTGATAAAACATACATTTAAGGTGCTGTCTCTATGCTACTCTTTCATAAAAGATACACAATATAATTTGAACTAGAGATCCCATAATAACTTTTTTGCTTGGAAGTTGGTAAGGTTAACACAGATTTCTTAGAACCGATATTCACATATAAAAAAAATGAGTCCAACGTATTTTCAATTTTTGCAGTTATGACAAATTGAAATCTTTTCAATTTTTGCAGTTATATGCAACAGGCAAAATATGCGAGATTCAATAAAAATGCCAATATAGCACCTTCTCTGTTCAATGTGCATCAAAAATATTTGTACAATTTTTAAGCTTCCATGCTTTCCTGTCTGCCTCGTTCCATAGTTGCTCATGACTAGAACTTCAAAAGGAATGGAGTTTTAAAGTACTAAGCCTCATGCCAATAAAATTTCTAAAGGCGTTCTGCAGATTGAAGTGTCTCGAGATTGATAAAAACCCATGGAAAAAATGAACATTTACTCTAGCATTGACTTCACGTGTTCAAATCACCAATCTACATTTTAGTTTAGTCTCAGAAGTCTTCTTAGGGACATCATCAATCAATTTCCACACACGCTTGTTTGCACCACCAATCCTTACAGGGGTTTCTGTTGTTGGTTCACCTGCTAGGAAAACACCACACGGTTGAGAGAATTTTCTACTGTATTTCTAAACTGACACGTTGATTTAGTATTTAATCATTTCAAATGTCAAAAATAAYAAAATTTTCTCACAATCAGTCAAATTCAATATCCCTTTCACTAGTTTGTCAATAATCATAAGTACTTCAGCAGGATGTGTTCTACACTGCACTTGACATATCAAGCTGCTGAGACAAAATATTTAAAAATTCAAATGGGAACTATAGAACGTGATAGAGATATAATTGTGATAGCATTGAAGAGGAAACGCATACTAATTGCTCATCAAAGAACTTGCAAATGAACCTATTCACAATTGGTGGAATTAACATTATGCAAAATAGTAATGACCTCAAATAAAAAAAAGGCATACCAAATTTGGCACATAATAGAGAAAATGTAAACCTGTAATACATCTATGATCAAACAGGAAGCAATCTTTTACAATTCCAAGATTAGACATAGTTACAGATGTAAATAAAGCAGTCTGAAAATTAAAATTAAAATGCTTACATTTAACTTCATCTTTGACCATTCTTGTCACATTGTTCTTGAGAGTGGTGTGTGTGGTCTGACAGTCAACAAGCAGCATACGGAATAGTGCACAAAGCTGGGCCAAGTTTTCATAGGGATATGTGATTTGTAATTACATTGTGCTCCCTGTACCTGTCACATCCATAGTTTTTAAACTTGGAACCGGACATCGACTTGGTCACCTATCAACTCGGACCGGTCTGATTTCAATGACTCGGTTCAATTTTTTTCTTTTTTTGTAAATAAAAAAGTGATATTTCCTGATTAATCCTGTCACTGTACAAAATTTATCAGTTTCACAGGTTTGCCACCTGTTCCGCCAAACTAATGGAAACCGAAACAGGTGGCAACCTTTTATACTTGTGGCCAAAAGTAGCATCCGCCACTTGCTCCACCATACAGATGGAAACCTGAGCAAGTGGCAGCAGATAGTGTTGACAGTGATATCTAGACATGCATTCAAAAACTGATAATTCAAACTGAACAGAAAATCCTAAGCAGGAAGACAAGAAAAAAACCCCATTGCCTTGCAAATGGAGTGCAGAGAGCTGAGAAACTTTAAACATTAGAAGGGCTGTTTGAACAGTGGAACCTGCCATCCGGAGAGCTGCCATGAGGAATGCCGTCATGAGGAGTGAGTAAAAAAGGCTGCACGCAGGTCGGGCATCTCTATTTGACCAGTGTGTTCAAGAAGGCATCAAACAACATGTCGATTCTGCTGCTAAGAAGGGTGTGCCGGTGGAGCTGCTCCATCATATAGCTCATCATCTCAAAGATAAGCTCCAAGTGCTTCGGAGTGAGGAGGCTGGATGGACTTTGGTTGTGTTCAATGTCTGGATTGAGCAAAGGAGGCTCAATTGAACGGTCCGTCTGGAGGATTTCCTTGTGGACAATGCAGGTAGCTCCCTCCATGGCTGTCTCAGTATCCATTGCTGCAATGTTGGTGCTGGGTCTATCGTGAGGGTCCAGGACCATGTAGAGGAGGGAGTCTAGTGGAACCTGAATTGGTTCCACCGGGATTTCCTCCTCCACATAGGCCATTGGAGGCATCATCGGCTTCTTGATTTGCTACGTCCGAGCTATCAAGGAGGCTCTCTCTAAGTCGCACGGGCGTCCCTATCTTGCAACATAACAATACCAAGAGGGTCCCCTCCTGGGTTTCCCTCGCTCACGCGGCATGACAAAACCTGGAGGCCGGATAAATCTGAGAGTGAGGTCGCTCAGAGCCGGATAGCTGAGCAGCGCAGAGCCTCGACGGAGCAAAGAAACAGAATGCAACATGCCATGGCCAACTTGGAATAATATCCGAGAGGCTGAAATGACCGCGCAACCACCTCTCGCACCTGTTGTCATCCCCCTGCCATGGCTCATTGAGGGCGCCATTAAACCTACACAGGGGAGCTGTCCCTCCATCCTCTGTGTGCATTTATGGCTCTCCTCCATCCGAGAATGAGGCTTGGGGGGTGGCGGTCGGCCATATTTATGGCTTGAATTGCATGGGGGTTGCATGGCCTCCCTTGTGCTACGGGGCACCCCATCCGGAGCTCGATTCAATTAAAAATACATTAAATAATTAAATTTTAATAAAAAAAATATTTTAAAGATTTCAAACCATGATTCCACACCATTAGAGACAAAATATGCAAAGTTTGCTCATCTATTTACCATGTAAGGGTGTATATATCAAAATGGCACTAAGTGCAATACATATCAGCAGAAAAATACATAATCAGTGAGGCTCTATTATCTAAATAGCTGGAAAACGCTTCAAAACAACACAGTTTTAAATTTGAGATCCATGTTGGTTGGAACTTGGGAATGAATGCAATGAAGGCAAAGTTGAGCCAATTGTAGGAAGGCTTAAAAAAAGACCAAGGAGCAGTGCATAGAATTAATAGGTTGAGTTATAACTTATAATGGTCAAAGCTGTTAGAATTGGAGTTAGAGTTGGAAGAGTTCGCTAGACTTGGAGGTGCACCAAATATAGCAGAGGGACCCACCAAGAGGGGCCCAAACTTAGAATTTGATTTCTGCCCTTAGGTGACTTAGGAAAAATTAAATTTTTCCTATAGTCACACAGCTTTTGATCTGGGCCCTCCATTCAGATCTAATCTCAGCCATTGAGATGACTAGTGGGCCCAATTCCAATTACTAAGGAGAGAAGTAGGGTTTGGAGTATCATTATGCACTATTCGACTTGGTGGAGAAAACGGCTTCAGCAGAGGAGCAGGTTCAGGAAGAGAGCAGAAGAGGCCGCACAGCCTCCATTTTCCACTCAGCCAACCTCAGCTCAACACCCAACAGCCCAATCTGGGTCGTACAGCCCGTACGGTGCGCCCAACAGCTGAGTCGCACTGACTGGGTTGTACAGCAAGGCCATACAGGCCATACAATGCACCAGCAGTCAGCCCGTGAGCAGGGTGAAGGAGAGGAGAGCTATGAATGTTTTGAAAGGAGAGGTTTTGCCTCAGATAAGTTTTTCTGAGCAGCTGTTGTAAAATTTCTTAGTTTCCTCCTTCCTAAAATAATAAAAATTACCAAGCAGAAGACCGGTTTTTTCCAGTTGGGTTTTTAACATTTTCCAGGGTCATTTAACCAAAAATAACTGTGTTTTTGTGTGTGAATGTTAGTGTTTTTATGAGTTTATTTCCACTGCATTTAAAGAGTTAAGAAAATCAACATGTTCAGATTTTTGAATTAGGTTCAGTGATTTTTTTATTTACTGAAATCTACAACTAGGTTTTGATTTTCAAGAGAAAATTAACATGGTATCAGAGCCTTGCCTCTAATTAAAGACCAGCATTCATTGTTTCATCTTTAGGAACAGGTTCTCAGCCAAGAGAGTTCGACCCAACTAGTGCGCTAGGGTCTCTGGCAAGACAAATCTCAGCCTGTCACTTGGACAACAGAATGGCCTATGTCGGGCTGAGGTTTGAAGACCGCCTTGATGGGGACACTAATTTTTGTTCTTGGAGAGAAAGTGTAACACACCCACGACGGGGCGTAAAAATTTTCATTCTTCTTAAGAAAACAATACCCTCATTCGGGGTCCCTATTCCATTCTGCTCTTCTAGAGCTTTCTAGCCACAATGTCCATGTTCCGAAACGAGCTCAGAGCAGGAAGGTATCCGCTCCCAAGATCTTCGGGTTCTTTCATCCCCCAATATTGCATATGACTGCAGCTATGTCCAAACGCCAAGACAACATGCACCAAGACGACCACCACGCGAAATCCTCCGAAGTAGCAAACCTCCGAAGTTCACAATCTGACGCAGCGTGTCCTCGGGGATTTCGACAACCCTGATTTTCTTCGGGACTTCGGCGTTCGGGAGTTTCAAACGTTCCTACTCCGAAGTACTCCGTACCCGGAGTTACAGGTCGAGCGCCACGCGTCCTTTGTGATCAACAGTTATGACCTTCTTCGGGACTTCGGCGTTCGGGAGTTCCAAGCACTCCAACTCTTTTTCCTCCGAAGTACTCCGTACCCAAAGTTCCAGATCAGGGGCCACGCGTCCATCTAAATCAACGGCTCGGGTCCACTTTGGGGCTTCAGCGTTCGGGAGTCCCGGACGCGCACACCACCTTTTCTCCCAGAGTGATTTCACCCGAAGTCAATGATCAATCGATGCGCGTCTTTTTTAAATCGACGATCACGATTTACTTCGGGAGTTCTCAACTCTCGTGACCCCACCTTCTTCCGAAGTGGCTATCTTTCGAAATCGAAGATCTGTTGACACCTGTCCTCAGCTGACTGACGGCTCAGATGAACTCCAGCTCTCGGGCTTTCGGGAGTCCTTGTTCAACACATTCCCTTTTTCCCGGAGTGACCTTCCTCCGAAGTGCAGGATCTGATGACACCTATCCCTTTAGCTTGGATAGCTCAGATCTCTTCGACTCTTCGGGCTTCGGGAGTGTCAACCTCCCCACACTCGCTTTCTTCCGGAGTGTTTACACCCGAAGTTGACGCATGTCTCCCACAGATCAACGGTTGTAAACCACTTCGGCTCTTCGGGCTTTGGGAGTTTCAACCTTTCCACACTCGCTTTCCCCAAAGTGCTTACACCCGAAGTCGACGATCTGTCGACGTGTGTCTCCCAGATCGACGGCACAGAAGGACCCCATTACTCCGCGGATTTCCAAAGGAACTCACGTCTATCCACCTAACAACTTTTCTAGGTCTGACGGTCATGATCCGGCCAATACCGATGTGTTCACCGATTGACAGTTCACAGTGATTGCAAGGCCCCAACGTGCGCATTCTTTATCAGAGAAATCAACCTCCGCAATTTGGAAAGTACTCGCCCAACTCGGTCTATTCCTGGTCGTTGATCTTCCAACCCGACAAGATCAACGACGTTGGTGAATTGCGGGCCGAGAACTAGTGCGTCCGCTAATTTCACCTTCGCACTCCACAATGATTCCCCACCATCGATCTTTGTTCACAGATCGACAGTTCATAGTGATTGCGGGGTCCAATCTTCGCAATTTGGGAAGTGCTCGCCCGACTCTGATCTAATCTCGGTCGTTGATCTTCCCAACCCGACGAGATCAACAGCATTGGTGAATTGCGGGTCGCGAACTAGCGCATCCGCTAATTTCACCTTCGCACTCCGCAATGACTCCCAACCATCGATTTAATCGAGCGGTTGGTGTTTACTTCGTTAACTCCAGTGGTATTTGAGTCGATCTGTCGACCGAGATGGCTTCTCCTCCCAATAAACGACTCACATTCATCTTCGTTGTCAGGTTCTTAAGTCATCTATGGCTCTTGTTACTCCGGTAGCTCGGGTAACTTTGACTATCGTGAAATTTGACATCTCGGAGCTTCGAGCTCCCGAAGTTCCAAAACCTTCATGAGCTAACTCCTTTTAGCACAAGGTTCCTAGACCCAGGTCACATGGACCTTCAGATGATTCTTGGGCTATGAACTCTACTCTTAGCCGGGTTTTTGGTTAAGGACTTGGGCGCGAGTTCAAAGTCTCTTAGACCACTGGTCTGAAGGAAACGCCTCCCCAACCCGCAGAACTTTAAGCTCTGAAACAGGGCAGGGTAAACTCGTGAGGTTACCGAAACGGTAGCAGTGCCAAGAGGCTTGCTCCGACTCTGGAAATGTGATGTAATTCCCTAGGGAAACGCCTTCAAGGGATTAAACTAGAGCATATGGAAAATCAAGCAGAAGCATAAGTTCTCAAGAGAACAAACGCATACTCATAACTTAATCATTTCAATACAAAAACCATTTATAGACATATAAATACATGCATGCATCCATTATTTCCAATTCATAGCACAAGGCATGAAAACACTTATCAGAACCATAAGGTGTGATGCAACTGCTGAAAGGGGTGCTCGTTTCCACCCAACCATAGGCTCAGTCACTCCTAATGGCTTTACCACTGACCAAGACCCGAGCTTAGACCACGATGCTTTGAGATTCAATCTCTCTCTGCCAGCGCAACGGAAGTTAGGGATGAAGGTTACTCTCCTTCTCCCAGTACAGAAATAGATAGGGACAAAGGTTACTCTCCTTCTCCCGACTCAGTCTCTATTTCTACGATCAAAACTCACTTTCCTCTTTCAGTCCTTCCTCGGACTTGAGAGCTTCGGCTCTCGTCTCTACACTCTTCACAGGTCTTCCTCTACCTACCACGCTTCCTTTCTTGCCTTCCTTAGCAAGATTGTGTGTGGATCGAATTCCCAGTTCGTGGTCAGGTCTGGAAGCCTTACAGATGGGCGGTCTGCCCCATTGCCTCATTAACTCTTGAGGAGGTCTTCCCACCTACCAACCTGACTGTAATTCATTCCTGGGTCAGAGGGTTGTTCTGATCCCGAGCAATTAAATCCAGCAAAGTACTGGTTCGGTGGAGGTTAACGCAACCATTCCTGGTCCTCTCCACCACCTTTTTGTTGATGAATGCAGCTATGTGAGACATTCTCCAGCTTACAAACCTGTGAGGTGTGGATCATTGCAGCTATGAGAAGTCTTTCTCTTAGCTTACAAACCTGAGAGAAAGCCCCTAAGAAGGGTACATGGTACCTGCCTGAGACAAGAGCTGGGAACGTAGAGATGACCTCCACCATTCAGAGAGTGAGAAGAACTCCAGATTATCCAGTGGAAAAGGCGATCTGATGAGTTGGACGTGCCTGTGGCTGAGCACAAGGTGAACGTGTGAAATCCCAAAGTGTTGGGTGCATCATCATGTGAACAGAAATGAAGATGATGTGTTAGCCTCCTCTGAGTAGCAGAGTTGACGAGAAAACTCCAGATGATTCTCCTGTGTGAAGCAGTGGGAAAGATGATCTGTAGAGTGGACGTGTTTGTGGATGAGCACAGGTGAATGTGTGTAGATCTGGTTCTTCTGTGTAATGCAGTGAGCCAGAGCTATGACTTCCCTATGAATGTGCCCCTAGTGGATGGGCACTAGTGGGTGTATCAAATCCTTTGCTATATGATGTTCAAGAGTCAGACCGACCTGTAACCCTAATTGTTATGTAAAGGGCACAGGTTGGCCCCACCTTAATGTGATTAATAATAAATGTAAAATATAATTAATATGGTTAATATTAATTATAATAATAATAATTATAATTATAAAGTGACTTAGAGAGGTCGGCCCTATTGAGCCAATAGATGCCTTTGTTGATTGAACAAATCTAATATAAGTACGGGATGATTCCCCATTGTGGGAATATATCTTTCTTGTGTATTTGGAAATTACAGCAAATACATCTACTTGGGAAAAGGTGCACACCTCTCTTGGGCTCTAGTCTTCTAGGGCTTAAGCACCCTCTTGTGTGCTAGGTCATTCTTGGTGGTGAAGGTCTTTCTCTTGAAGAATATAGCAAAGGATTTGGTTGGGTTTTCTTCCCTTGTTGAGAAGGGTTTCCCAGGATACTTCTTGTGTTCTTGTGCATGGTGTTTCTTCTTGTGATCTTGGTTGCTGCAACATTATTGTTTATGGTTAAGTGAAATGCAAAAATGGAATGAACTTCATGCTTAACCTAGCTTATGAAAAATTAACATGGTATTAGAGCATAGGTATTGAAGATCCCATTGCACAAGCATTTTCTAACCCCTTCTCTCACTCATTTGCAGAAACCGTATGGCCCTCCTAGGGTTTCTAGAAAATCCGTACCTCCTTTTCTGAAAGCTCTCACCACTCAAAACTTGGATGCTTGGGCTGAAAAAAACATAGAAGGGTACGGCCTCCTTCAGTGCACCTCCAGCAAGTCTCGGATCAAAATTCTGGGCATTTCAAATTTTTGGCCCTAAGGGTTTCGCCAAAATTCTGTAGAAAATTCTAAAGTGTATTATTGCAAACTTATTGAAGAAGCTCCTCAGCTTACCAGGGCTATCATATTTATCAAGGCTTATTGTTGGCAGTCATAAGCCCAACAAAACCTAAAAGTGCTAGCCTAGCCTAGCCATTAGGTTTTCTAGCCTAGTTGACAAGAGTTTGTGAAGATGAGCAAAATCATGATGGGAAGCAAGCTCAGTACAAGACTCCAAAGTAATGAAGATATCAACATCTCAGCACTCTCAAGTATGGTTCCTATCAATGATAATACTTGGCTAATTGACAGTAGTGCCTCCAGGCACATGACCAGTATTAGAAATCATCTAACACACTTCGTTGAGAAAGAGACACATCTACATGTTGTTCTTGGAGATGATGCCAGATATAATGTGAGAGGAGTTGGAACTGCTACCTTCCAACTAGATTCAGATATCCAGCTTAATCAAGAGGGAGTTCACAGTTCCTTACAACCCTCGACAAAATGGGGTTGTTGAAAGGAAAAACATAACTATCATTGAGGCAACTAAAGCAATGATACATGATCAAAGTCTACCTATGACTCTATGGGCAGAAGCATGTATGACAACAGTATATGCTCAAAACTGTAGTCCTCATTGTTGGGCCCTTCGTTTTTGAGAAAAGAATTGCGCAAGTGTTGGTCGCGCAACCTCCATTAGAGGCCGGAAGGAAGAACAACAAAAAACAGTTGCGGAAGCCAGCGCAACACCAGCTAAATAACATAATATAGGACAGAATATAATTGTAAAAGGTTTGTTGATTGATTTGGATTGAGTTGGTCGGTTCAGACGGGTGATGAGTTCGCTCATTCATTTTGGTCATTAGCTGATATTGTTAGGTCGAATAGCGTCTATCAGAGTTATGTCCGTGGGCATTGCCCAAGGTTTTCTGTGGTAAATCAAGAAGAGTAGAGTCTGTAATGAACGCAACCTGCTGGCTGGGAAATCAGGACTCTGTGGCCGAGAGTCGGAGCCAAGAATCTAGACTGTACTTTCTATGTAATGTTGAGGCTGTAATGTAAGAAAGATCTTTAATGATGATATAAAGAAGGGTTAAATTTTCAAATCTGATGTGTCCTTACATTGTTGCTTATGCATTTCAGTCTTCATGTAAAGCTTATGAGTTACAATTGTTGCTCTTATGGTTAACTGATGCTCGCAATACCAGTAGGTTTGGTTCTTGCATTTAGGTGTTTCTGATCTGATAATGTTGATTGCGTAAGGACTGAAGTAATTTTCGAACACTCCATGGATCTTTTGTAGTCTTCTCCCTACCCTTCCCTATCTCTCTATCTCAGCAACGCTTCGGGTGAGACTTCTTCTTTTCGGAGGAGATGAAAATGCCAACACTCTAGACTACACGGTGCCTTTTGTTGGTAACTTGAGAAGGACCCTGGTCTGAACAAACTCGCGCCAACACTCATTAGATACTGAAGAACATTACTCCAGAAGAAGAATTCACCAAAGTGAAGCCTAAGATCGGATACTTCAGAATATTTGGATGTCCAGTGTACCTTCATGTACCCAAAGAAAAGAGATCCAAACTAGAACCTTCAGGAAGAACATTTGTAGGATACAGTGAATCCTCAAAAGCATATCGAATCTACATCCCAGGTCAGAGACAAATTGAAGTAAGCAAAGATGTTACTTTTGAAGAAGAAGTTGCCTTCCAGAAATCCAGAGAAGCTCAGATGGAAATTGATAGTGAAACAATACCTCCTCCTCCTTCAGCAGTTCAGAGGGAGACAGATATTATTCTAGATGAGCCAACAACTCTAGTTGACCCAGTCGCTCCAGTAGACTCAGTTGCCCCAAGCAACATACCTAGAGACATCACAGTTGAACATAAAAGACCTGCTTGGGCTCAACAAACTTTAGAAGAAGCAGAAGGGCATAAAGCCCCACAAGGAGCAACCAGAGAAAGCAAGAGACCTAAGAGATTCTCAAGCTACCTTTCAGCCATGACCCACATTATTGATTCAGAGCCAACTTGTCATGGAGAAGCTTCAG
>ML796431.1:0-15268 GCA_009831015.1 Picea engelmannii
GGTTTTCACACATCTGTTTAGGGTTTCTCTTGCTTCCAAAATATTCTATTCTAGTCAAAGGTTACATATGGAGGTTAATACCTCCCGGAACTACCATAATATCAACAAAAAATGCTTAAAATATCATAATAAACCAAAAGTGCACACCATTTACACCAATGTGAGCATGGAGCACCACTCCAAGATAGATAAGAGAGATGAGTTACACAATATTTACTTAAATAATAGGATAACCTCCTACAAATATCCAAATGCATTCACACATCCAAATCACATGTCCTCAATAATCACCACATGATCTCTATATATACCTATTCACACATTGCACATGTGGCCCCTTTAATATTAGGCCGACCCTATTAAATATACATTTACACTTACATGTACATTTAACCCCATATATGCCCCCCTTAGGGTCATATCAGAGTACCCTCCTTCAAAAATATTTGTCCTCAAAGCTTTGTAGTTAAAGGATTTACACGTGATGAAACCAAGTAACATGGTTTTCTTATGTTCCTACTTTCTTCTTTCCATTGATGAAGATCCATTCATCCAAGATCGATTCTTTTTGGCCTTAATCCTTTATGGTTGGTCATTGCATAATTTTATTTCCTTTGATTCCAGGTACTATTGTTGTAACTTATCCCATTTTTAGTAGTTGTTGGTCTTTAATAATATCTCATTGAATAATGGTTTTGCGATGCCCCATTCCATGAATATTGATGTGTATTATATCTTCTTCCTTGATAATGTTGATATCGATCTTCTTGTCTTCCTTGAAATCTTTCTTGGTAATGAAGGTGTCAATATGGTTTCACATTTGATGATTTTCCTTCACTTTGCACACCCATTTCATTTGTCTTCTTTTCATAGATAATGAAATCCTCTATTCTCTTTGCTTGGTCTTTGATTACTCTAGCCTTGGAGATAATACCATCATATTTGACATGTACATCATCTAGATGGAGTTCAACTTCTTCAAGTATCTTTGGTCACCTTGTTGAAGCTGTAGTGTGACCCCATCTATCAAATTATGATGTCCTTCTTCAATTCTAGATTGCATTTCTAATTTTACCTCATCCATGTCTAGGGATTCTTCAACCTTCTTGCAAATTTCCTCTTCAAGTATTTTGGTAGTCTCTTCATCTAAGATACTTGATTTTTCTTGATATTGATAATACTTTTTTTCTTCTTCCAATATCTTAACCTCATCCATTAGTTTTTTATTATGGTTTCATAATCTACATCTTTCTTTTTCAATTATTTCCTTGACTCGTCTTTTTCCCACATCTCTTTGCTACTCTTTCCCTGTTTTAATTTTTCAACCTCCTTAATGCGTGCTTCATTAAGGTCTTGTATTTTAGATAGCTAATCACCCTTATTCTTTATCTATTCTTTTGCTTCTTTTAACTCATCTTGAATTGTATACATTGCCTCCATTTTTGTATCCCTAATCCATTTATTTGATAAGAGTTCTTCAATTTTTTTCCATGTGGCATATAATATAGTATATTCATCAAAGATTTTCCACCACTCAAAATATTCCCCCCAAAAATAAAGAGATTCTAACCAAGGATTCAAACCATTTTTATTTATCATCATCAGTCATTCCATGGGATTGCTTTCATATTTATCTTCATTTCCACTAAAGTTAAGTATTTCCATTAATTCTTAATTGAGGTTTAACCCAAGCCTTCAAGTTGAAACTTCAATATATTAATAATAATGATCTCAAATAGCTATAATCCTTATTTTACTATATTCTCCTATGTTTTCTCTTTCCAATGGATTTTGAATCACCTCAATTGGAAATCCCCAAAAAAATTGATGATAGTTTTAAGTTAACATATTGTTTAAAATTGTGATCTAGAGTTTGTCCTTATGAACGACCTTCCTTTTTATGTATCTTTGTAATTTAGGTACTTATGAGTTTGAAATTTCTACTTGAAGTACTCTGATATGTATTCTCTACAATTCCATAGTTCTGACTACAATTTGATGTCCCAAGTGAAAGTTATGGTAACTTTCCCAAAACTTGCTGATTTTTTACCTTTTCTAGAGAGCGAACTTGTACAAAATGCCACACATCCAATATGTCTAGTATTATTATGAAATATTGACCTATAATAATATGGAGTATTTTATTTCCAATGAAATAGGCCTCAATGAATTTGGATATTTACTAAAGTAGATATGACTGTTTTACCCAAAACACTTGTTTGAGTCTAGTTTAGGGTTAATCAAACAAATCTTAAATTCCATAGCATGTATTTATGAAATTATAGTGTCTATGAACCCAAAAATTATACCACTGGTACCTTGGTATTTTTCCTCAGACTCCTGAGAATTTCACAATTTGAAACTTCACCGAAAAAAATAAATTATAACGAAATTACCAAGATGACTCGTTTGAGACTAATTTCAAGGATTGTAAAAAATCCCAACTTCCATATGCTATATCTCTGAAATTAAAACGATATAGAAGATGAAATTTTGGCCACCCATACTTCGTCATGTTTCCTCAAGATATTAAATTTTTCACAATCTGAAACTTCTCCAATAAAAAGTTATAGTGAAAATTCCAATCTGGCTCATTGGAGGAGAAAAACCGTAGGATCGTAATCTTTGATACCAAATGTTATGAACCAAATGCTTAAAATTTCATAAGAAACTAGAAGTATACACCATGTACACTAATGTGAGCATGGAGCAACACTCCAAGATATATAAGAGAGATGGGTTACACAATAACTTCTTAAATAATAGGAGAATCCCCTACAAATACCCAAATACATTCATACATCAAAATCTCATGTCCTCAATAATCACCACATGATCTCTATATATACCTATTCACACATTGCACATGTGGCCACTATTTTATTAGGCTGACCCTATTACATATACATTTACACATTACATGCAAATTTAACCCCATATATTCCCCCCTTGGGTTCATATCAATCTAGGTATATTGGAAGCCTCCTAAGTGCACCTTGAGCCTTTCGTAATCTTGGAAACCATCCTGTTCCTATAGTACACCAAGAATATCGCTTGGGGAGACCAATCTCACGTACCATGGAGTCGAGTAGTACGATTAAGGGTATATTTTATCCTCCTTAGTTGGTGCCATGAAATATTCAAGCAAGTACTATTGTTGAAAACCCTTTAGTATATCAAAGAGATATAACACTTGAGACTCTTGTATCCTTAGGACCCTGCAAACCCTAGCTTCTATAATAGGTAGAAAAATTCCTACACAAATTACAATCTCATAAATTTAGGGATTTCATTAGTGCAATAATACTTAATAGGAAGTAATTCCACCCCCCCTCCCCCTCCAATATTCAAAAATAAAAAAAATTCTAGGGCCTACTAACAACATTGCATGGGATCTAGCTCAAAATAATCCCTGCATGATGCTAATTTCCATGATGTCATTTTGATTTTATTTTTTTTTGCTTGGACCAACTCAGACCATTACTAGTGACCCCTCTCCACAGATTCCACTCGGGGCACTAATCATGTTGGGCTAGCTCTTGGATAACCTCTTCAGTGGACCCAATGGTCCCATGAAAAACACCTACAACATGTCAACCATGGAGGAAGTATAAAAAATGGTTTGAGTCTCTCACCCAACCAATTAGAAAAATGGAAACCAATATGTCTTCCCTCACTGCACAAGTCGACCTTTGTTTTGATCAGATCACGAAGCTAAAGGGAAAGCCTAAGAAGGGTGACATTGTCTTTGGTGAAGGATCCCATAAAGGTAAGCACCTTGAGGATTAAGAAGATCCCACTAATCACTTCTCATTTTCTAGATATTCCCACAATCTGATGCCCCGCCTCCCTAAAGTTGATATAAATAAATTTGATGGGTCATATTTCACTAGTTGGGTTGACCAAATGGAGCAATAATTTTCATTTCACACCATAGCAGATGAACAAATGAAACTTAGAATCGAGGTCCTCTATCTAGATAGGGAATATTGGCAGTGGTGGTAATGACATAAGAACACATCTCCAGGGGTCACTACATGGAGGTAGTTTATGAAATCCTTGTTTGTTTTCTTCATCAAATATAAAAAAAATTGGCCCAACTTACCAAATTGCACCAAACAAGCACAGTGAAAGACTATATTGATGCTTTTGAACATTTGGTTGTTAGAAAAAAAAAATTCACTAATGAATTTTTTAAGAAATGCATTATCAATGGTCTTATGGAGGAAATCAGAGCCCATGTAGAGATGAACCACCTCTCTATTTGTTTGGAGGCCACTCAACTTGATTATCATGCCCAAGTTATATCCTATGCTTAGTATAAATGTCCCAACTTTGCTTCACATCCTCAACCAAATATGGTAGCTCCTTAATGACCTGACCCATTGTTGGAGTAGAAATGACATCTTTTTATACCATCTTTTCGCTACCATTAACCCCTTTTTCGCTTACCTAGACCTTGTATCAATCCATCATTGTGCGGGATTTAGACTTAATGTGTTTCCATTACATTTATTTAGTACTTTACATGAATTTATGATTAAACATTAGAAAATGATCATATTTGCATTTATCTTTGAGTTAATCTGCAAAGACGATGTGCCAGACATGTTGTTGTGCAGAACAAGATATCACCAAAATAAGTATTTTGGTTCCCACTGCTGCAACTCCCACGCAATTGTTGCAACTCCTTACAACAGTTTCTACAACTCTAAACATTGTTGCAACTTCAAGCATTGTTGTCGCAACTCTGAACATTATTGCAACTATGAACATTGCTGCAACTTTGAGAATTGTTGCTACAACTCTGAACATTTTTGCAACTCTGGAACATTGTTGCAACTCCAAGCACTATTGTTGAAACTATGAACATTGCTGCAAATTGGGATCACTGTTGTTGCGACTCTGGGATGGTGATGCAACTCTTGTTGCAGCTCCCATGTAGTTTATGCAACTCCTTACAACAATTACTGCAACTTGCCAGGGAACTGTTTTTTGTTGCAACTTGTCCAAAGAAAGATGCTACAATCAGAATCTTGAACCATCAAAACCATGAGCCAACACCGGAACTATGATCCATTGGAACCATGAGCCATGTTATTACTACTCTACGTGACAATTATGGATCCATGCAACAATAATGTTAATCCAAGCTAATTAAAGATATGGAGATAATTTTGTAATTCCAAGACAAAATATTAGTTTGAGTAGCTAACCATGAATCTTGGAATTCTTGGGCAAAAGATCTTGGAGTTATTTATTATTTGCTAATTGTTAGCAAAATATCTTGGAGTTATCTATTATTTTCTAATTGTTAGCAAAAGATCTTGAAGTTATTCATTAATTGTTAATTTCTAGCTAGAAACTATTCATTATTTAGGAAATTGTTGTAACCACTATGGATTTATTAAATCCATAAGTGGGTTTATTTAGATACTTGTTATTTCTAGTTTCCATTAAATTTATGTATAATAGAGAGTACTCTCTCCATTATTCGGGGAGGAATCTTAGAGCAATGTTTGAATGATAATGAAATAATTCATTGAGTTTTTATTTTAATTGTAGTTTTATAATTTCCGAAGTGTGTAATTTGATTAATTCCTTTAATTTATTTTCTTTGCACATTTGTAATAGATTGATTCCTTTTGATTAAATTTATTTATTTAATTGATTTATGTTAGAATTTTTTATATAGAATAATATCAACACTCTATTCTATGGAGGAAGGGCCCACTCCAATAGAACAAAGTGTCGTGTAGTTTAGATAGGTTCTTTAATTTCTTGTTGCATAATTTAAATATGTAGTTATCTATTCACGCATGATTTATTTTATTTAATTCCACAACTAGTTTCTTGATTCAATTTGTTCATGCAACTAGATTACTCATGTGAGATTGTGTTTATATATTCATTAAGTATTCATGTCGGATTTCATTTATTTATTTCTTGTGTTGCATTATTTTATGATGTTGAATAACTGTGCTTAACACAATGACTACATTTGTTGGTCTGAGTAAAAACATGGATCATCTTGGTAAGGATTATATTAAATTAGTTTTCTTTTCTGCAAGTGTGACATTTACTTTCTCTACAAGTGTAACATTTACTTTCTTTGCAAGTGTAACATTTACTTTCTCGCAAGTGTGATATTTACTTTTCTGCAAAAGTGTGTTTCAATTCATGCAAGTGTGGATTTTTGTAGAACCTTCTGAGAGCTTGAGAATTGTCTATAGTCTGACTACAAAAGTAATTATTGATACTATGACCACATATCAAACCAGTGTAAGAGTAGAGTGTAGCCTGCATACACAGTGCATGGTAACTCGAAAGTTCCATACGAGCCCCATATTGATAATTAAATGCATAGTCTTAGCTATCTTTCTATGAAATTAGAAAGGTAATTAAAAATCTAGTCACCCACCCCTCAAGGTCCACAAGTTGACATGGGATGAAATGGCCGAACGCCAACTCAAGGGTCTTTTCTACAACTGTTATGAAAAAAATATTCAGGACATAAATGTAAGGAGCATAAATTATTTATGGACATTAACAAGGACATTTATGATGAGGACGCTATTAGAGGGACTCAGGAGGACGTCACTCCCATCACCAAGGAAGTTCCTCTTTGTGACCAACCAAGTGAAAAACCCCAAATATCCTGTCATGATTTGACATGTATTTCTTCTCCTTAGATGTTAAATTTGGTTGGTTAATCAAGCCTCATAAGGTCATAGTATTAATCAATAGTGTCAACACTCATAATCACTCATCGTCGCATTGCCTAAGAAACATATTATTATATTCATGCTATTAACAACTTTTAGATTATGATTGCTAATAGGGGATCTATGAAATGTAGTGGCTGTTGTGAAAATGTGAAACTTTAAATGGGTGAGTATTCCTTGAAAAGTCACATGTTTGACATTGAAATGTGCGGATGTGATATTTTTTTGGGCATTTAATGGTTAAGAACATCAGGTCCCATCACCATGGACTTCCTAGAATTATACATGAGTTTTTAGAAGGATGAAAATTCCCACATGCTCAAAGGTATTAAATCCATCTCTCCAAAAATCATCAGCTCTCATAATATGGAAAAGATTCTAAAAAAGTTTACTCTAGCATTATTGCACAATTCTATGCTATTCAAGACTTTGAGGATGTTGGTCATATATCTCATTTGAATTTGAAATTAGTATTGGACGAACACCAACAAGTCTTTGAACATCCCTAGGGATTACCAACCTCATGTGGATAGCATGATCGTAACATCCCTCTTCCTATTAGTAGCCTACCACCCAATGTGTGGCCATATTTTCATTCTTTTGTCCAAAATAATGAAATTGAAAATATTGCACAAGAGCTCTTAGTCACCAGTATCATATGTCCTAGTACTAAACCCTACTCTTCTTTGGTTGTCATGGTCCTTAAAAAAGAAGGCACTTGGTGCATGTGTCCCAATTTTTATGCCTTTAATAAATTGATAGTCAAAGATAAATTTGCATTCTATTCATTGATGATCTCTTAGATGAGTTACATGGAGCACAATTCTTCACTAAACTTGATCTCCACTCTAGTTATCCCCAAATTTGCATGAAGGAAGTCGATATTCCCAAAGATGTTTTTTCACTCATGATAGTCATTATGAGTTTTTGGTGATTCCTTTTGGTCTTTGCAATGCACCTTCCACCTTTTAGAGCCTCGTGAACCACATCTTTAAGCCACTCCTATGTCATTTTGTCTTAGCCTTCTTTAATGACATCTTGATCTATAGAAAAAATTTGGTGTCACATGTGGCACATATGGATCATGTCTTACAAATCCTCCATCATCACCAAGTATTCCTCAAAAGTTGTAAATATGCTTTTTGTGCTTCATAAGTTGAATATCTAGGACATATTATTAGTGGTAAAGGTGTGCATGTGGATCCTAAGAAAATTAAGCCGATGAAAGATTGGCCTCATCATAAGACCTTAATATTTTGTGCAATTTTATTGGCCTCATAGGTTACTACCATAAGTTTGTCCAAAAATATAGAAAAATTGATGCTCCTCTCAACAACCTACTAAAAAGAATGTCTTCGGTTGGAATGAGGAGGCTGAAAAGGATTTTTAGTTTTTAAAAGATGTGTACCACACCAATCCTTGTCCTTCCTGACTTTAATAAGACTTTTGTTCTAGAATGTGATGCCTTGGGAAAAGGAATTGGGGTTGTGTTAATGCAAGAGGGACATTCACTCACCTTCACTAGTAAGCAATTGTGTGATAGAAACTTGGGAAAAACCACATATGAGAAGAAAATGTTGGCTATTTTTCATGTCGTTGATATGTGGCATCCTTACTTAATGAGGCATTGTTTTCATAATAAAACATAACATTGCAGCTTGAATATTTCTTGGAACAAAGGTTGTCCTCCCCAGAGAAGCAAAACCGGGTCACCGAAATGTTAGGCTATGACTTTGAAATTATCACATGAAGAGCAAGGAAAATGTGGTGGATGATGCTCTCTCTAGGAAGTATGATGAGGAAGGGTCTATATTTTCCTTATCTTTCCTAGTGCATGCTTGTCTATAGGTGTTGTGTCAAGAATAGTCATAGGATGCATATATCATGCACATGATCCACCAATTATAGTGCAATCACGGGAACACCCACATTACACTTGGCGGGATGATGAGTTCCATTACAAAGGTCATATTGTTTTGGTTTATGATTCCTCATTTTTTTTTGTGACCGGTGGAATCAACAACTAGTAGGTCACGTACTTGCATGACACAGGGTTGTGTTATCCGACTGTTACCACTATAACCTCCAGGCATGCCAACATGGCCCCTCATACAACACACAATGTAAGTTGAAGGTTTCGAACTGATGACTTCACATAATGGAGTACCTTAACAATACACTCCATCATAGAATGTTCTACACCTCGGGGGCTATGATTCCTAATTTAAATACAAAGTGTTAAATAAATTACACTTCTCTCCCACAACGGGTCATTTCGGGTTTCAAAAAACATATGACAGGATTAAGAATTCATTCTTTTGGGAAGGCATGAAGAAAGACATTGGCACCTTTGTGGTTGAATGTGATATTTTCCAATGAAACAAAACGATAAAGCTTCTAGGAGCCTTACAACCCTTACCCATTCTTGCAACTATGTGGCATGGCATTTATGTAGATTTCATTGTGGGGTTACCAAAATATGAAAACAAATTAGTGATAATGGTAGTTGTTGATCGTCTTTCCAAATATGCTCACTTTTGTGCTTTACAACACCCATTCAAGGCATCCATAGTAGCACATGTCTTCGTGGACAATATTTTTAAACTACATGGCATGCCTAAATTCATTGTGATTGATCATGATCCCACCTTCACCAACAATTTCTGGTAGGAGTTGTTTTGGTTTTAAGGTATCCAATTAAATCTCAACACTGCATATTGCCCCAAAACCCATGCCGGCTAAATGGAAGCTTATTTATGTTTTTTTGCTCCAAATTGGAAAGCTCAATGGGTACAGTAGTTACCCCTAGTCAAATGTGTTGATGATTACAGCTTCGTGAGACATCCTCCATGACACGTTCTCCTATGAGACTGAGTGAGATGACTAGTGAGAAAGCCCATGAGTTGGGTGTGTTGTTCCTCTCTGAGACTGAGATGGAACGTTGTGTGCCCCTGTGTGGGGTGAGGATGCCCATGATATGGGTGTGTCGTTTGAGATGAAACAATGTGTATGCCCCATGTGTGCGGTGAGGATTACCATGTGATGGGTGTGTTGTTCCTCTCTGAGACTGAGATGAAACGATGTGTACCCCTGTGAGGGGTGAAGGTGCCCATGTGATGGGTGTATCGTTCTCCTCTTTGTAGATATTTGAGACGATGTGGTACTCCATATGATTCTCCTATGAGACTCAGTGAGATAGAGATATGTTGAGTAGGACATCCCTATGGATGAGCACTAGTGGATGTGTGATATCCCTTGCTATATTGTCTAAGATTAATATTTACCTGTAACCTTAATTGTGATGTAAAGGGTATAGGTTGGCCCCACCATAAAGTGACAGATAATTAATATTGTAACTATTAATTATATTATGAGTTATTGAGGTCAACCCTGTTGTGCCAATAGACACCACTTTTGATGTGTCCAGTCTAGTATAAATAAAGGTGATTTCCCCATTGAGGAAATACAACACACATGCGATTTTGGAAATTTCAGCAAGTGCATATTCTAGGGCTGAAGTGCGCACCTCTCTTGGGCGCTAGATTCTTGGTTTTGGAGAGCAACCTTTTGTGTGCTAAGTCTATGGTGTGGGATGTCTTTCTCTTGAGAATCTAGCAAATGATTGTTAGGTTTTCTTCCCTTGTTGAGAAGGGATTCCGAGGATATTTCTTGTGTTCTTGTGGATGGTATTTCTTCTTGTCATCTTGCTTATTGCAACAATTGTGAATGGTGTAGTTGCATTTGTTTATGGTTCAAGTAAATTCTAAAATTGAAATAAACCTCATGCTTGAACCTAGCATATTGAAAATTCAACATGGTTTCAGAGCATAGGTCTTGAATAACCCATTGCACAAGCTTCAAGCAATCCATCCTCTCACTTCTGCAGAACCGTATGACCCTCCTAGGGTTTCCAGAAAATTCGTACGACCCTCTCTTTTTGGGTGTTCCAAAACTTAATACTTGGAAGTTGGGGATGAAAATTGCATAGCAGTGTACAACCTCCTTCAACGCACCTCCAATAAACTTCAGATCACATTTCCAAGAATTTTGAATTTTTGTCCCTAGGGTTTCTAGAGTTTCACAATTTTCTACAAAAATTCAAACCTAGGGCTTCTACAACGCATTAAAGGAGATTTTTCAACTCATCATTGTTATTATAACTTTCAAGGCTTATTGTTGGTAGTCATAAGCCCAACAAAACCTAAGTTTTATAGCCTAGCCTAGCTGTTAAGTTTTCTACCCCAGTTAGCAAGGGTTTGTGAAGAATATGAAAATATGATGAACAAAACCTTGGTGGAAGATAGGCTTGATGGATCAAGAAACTTCAGTTCTTGGAAGTCAAGACTTCAGGTCACCCTTGAAGAGGAAGACTTATTGTGGGTGATACAAAAATCTTTACCAGACACAGCTACTGATGAAGAGAAGGAATAAAGGAAGGAAGATAGCGTCAAGGCAAGGAAGATAATCATCTACTCAAGAAGGGCCATCTTCAAAATATCAAGATGAAAAAAGGGTGACACTGTTGTTATCTTCTTCATGAAGATGTCATGGATCAGAGATCAGCTAGGTGCCATTGGAGAAATCATATCAACACTCTCAGGTATACACTTGTATATATTATTTGTATCATTTTCATGAGGGTACTTACAGGAGGAGGGAACCTTTGCTGAAATCATGGATCCAAAGGGATATCAGTGCATTCAGAGGAACAACACACTGGAAGTGATGACTCCATGTTTGATTTGTTAATATTATGGTAGCTTCGGGAGGTATGAACCTCTATTATGACCTATGATGAGACTAGAATCCTCCGAAAGGAAGCAAAGAATTGAAGGAAACCCTAGACAAGTTGTCAGCTGAACAAATATATTTATATTGAATTTATTGATGTCCAGAAGGAGAAGTCGGCCCAGTTAGACTGGACAGGTCGGCCCCAGTTAGACTGGCCAGTCCACTATAAATACAGGGCACCAGTTTCATTATTTGTCATCTCAGCAGTTGCAGTGAGAGCAATATCTGCGCAGGCAGTTGCAGACAACGACAGTTTGGTGCACAGGTTTTCTGGAAGAGCTGGGAAAGTGGTGCACTAGCTTCTAGGTGGGATCATTTGTTTAGTTTAGTTTGTATTCTTTTGCTTGGTGCATTTAACCTCTCTTGGCTATTGATTGTATCCAGAATTATCTTCTCAGTCAAGGTCAAGGTGCTCAAAGGGTGGCTTAAGGCCCGTGGTTGGGTGACGAGGGTATCGTCAATGGTTAAATGAGCACAATCCTCTATATTCTAACAGGTTATGGGCCCACACCCCCTTCAGTCAGCCTAAAACACTGGAAGGAAACATAACCGCTAGGTATTGAGCTCATTGAGGAACTTCCGCTAGGGTTACTAGCAGGAGCAACTTCCAAAGAACTGCAGCTAGGGTTACTAGTAGTAGCAGTTGAAGAAACCCTAATTCTCAGATCCGACACCTTGTGATGGAGCATATTGCTCAAGGAGAAGATATCTAGATGCGCCCTAACTCATCGCACCTATTGACTTTCTCATAAGAGAGAAATGACACAGTTGAAGTTTTGGATCAAGGCATGACCAGTTATCAATCAACCGAAGACATGTGGGAAACAATCATTCTCTTACATTACTCAGCACTTACTGGGACAATTGAAGACGATATGTGGATAATCGACAGTGGAGCTTCCAGGCACATGACAGGAGATCAAGCTAGACTCTCAGATCTAAATGAGAGAAAGACATTGTACAAAGTGGAGCTTGGAGACAAAAGAACCTACCCCATCGAAGGATTTGGACAAGCCTCCATCAAATTGGAATCAGGTAATCATGTTCACTTAATAAATGTTCTATATGCACCTGGTTTAGAAAAGAATCTTGTATCAATATCATGTTTAGAAGGCAAAGGAAACAGAATAGTTTTCATAGATGAAAAGGTGTTATCATGGCATAAAGATTCCAGCATAGACAATGCTAGGGTTATTGGAAGACGTGAAGGGAATCTATATAGACTACTAGAACGAAATGAAGAAGCCCTAGTACATGATGAAGTCAACCCTAATGAGCTTTGGCATAGAAGGTACGCTCATATCAATTATCAAGCACTACCTTTCCTCAGGAAGATGGTTGAAGGGATACCAGGATTGAAGTCTACACACGAAGGAATTTGCAAAGGATGTGCCCTTGGGAAGAACATTAAGAAACCATTCCCAAGCAGCAACAACAGATCTAAGGAAACCCTAGATCTAATACACTCAGATGTTTGCGGTCCAATGCCGGTCAAATATTTAGGAGGATCTCTCTACTACTTAACTTTCATAGATGACTATTCAAGGAATATGTGGCTATACCTATTGAAGTCAAAAGATGAAGTATTCAACAAGTTCCAAGAATTCAAGGCAGAAATAGAAAACCTTACGAACAAGAAGATCAAGACATTAAGAACAGATAATGGAGGAGAATACACCTCAAGGGAGTTTGTTGCATTCTGCAAATCAACAGGGATTAGGAGGGAGCTAATTGTTCCTCATAATCCTCAACAAAACGGTGTAGCAAAAAGAAAGAACAAATCTATCGAAGAAACAGTAAAAGCCCTATTGAATGATCAAGATCTATCCATGTTTCTATGGGGAGAAGCAGAAATGACGACAATATACGTGCAGAACAAAAGCCCTCATCACATATTGAAGGACATGACACCAGAAGAAGCATTCTCAAGTAAGAAACCTAACGTAGAAAACTTAAGAATATTTGGATGTCAAGTTTATTCTCATATTCCCAAAGATAAAAGAAATAAACTAGAACCCTCAGAAAAGAAGGGGATATTTGTAGGATATAGTGATTCATCCAAAGTCTACAGAATATATATTCTAGATCAACACAAGATAGAAGTAAGCAGAGACATAACATTCAATGAAAGAATGGCCTTCAGAAAATCTATTGAAGAAACTATAGAAGAAGAAGAAACTGAAGAACTAAATGAAGAAAACACAGAAGGTGAAAATAACGAAAAGGATCAACCTATGGAGACATGTGAGAACACTGATCCATATAATATACCAAAGAACAAAAAAAGACCAGCTTGTCTTGAAGCCACCTTATAAGACGCAGAAAGAATCAAGGTTCCAGAAGGAACATCCAGGAAGACTAAAAGACCGAAAATATTCTCAAGTTATGCAACATACATGACAAAGCTTCTAGATGAAGAACCTACTACATTTGATGAAGTAGTTAATAAGGAACAATGGAAAGAAGCTATGGCGGAAGAACATCAGTCCATTATGAGAAATAAAGTATGGGAAATTGTACCCAGACCTAAAGAGAAATCAGTTGTAACTTCAAAATGGGTATACAAGATCAAACATGCAGCAGACAGAAGCGTGGATAAATATAAGGAAAGATTTGTGGCCAGAGGGTTCTCCCGGAAGGAGGGAGTAGACTATGACGAAACCTTTGCTTCGGTGGCAAGGTATACTTCCATCAGAACTATCATATCTCTTGCTGCTTCCATGGGATGGAATCTCCACCAGATGGATGTAAAGACAACCTTTCTCAACGGAGCTATTGAAGAAGAAGTATATATTGAACAACCTCAAGGATTCAAGGTACATTCCAGAGACACTCATGTTTGCAGACTGAAGAAATCTCTATATGGACTCAAGCAAGCTCCAAGGGCTTGGTATGCTAGGATGGACAGTTATCTAACTAGACTCGGTTTTAACAAGAGTCATGCAGATCCAAACCTTTACTACAAAGTCGTGAACAATGCACCTGTAATTCTACTGTTATATGTTGATGATCTATTCATAACAAGTGAAGAATCTCTAATCATTCAGTGCAAGAAGGATTTAGCCTCTGAGTTTGATATGAAAGATCTAGGTCTCATGCACTATTACTTGGGACTAGAAATATGGCAGAAGCGTGGTGAAGTATTCCTTGGACAAGGAAAATATGCAATAAAGATCCTTTAGAAGTTTGGAATGATGGACTGTAAGTCCATGGACACTCCTATGAATGCGGATATAAGAAAAGTGAAATTCCCAGATTTCGATCCAGTAGATCCATCTCTATATCAACAGCTAATTGGATCATTGATGTATTTGGTAAATACTCGACCAGATATTTGCTTTGCTGTAAATACATTAAGTCAGTTCCACGTGGAACCGAGACAAGAGCATTGGATAGCTGCAAAGCATGTCTTAAGATATATTCGTGGGACAATAAACTATGGTTTAAGATATATCGCATCCAGTGATATCCGACTTCATGGATTCACAGACTCTGATTGGGCAGGTAGTGCAGAAGACAGAAAGAGTACTCCAGGTATGTGTTTTAGCTTGGGCTCCGCTATGATATCTTGGAGCAGCATGAAGCAGAAGTCTGTCGCACTCAGTACAGCAGAAGCAGAGTATATGGCAGCTTGTGAAGCATGCACAGAAGCAGTATGGCTAAGGAAGTTAATATCTGATTTATTTGATCAGACTCCAGAATCAACCACAATATATTGTGATAATCAGAGTTGTATAAGATTATCCGAGCAT
>ML796431.1:88907-104000 GCA_009831015.1 Picea engelmannii
AATGCTTGAAAGTAAAATTGCATAAAAGATGAAAGTGTAGTGCTTGCAATGTATACTAAAGCATAACCATAAAGATGTGTCCAAGAGATGCCCAAGGTTGAGTGGATAAATTATAGGATTATTAAGTTATTAAGTTATGGTTGAATCCTAGACTAAGTGACAACCCAAGAACTCCCCCCACTTGTACCAAAAGAGTTGTTGGGTGCTCAATAAGTGAGGCAAACAAGGCCCCACCCTAGCTCCATAGGTCAACCCAAGAATAGAAGTACTCCTGAGAAGGACGCCAAGCGTCGTGAGATCGTCCCCGATCTAGCACCTCTTGTTGCTTCCTTAAATTCTCGTTTTGATGGCAAAGTTGGGTCAGTAAAAGGTAACCTACTAAACTAGTTGTTTTTAGATCCTCGGAGACTAAGATAAATTGAATTAGTTACAATTAAGTTAAGGTGACTGAAAAGTGTGTTGTTGTGCAAGATGTGCTTGCAAAATAACAAGTACTTGAATGATAAAGCAATGAAAGAGAATTGACTTGCAAAAGAAATTAGGTGTTTGCCTTAAACCACAAAATCATAAGGTTGCAAGAGATGGAAGTAAAGTACATGAAAGATTTAACTCATTAAGCAATAGTACTTAAATGCAAATGACTTGCAATAAACTAAAGTGTTTGGAAAGATAAATTGCAAGATGAAGTTGTAAAATGCCCCAAAAGAAGATAGATAGCAACTATTGTTAGCCTATGGCTTACCTTTACCAATCACTAAGTCTAAATTGTCACCTATATTTGTATTATTCATTTAGGATATTAGTAATATATCCTCAAGTGATGACTAATGATTTAGTTAAGATTGCCTAGCCTAGTCATCATGAATGATTTTAGGATCTAGAGCAAATCTCTCTATGAGGTGGCATCACCCATTGTACTATAAATATGTAACATTAGAGTGAATACAATAAGTGTTGGCTACTGAGCCTTTTCCACCATGTTGTTGTTCTTGTTTATGTTTTATCAATTGGTATCAGAGCTTCTTATGATCTTAAGGGCCTGATGTCTTCATGAGTGATTCAAAATCGAGTTCATGGATAATGAGCACGAGTTCAGCGCTAGATTAGTTGTGCCATGTGTAGGTGCTGCAACATCAACAATGTGGATCTGCCAAAGGTGAATTTGTTTGAGATACGCAATTGGAGGCGCTGTGATGTTGAAGATCTACGGATTCACACCTCATTGTTGACATCAACAGTTTGCCTCTAGTGGAAGCTGCAAGTTAGTGTAGATCATAACTTGTTAGACGTCTGGGGTTTTCCAATCTACAACAATCCTCTCATAGATGGAAATCCTTCAAATCATTGAGGTATTTTTTTTTATTTTGAGATCTGCACACTTTAATTTGCAAGATTAGATCCACGTTGTGAGTTCTCAAGTTATTTTCTTCAGAACTGCTATATATCTTCCACATCTGGGTTAGATGAATAAGCAGGCAATCTGTTCTCAAGCCCATTCCTGGTTCCTGATTGTCAAGGTTAGAGGATCAATCTGAGGTTTAACCAATAGAAAGTTGATTTGGTTATTAATTGCAGTCCTATAGAAGTTAACGCCAAATTTGGCGCACATAATATGTATGGATTGTTGGCACTAAGAGATAGAGGATTTGAATTAATTTACCCTTCTACATATACAGTGTGAAGTCAATAAAGCAGAGCCACTGCCTGCAGTCCATGCAGTTTTCTATTTTTTACATTCAAGCAATGGATACCAGAGAAGGGAACGTAGATGCAACCAGAACGGGATGGAGGTGACGGTGACAGGCGCGGGCACAGGCAAAAGCGCAGAGGCACCACAGCATACAGCGAAATCGCTCAATCTGATTATGATTTCACCCATTTGGAAATGATCCACACGGCTGAAAAGAATAAGATCAGCGCACTGAATATCTGTCCATAGATATGGAGCATACCATGATACAAGAGCTTCATATTCAAAGCCGAAACCTGTGTTCGAGTCACAGTAGCCGAAGCTGCCAGCTGCTTGTCCCTGAACTCTCGCAACTGAACTTGGTTGTTGATTTTTTATTTTTTTGATATTTTGAGAAAAATGTTGTTGTGGTATTGAAAAATGAGATCTAGAAAACCGAGATCTCCAGATCGAATCCCTCGGAGACAATTTCTGAGTTTTGTTTTGAGGATTGTATCTAAATCATGGCACTCTATCGCCCTTCAAATGGCAGAGAGTTCAAGTCTCATTAAAATTGTTGCGTTGGCATAGAGAAGGCAGAGAGGCATCTATACCCATAATCTAAGACCTGCACTTGTTTCTCGTAACAACAAAGTTCGAGCTTGTTTGAAATTGGTTGTTGCTTCTTGTGAAAAGATCCAAATCTGTTGTTGATGTTTGTCTCCATTTTCCTCTCGGAGGGCTTATGTTGTTTGTTCGTTTATTTGCTCCGAGGAATAAAACCCATTGAAGATCCGAAATCATGGCATGGAGACATGGGGATTGTTTTTGTTTTCTCTTTGTAATTGCAAATAGCACGAGATCGCAGTAATGTGATTCATATGGGGTCGTGGCAGAGTGTGTGATTAACTTAGGGCATCCACGCAAAATTCTTGGTCATCAAAGGGATTCCACGTAGTATCTTTGTCATTGTTGAGCATCCACGCAGATATATTTGAATAAAAGGCATTGAAGTATTACTTAGACGATCTGAAATCAGGACAATGGAGAAGTTGTGGTCCATTCACACAGAAGTATTAGTCTGGATTGTGCATAAAGATCTGTCTGATTACAAAAGAGATCAATCAACTTGCGATTTGAATTCGAACCTGTAAATTGGATTTCTTTCAGCGAAGTGCATCTTGCAGCGATTCCAATTCCAGATTTTTGTTATCTCCAATATCCCATGCGATCCAATATCCCATACGATCCTTTCGTGGGATTCAATCAAATTTCATCCAAGAAAAGCATGTCAAATATTGCATAATAGGTGGACACAGTTCACACGGCTAAAATTATGGGTACATTCCATATTTTCAAGTATAAACAAAAGAAAAGGGAGCTACTTTGATATTGGGAGTTATAAGGAAAAGGTGAAGTGCCAATTTCAAAAGGAGCAGCTCGAACATCATTTTAAAAGTGATAGGGATGCTTTGGATGTAATTATGTAATAAAAGTTATTATTAGTTGAAGAAGGGCTCATTTTTTCTTTAAGTATAGTTGACCTTTCCTCTGGTCTTATCTTTTTTCTCATAAACCTCGTGAAAATATAGTAGTTCAAAAGCTTGAAGATTTGTAATTAGTGAGTAATAGCTAGTGTTGAGATATGAAGACTTAGCTTTATAACAATTTTATTTGGGCGATGTCATAAGAAGGTATATCCATAATAAAATCAAATTTTTTGGTGGTCGTTATCATTCTAGACCTGTCCCGAAATTGAATAAGAGGGTCTAAGGACATTGTCATTATGTGTGGTGGTGAATGTTTTCATGGTTGCTTTATGTAATGTTTTATGTCTAGTTTTGACATAAGTACACTTACAATTTGTCATACGGTGATACACACATGGCCTTCCAAGCAAGTTAATTCAAAAGCACAATTAATGCCATTCAAGCACAATCAAAGAACTCAATTAAGAAGCAAAGAAGATATCAAATTGGCAATCACATGAACATTGGACACATCAAGCTCATATTCAAAGACTCAAAGCATCAACAAATTTAAAGATCAACTCAATTTTGAAATCGACATTTCGTATAAACTTGGAAATAATATTTTTTGTAAGTACTCAAGGTCAACTAAAATTATTTTGCAAGTGTTCAATCAAATCAAGTTAATTTTCTTTGTAATCGGGTGCATTCTCGGTTGAGCCCGACACCAAAGATTCATTTTAATTTTGAGTTGAAATTGACAAGGTTGAGTAGTTTAACTCAAATCATTGTAAACATCACAAGTTTGGATGCATTTTCGGTGGTAACCAACATCCTCAACTTCTTGGAAGAAAGCACGAAAAGTTCAAGCGAGCGAGAAACAAATTCAAGCGAGCGTGAAGAGCAAGTGAACGAGAAGTTCAAGCGAGCGTGTTCAAATGGAGCGAAATATAGAAATATTAGAGTTACTAAACACTCTAATAAACACCACTGAAGACAACACAGTAATATTGAACAAAGCAACTCTTCAATCAGTGCTAACTTGTTTGCAAGTGACACAAGATAAAGTTAGACTTCTTCAATCTCTATCTCAGCTATTGAATGATAAGTTGATAGATCTCAAAAATCAACAACCGGTGAAGTGTTCTGAACTAGTTTACGTTCAGCACAATCCTCTCTATGATGATGATGGTGATGTTTTTAATCAACAGTCAATGAAGGAGCAACTCAATAAGACAACTTCAGATGCAGACAAAGACAATGCTATTCTTGAACCTACTTTTCAAGAGTTTTATTTTGAGTTTAATGAAGAAAACTTTTCAATGATGCATCAACATGCAGTAAATCGGCTTCCACGGATTTCAAAGAAACAGGTTCATAATACTCTTTCCAAGCCCATCATCAAACCTTGGGAAGAAATCATCTACAACAAGAATAGAACAGGAATTGGATATGACAAGGAAGTTACCTTTCATATTCCTGATTATTCAAGACCAATCAAGTTCCAAAGTGTTGGATTCCTTCAAGAAGATTCACTTTCACATGTTCCAGTTCAACATTAGAATGATAAGTGTCAACATTGTAATCGAGTTGGTCACAAGGAGAATCAATGTTTTGATCTCCATCCTTGCCAGCATTGTGGCAAGCATAACCATTCTTCAGACAAATGTTCAACACTAAAGAAACCTGCAAGATTGAAAATTCACTATGAGTGGATTGATCCTTGGCAATGGTCATCAACAACCAAGCCATTATATAAGTCTTACCGAAGAATGAAATCTCAAGTAAAGACCAATCTTGTATCACATAACATTTTTGTACCTCACATAAGTGGTCCCCTTATGGCGTAGCTTTCGAGCATGGCCCTCACGGGATGAGATAACATGTGGTTTTTTCCACATGCCCACTTTTTGTTGTACTCAAATGGAACAAGTATGATACTCTCTTGAGCCTAGAAGGAGGGAGTACAATGATGAAACTCTCATGCACCTTAAGGGGGGGAGTTCAAAATTCCAGTGATGATGGTTCATGAAACCACTTGTGGTCTCTCCTTTCAGCTGACAAAGGGGGGAATTGATGATGGAATTGATTATGGAATTGAAGATGGTTGTCAGACAGAAAGTTTCGACAACAACAAACATCAAGTATGCCAGATGGGCATGAAATTTGCAAAATGGGCAACTGCGGTCTGTAGATGACAGACTTTAGCAGAATTATGGTTCAATAAGTTTAAGTTGAATCATACATAATTGGGATGTTGATTTTGATTTTGAGAGCAATGATGTGGATGTTTGGTTCACATAGATGGTCATTCGACCTAGCAGAGGACAAGAGGATCCTTCTACATTGCAGCTTGGCATTTGATTGAGTTGTCAGGCATTTTTCAGGGATGTGACAGACTAGAAGCTGATTCACTTCTCTTGGTTCGCTCTCATCAGATTGGAGTTTACATTAAGTAAACAATTTGCATGCATCCTGGCTCACATGATTACATAGTGATATTTTCCAGAGATGGCAGAATTTGGCAGGATTATGGTTCAATGACTTGCAATTGAATCATACACATTATACATTGGGATGTTGTTGGACACCTAAAAGTGTCACAATTGGTTAGTGGTTATCCAAAAACCATCAAATACATGGTATCAATTGGTTAGTGGTCATCCCAAACCATAGATTCAGAGAGCACTTTAGTGATACACTGATATTAGAGTGGTGATACTACATGTTCACCAATTAGCAGAAGACATCAGATTCTTCTAGCTCAAATATTTGGCAAAATGATCAAATTGTCAAGCAATCAGGAAATGTTCAGATATTGCAGTTGTTCACTTCCATATCTTAGCTCTCTTCCAGTTCATTTCAAATGAACATGTTCAGCATCTAGATTGGCGGTTTTTCAGGAAGTTCTTCATTGAGGCTCAACTCAGGAGTTTCAGTATGAAGACTTGGAATTGATACTAGTTTATGCTTAATTGTTGGTATTATTGATCGGACTTGTGATTGAGGGGGGGATTGTTAGCCTATGGCTTACGTTTACCAATCACTAAGTCTAAATTGTCACCTATCTTTGTATTATTCATTTAGGATATTAGTAATATATTCTCAAGTGATGACTAATGATTTAGTTAAGATTGCCTAGCCTAGTCATCATGCATGATTTTAGGATCTAGAGCAAATCTCTCTATGAGTTGGCATCACCCATTGTACTATAAATATGTAACATTGGAGTGAATACAATAAGTGTTGGCCACTGAGCCTTTTCCGCCATGTTGTTGTTCTTGTTTATGTTTTGTCAACTACGAATGAGATAAGCAAATTAACTCATAATGCCCCCATGGGCCTAAACTAGCATGTGATTACTTCATTACTTAGGTTAAACCATTATTGAGCATGTAAAATGAAAGCAATCATAAGCTAATCTAGCCTTACGATTTTGTGGGTTGGCAAAGCCAAGCACACTCCAAGGTGTAGGAAAACAAAAGGAAGAAAAAAACTTGAAAATAAAACTAAATTAAAACAAACCTCAAACAATGGCACAAGGTGGAGGCGAGCCTTCCTTTATTGTGTCAAAGTGGGTTGAAATAAATGAAACTAAATTAATTGCATAAATTAAAGCCTTACAATTTAGGATGGTTGCAAAAGCCAAGCACTTTCCTAGGTGTAGGCAAAGAAATAAAAACGCAGAAAATTATTTTTAAGAGAAGTGCAAGCCCTTGGTTACTCTTTGGGGGCTTGCTTACAATGAGAAGAAGAGAAGGAAGTGTTGGGAAAATATGCACCCCAACTTGGGAGGTTTTTGTTGACGTTTTGGGCCCCCAAATGGATTGTTCCTCCACATTTTCTGTCAAAAACCTACAAAAACCAGCAAGTAGAACTTGCTAGAAAAACTGCAGAAAAGACTGAAAACCTGCAAAGAAATTTCTGTTAATTGGAACCAGAAATTTTAAATAAAAGACAACAGTGTTTATACTCGATTTTGGTCTACTTCAGAATACCAATACACCAAATACTTAGAAAGAAGATCAGAATAACAGAACAAAAAATATCAGAGGAATAAGAGTGGGTGAATAGATAACTTCCAAATCTGAAGTTATTCTTTCTCAACCCTTAGTAACCTGCAAGTATGTGAGACTAAGCTACAAGACAAACAAAGGGGGTGAGTAGATCCAATAACATTAACAAAATACTTTGCTAAGACTAGGAAGCTACTACACATAAGATCTATGGCAATACTACAATAGATCTATCCAAGCAAAATACTTTGCTTGGACACCCTACACTAAATCTATAAGCAAAACTCAAACAAACACCACAATACAAGTTACCTCCAAAGTAATCCACAACCAAGCACCAAGAAGACTCCCAATGCCAAAGATTTCCTCCAAAGATTATTTTATTAAAAGCAAGCTTGAGCAAATACTTGCTATAAGCTTAAGAAATGAAAAAGAACAAGATGGGAGAGAGAGGAGTGGGAGAGATTTGGGTATAGTAACAATACACTGAGAATAGATGTGAAATGAGGGAGAGAGGGCCTTTATTTATACTTGGGAAGGCAAAGTTACCCCTCTTGGATCTTCTACAAGTGTCAAAACATAAGCAAGAGTGATCATCTCAAGGTGGGGGGCGCAACTTTAGGGTTAGGGTTTTGGTATGTAGTGGAGGAATGAGTTGGCAAGCATTTGCTTGGTCAAGGAGGTGAGGTGGAGGCTCTAGGGAGGCGCACTAGGGGAAAGAGGGCCCCACTCTTTTAAGTTTTGACTTTTCTATAGTTTGCTCAAGGAGGGGGGCGCAACTTCCCTAGGGGTAACAACTTGAAGTGATGGTGGCTAGGTAAGAAAGGGTTATGAGGGTGAGAAAAGGGTTAGGAAAGTCTATTCTAAGGTTTAGGCATCATCTCCCACCTTCTCTCTAACCATTTAACTCAAAATTACAAAATTTGACATTTTGACTATGTCAAGACTAACAATTAAATTGTTGTTTTAGACTGACTAAGACTCCTCATGGACAAACACCTCGCAAAACATGTCCAATTGAGCTGAAACTTGGTCCAAGGGTGTAGGGGGTCTCATTCCATTTCTTTTGAGCACAAATACCCCTATCAAAAGCCCAAGGACCTAGTTTTTACATTTTTATCAAAATTTAATTAAAATTACCCATACTCAGGCAATTTTAATAAATTAAAAAAAAAAACTATCTAGACTCGACGGAATTCTGCAAAACTTTAGGAGATGTCTTACATGGCCATTTACAACATTCCTTGACACTGGCTACCAAAGGACTAGACCATTAGAATGTCTTTCACCACTTTGGAGGAATTATTTGTTTGAGTGAAAAACTCAAGGGAAATTAACAAGGCTAGTTAAGCCAAATTAATAACCTAAGGAAAAAAAACATCCAGTGAAAAGGACTCCTCTAATGATGAAGTCCTAAGGCAACTGACCTAACTATGATCCATGCAGACTCATTACATTATAATCCCACGCAGGGGAGCGGAAATTCCATTATAAAAAGAAGTGTTGAAGGCCAAAATTGCCTTGTAGAACTAGTAAGTCTATGACTTGGTAGCACCTGATGGTGCATATCTTCATGGTACATGGAGTTGAACCTCTAGTTGAAATAGGTGGTCAGCACATATAGCACTCCTCTAGGATCTTTAACAACTAAAACAGGCTGAAAATCACTAAGCATGCATGACAAATGAACACATCATGTTTTTGGTCAACATGACCCATGGGGAAAACCCCCCCCCATGGGGAAAACCAGTTAGAGATAGATGTATATATTTGAAGATCTCAAAGCATGAGTACAACACTGAAATAAATACAAGTGAACCTGATACAATAGCAACCCAAGTTGGATGCTTTGGAGTTCCTTGTAGATGTGTCCGCTAGATGAAGGCTTGCGCCCCTCTTGGTAGCCAAAAGTGTAGAAGCCTTGCATCCTTGCTCTAGGTGCACCCCTTGCCTCCACAAAAGATCCCAAATGGTAGAGCGCCCCTTTCCCACTAACCTTGCGCTCCTCCTTGCCTCATGCGCACCCTCCAGAAGCAAAATGTGCCCTTCAATGCTCAAGTGTGCCCCTCCTCTTTGCTTGTGCGCCCTCCTACTAGTCCACCCTCCACGGATATAGAACCTCAAGCTTAGGCTTCCTTGCTTCTCACAAGTGCGTCTCCTCAAGCTTGCTTCCTCTCCTTCAATGGTGCGCCCCCTTTGCCTTCTCCAAACCCTTCTTCCTCTCTTCCTCTTCACTCAACTCTCCCAAGTGAACACTTCCTCTTCACTCAACTCTCCCAAGTGAACAATGAGCCTCATCCTTACCCTTTTCCCTCCTTTAGCCTCTCTTTGGTCAAACCTAAAAGACCAATGGCCTAGATTCAATCTAGCCATGTCTAATCAATATGGGTGAGATTTAATCTAAAAAATCTCACTTAGAAAACCCACTTTCTCAAGTTTCCTTAGTTTGTTTTATGTCTATTAATTCACCCACAAAGTGAACTAATTGTCACTTTATGACTTAAGTGACATATTTCACTTTTGACTTAAATGTCCTAAGTCAAAGTGAAATTAGAACATAAAGTAAAGTATTAAGGGTAATAGTCTCCCCCTTTATGTTTAGAGACTCACAAACACAAGGAGACCACTTTCCAAGGTACCCAAAACTCAACATTAAATACCCCATGTGTGGTACAAAAAAGAGTACATTAATGCATGAGCATGCAATAAATTGTCCAATTGAGCAAGGAGGATGCATGTAAGTGGTCCATGTGGCATGTGTGATGGCATGGCATGGCATCCCATCGTGGCCCGATGTATTATCATTGATCCCAATGTAGTGATGTGTATCTCGATGTGGTACATGGATCATGAGGCATGGTACACATATCCCAATGCACAATACCCACTCGAAGTGAAGGGTCTGACCTCTTAGCAAGCTATTAATTGGTAGCACCTAATGACATCCTTTAGCACATCATAACAAAAGGGGTTAGTTTTAGTACTTGCCTAAGTCTTACCAAGGGGAACAATGTTGACCCTTATACATGCATCAAATCCTAAGATAACCCATATTTCCTAAGTATCTAGGTGAAAGATAGGTAATAATGAGCAATAATGATGAAAGGGAAAGGGGAATGGGTTCATGTGATGACCCAAGTCTTAGACATGTACATGTCTTTATTATTTATTTATTTGATCATCTAGCTTCATTTGGATAGGCAATTTGCTTTATAATAGCCTTCTAGAGGGAGCTTAGCATTGAGTTACCATCCTCGGCACTGTTTCTTACTACCTCTTTAAGCCTTTCTTTAGATGTTCATTTATGGAACAAGTCCCTTTTATTTAGATATTCATAGAGAAACCAAGGACAGGGGCATTGGCCTCATAGCGAGGGGCATTGCTCAAGCTTAGTATTTGGCTTTTAACTTGCTCTTCACCTCTTAGCCTTAATGGCTTTATTTATTTAGGCTTTACTTCTGACCTTTCCCCTTGACCTTTGAGAATCATACATGACCAGGATGAGATTTTTTACATGTGGATGGAGTGAATGATACTAGGGAGGTGGAAAGTGGTTAGCATGGTCAAGGTATGTATAACGTTATCTAACCTAGACACCCAGTGGTACAAGTTAAACTACGAAATGACACACTTCTAAAAGAAAACATGTTCATCAAGGTACTATGAGCCATGTAATAAAACCATGTAACGTCATGAAGTGCCAAAAGACAATCGTTGGGTGTTTACCACTTTATGATGACCTAAAAGGTTATATCATCAAGTTCAAACAGGTATCGATACATGGAATATCAAATGAAGCAACCAAGAACCATACCATACCACAATGCATATGTCATCTGAGGAGCAGGGATGAAAGTGAGCTACACCACAGTTGAGCTAGCACAATCATGAATCTGATGGAGATTAAGAAGAAGTGTGTCTAGATCTGGCGAAGATGAGCACAATATCTCAATGCAAGAAGCAACATGATACCCTCACGATAGTATCCAAAAGTGTCACCCCTGGAGGGGGTAACATTAGATCATTGTAATGGCAGGATTAATTTTATGTTGAATAGAAAGTGGAAAAACACTATCCTGGTTAAAAATTTTGACTTTAGTACTAAGTTGAGTAGATCAAAACTCAAACAAGATTAAAACTGCATCAATGCAATCTCTGATGCATCTTGACTTTTGAGTACTTGAAATCAGAAAACAAAAGAGGATGTTTCCAATATCGAATTGTAAGTGAACGCCATGCTATATCAACATACATATAGTGTGACTATTTTTTAAAGTAAATACTCAACAAATTTCTGTGTACTCGACCAAAGGAAAATCTCATCACATCAACGAATAAAAACCATAGATCACCAGGGAAGTAATTTGCACTGTAAGGATGGATCACAAGCACTTTGGAGAATAATAACTTAATCTTGATCAAAAGTATGAACTCTGGACTATGACCACTCAAAACACTGGCTTGATCTGTACTTTCCAACAAATCAACGGTGCTCAATTTTAAGTCACAGTTGGAAAGTTATGGCCTTACAAATAAAAGGGTCTCTAACAAGACTGCAAATCCCTGACATAGTGCACATAGGAGAGGTCAACCTGCTTGCAATTAATGCAGGCCACCTTATTTGTGAGATGGCCAACCTTGCATGAGGATATGTATCAATATATTAAAGGCTTCCCTTTCTCACACACATTCTCATAAGAATCTCTCTTTTTAAGGCAATCACAAGAAGAGATAGCAGCAATAGCAACAATAATAAAAGACCAAATATTCCTTCTTATGATAGCCACCTATACTTATTACAACAGTGACATCTGTATGGATGATGCCAGCTGTACAGTCTGCTGAATTGTAAGGACAGATTTTTGTTATCATGGATTTTCACTTGTCGTGAATGTACTTGTGTTCGCTTCTGCTCTACAAGAATTCTTGAAGCAAAATTCTGCTTTTAAATGCATTATGATTCAAATGATGTTAATCAATGATATTTAGTGAGATTTGACATATGCAATTATAGCTGTATGGTATTTCTCTGCATACGTATTAGAGATTGGCCTTGGAAGTGATGAATGACAAATATACTGAAAATGCACATGTATATCCCCATGAAGTGGGTGGTGTAGTGTGTTTTCCACAGATGCTTACCTTCACACCTAAAATATAGCAGGTGTTTACGAATCATGAAATGTATATTGTACCTGCAGAACTAAAATAGGGGTGTTTATGATATGGCCAAGTGATTTTATTATCTCCAGTGCCTACTAGTGTGGAAGAGGATCGGGGATTTCTAGATAATTCATTATATTGAGGTATTTCCACAGTATGTTGTAAGTTGGTTGGAGCCATAAATTCATGAGCCCTAGTCCCAATGGTGTTGGGTGATGAACATCACTGGTACGTCTAGGTTGAGTTGTCCTCTTTCTTCAATTTCCCCAAGTAGAGATGTCAGGCTTTGTTCCGCAGAGAGATCGTTACATTTCAATGGCAGACCCTGCATGGACCCTCCAGATCTACTAGGTTGATTTCATCCTTCTTTCAGCCCATCTCAGCCATGGGGAGTGTTAAGTGATATGCAAACACCAAGGATCCTAATTGAGGCAATAATAAATCGGTTATACAATGTCTTCTCACTCAAGTTGCCCCACCATGGATTGGTTCTTAGTGTAGTGAGGCTTCTGCTCCCTCCTATACATAACACATTCCCCCTGGGTAGGAACACATCACCAGATTGTTCCCCTCTTCTAAATACTTTTCAACCTTGGGTACTTGGTGAGCTTTTGAGTAGAGCCCTTTGTTAGAATAATGTTGATGTGCTCATTTAACCATAGACAATACTACACCATTGTCACCCAACCATAGGCACAAAGCCACCCCCGAGCACCTTAACCTTTGACAGAAAGAATGATTCCAGGAAGCCACACCAAAACCAACAGATAACCAAAAGAGAGCACTTTCTCCAAGGGTAGTGCACAAGAGAAAGTACCAGAAAGACGGAACTAGATAAAACTGTACAACCGCAGCTGTTGCTCCTCCTCCTCCAAACTTGCGCATTGTTTCTGGTTTCCTGAGTGAGAGTGAGTGAATAAATGAGCCAATACGTCCTCTATTTATATTAATCTGTCCAGTGACTTTTCTGGTTGGGTCGACCTGACTTTCTGGTAATTATATTTTCTGTTTATTTTTTCCTGTGAGGCTGACTTGTCTTCCTGGAGGATAATACCTTAATATTATATATTTTGTTGAGCCGACACGTCTTCCAAGGTTTTCACACATCTATTTAGGGTTTCTCTTGCTTCCGGAATATTCTATTCTAGTCAAAGGTTACATATGGAGGTTAATACCTCCCGCAGCTACCATAATATTAACACCCCCTCTTAGCTAGGGAGATATTAATGGTCTCAAACACATCCATCCATCTTCACATGGCATGGGCAAGACTCACATAGTCTTGTCGACCATTCTACAGGAAGCATCATCACAGATCAAGTCACAAGTATCATCATCACTATCAGCATCATCTGGTAGCAATTTGGCATCAAAACATATCTTCGTACTTGTTCATGGTATTCTTCTGTCATAGATATGTAAAGAGGGTGCTACGATAACATATCGTCGTACTTGCTCTAAAACATAACACTGGACAATAACAAAGAGGGTGCTATGATATGTAAAGGGAAAACTAGACTTTCGCATTCTATATGGGAAAAGCAAGAAGCCTCAATTGCATCACTATTCACACTTGTATTGTGCAGGATCCACGAATGATAGGAATTCTACATTCTGTCTTCGCACAAGGGAAGTTTCTTAGATCAACAAGAATTAATATGCAAAGTTGCAGTAAAAGGGACATGTGAAGTAGAGTTGCAGTAAAAGGGGCAATTGAAGTAGTGAGGCTTAGAAGAATGCTTGCAGATTTGCAAGTCAATAAAGATGAGCCCACGGTGTTTTTTTGCAATAACCAAGAAGTACTGAAGTTGTTAAAGAACCCTATTTTCCATGAGTAAACAAAACATGTTGATGTGCATTGTCATTTCATTTGACAGTGCATAGGAAGATGGAGAAGTTGAGCTGAAATATTGCCAAACTCATAACCAAACTGCAGCCATTCTCACCAAATCTCTTGGCCCAAATAAATTTGTAAAATTCAGAGACAAACTTTGTGTAGTTTCTAGAGGGACCATTAAGGGAGGATGTTAGAGTTATTTAGTTCATAACGGTCATTTAGACTATAGACTTTGGCATATTAATAAAGTTATTTTTTGACTTAGTCTAATTTATGCCTTAGTGTTATATTGATGACTTAATGTACATTTAAGTCATTTTAGGGTTTATGTCATTCATTTACTATAAAAGGGCATGCACTCTCTTCATGTGATATCTAATAAGTATTTCTCTCTTCCAAGTTCTCTTGTGCTCTTGGTATCTTTGTGTGCTTGGTTTTTTTTCATACACTCTCACTTCTACATATGCGTTTACATACATTTATGCATTGTTTGGTCATTTCCTAGAGAGTAATCGTAAGCATTCCTCATTTGGTTATTACTACTGGCTATACACATGAGTTCCACTGGCGTACCTTTGATCACTAGTGGACATCAATATAATTTCTTCTTTCTTTCTTTCTCTAGTATCAATTATGTCATGATTGCAATATAGGAAAATCGATCCATATCATTACTCCTTTAACCAAAGGCATGAATTCCTTTGTATCTAGCTAGATAAAAGTTCAACCATCAATTAGTCAAGCAAGAGGTCAACATAAACACATCCCATTCCTAGGAAGTTGTGCATGATGTGAACAACATTGAGGAGCTCTTTAAGAATATTATTGATTATAAAGTTTTAACAATGATATCTCATTCTCTCTACTTTGTACTTCTAGGGAACAAAGATCTCTAGTTGATAGTTTTCTTTATCTCCTACCTAAGCAAAGAAACCAATT
>ML796431.1:104086-118197 GCA_009831015.1 Picea engelmannii
CCACTCAAGCAACCAGGCTTCTATTAGAAGTTTCTTCCCCATCGCCTAGGATGTTAGGAGAGCTAGGCTTCCTTGCTCTTGTGTCCCCCCCAGTATCATATAGTCAAGCCTTCTTAGCCTCGACCACTACCTAGACGACATTATCCACCAGTGCATTGGCCAATTCACAATGCAGTACTCTAAGCGTTCTACCTGTTGGCCCTTGGTTATGGAAGCAAGCGAAGATCAAGGAAGAAAAGGCAAAATGTGAATTGCACGGAAGACACAGTGACTGTTACTGTGTCGAAGTGAGCAAAAGAGCAGAAAAGACGGAGCGAAGTAATAGAAAGCAAGACGTTGGACGAGGAGATCGAGGATGACAGATCAGCAAGGAAGACGGATCGTGGACAACTCAGCAAGCGGAAAAAGCCACCATTGGATGCTTGGGAGCACCGCATGAGAAGGAAGGAAAGACAAGCTGGCGAAGCCCTAAAAACACAGGTCAAGTTGACCTAGGGTTTTAGACACCTAGGGTTTTGGTATCTAGGGTTTTGACACTTAGCTCTCGGCCTAAGGCTGTCGGTGAGCTATTGTAATGTATAAATAGAGGTCTAAAGGACCTGGGATGGGTTGTTGCTATTGTTGGTATTATTGTTGTGGTTGTCTTTGTGATTGTGTGACCGAGTGAGTAATATTATGTGAGAGAGATGTGGTGAGTACGAGAGCCTTCTGGTATTGTAAGATCTTCAACTGGGTGCAAAGATCAACCCTGCAGCTGGGTGCACAGGGAGAGGAGAGATAGAGAGGAGAAGAAAGAAGATCTGCTAGCTAGGAGTGCAAACAAGAACTGTATGCTTCACCTTAATATATTATAAAGCACAGTCCTGTGGACGTAGCCCTAAAGAGAGGGTGAACCATGTATATCTTGTGTTGTGTGTGTGATTGATGCTCTGTTCTTTGACATTTGATATACTGCTATTTGCATTACTGGGTTAGATCTGATAGATAGTTGTGCGGAGTAGATCTGAGCTAGTAAGTGATATATAAATGTTGTATTGTTCTTGTGTTGGATCCACGTGATATCCCCTTTGGTTGTAGACATCTTTGTCCTACAACCCCCCCATAGCTACTTCGAGTGAGACTGCATTTGCTTTGCAGGTGTTGCAAAAGGGCCAGTAGTTAGGGATTGTTGGTACGCTCTTGGAGCTAAACCATGGGTCTGCCCCTGTGCCAACAAATGGTTCCGTTGTCGGGACAGGAATCTTCTTGAGGGAATGTCAAGGTGGTTTCCATCGAAGACAGAGATCAGAAGTGGATAGAAGATCAAGAAAAGGACTTCGTTGAAGCCCAGAACAAGAACCCTAATCTTAGTACAGAGAATTGGTTTGTAATGATCCCAAGACATTATGCGAGGATCATCATGGTTTTGGGTGTCTTTAAATCTTTTTCTGGTTGTGGTATTTCGTCAAACACTTGGATGATCTACTTGTTTATATGTGTTACTTGCAGAATGGCCTCTTGATTTCGGCCTTAGGGTTTACTGATGTGTTTATATGTGTGTTGCAGCAAATAACAAGAAGATACAATCATGGAACATACCTCAACCATATGCAATATGATAGACAAGCCAAAACATCCCAAATATGATTTTATTCATGAAATAGAGGAACCTGCTACAATGAAGATGTCGATCTAGAATGCTCAACAGATGGCTCCAAAATAGAAGTATGAGCTGCTACAAAAAGCTCTCGACAATACAAAATAAGTCTCCAAAGGTTGGATAAGAGATGAAGACCAATACCAAGGTAGAACTGGCCGTATGAAGTGCAAAAACCTTAACTGGAAGATGCCACGTCCTGCTGGAATGTTGAAGCCCCTCAACAATTCAGCCCTGCTGCCAAATGTGTCCAATCACCCCAAGAAAGATGCCAAACAGTAGATTGGGTGGTGGCAAAAACAACCCAGGTGCCCGAATCTCCAAGATCCCTCTCAAACCCTATGGATCTGAACCACCTCCAAAGTATGGTGCGCCCTCCTGGATGGCTAAAACCCTAATAGTTTGGCCTCTCTCCTAGAGACCTCCAACAGCTCCACCAATCCACTAGAATGATAGATTGGGGCATGGAAATGAAAACCCAAGTGCTCAACTAGGCCAAATACCTGCTAGATCTTTAGATCTAGCTATCCTCCAAGATGTGGTGTGCCCTCCTCTTGGGAAATCGTCCCACTCTCAATATTGACGAATCCACCACCAAAACACCTCTGGAGTCCACCAAGAATAATGCTATAACACCTGCAAGGGAAACCCAATACCTGGAATTCCCAAAATCGCCTCTCCTCGGCTAGGACGAATCCTCCCTCAATGAATGGTGCGCCCCTCTTGCTAGAAACCCTAGCTGGTGCGCCCTCTCTCTCTCTCTGCCCCTGCAACTGATGTAGAATCCTCCTGCAACTGAGTAGATCTGGAACTAAAAATGGTGTGGGAGCGTATTGCATCTCCGAGACCAAGCTTGGGACAAGCTAGGTGGAATCTTTCACCACTGAATTGTCCTCTAGGGTTTGTTAAGTCAAAACCCTCAAAACCCCCAATGTTGGGCTCACTAGCTAAAAGCCAAATATCAAAATATGATCATACATGAATGAATGAGTAGAGGCCCTTGCCTTTCATTTATACTTTTTTCTCTCCTTGTCCCTCCAAAGTGACTTTCATTTTATTAATATTTAATTAATTAATTAGATCACTTTAATTAATTAATTAACCTCTTTACCTCTGGAAAACACCTTATCTCTCCTTATGGCTTCCCTGGCCACTGAAAGTCACTTCTCACCATCCCATCCTGTAGTGTTGCTTCTCTCGATTCCAATGAGCTATTACACTGAGAGGTTCCTCCAAGTAATGTGCCCAAAATGACCTTTTCAGTGAATTCAATTAGCTTATAGCTCAAAATAGTCAAAATCATGGAAATCGTCGGAATGCAACGGAACCAAAGCCAACCTGTGCGGAATGGCTCATAATGATGGAATATGATGAGCAATGCAAGTTGGACCCCACAATGCCTCTCAATAACCCCTGTACTCGCTATAACATCCATCTGGCTACTTTGGTCATCATAAACCTCTGCACTGTGATGATGTCCCAAAGTGGGGACTCAATGCATGCATGTCATCACTGGGCCTGGTGGCTGCCATGATCATAGCCTCACTGACTCTCAACTGTGCTGCTAAGTGGTGTAGCTCCTGATCATGGTCATGCTAAGGTGCCACCTCATATCCCTCACTGCTGCTGTCACTCCTGCTAGTGTCACTAGTGTCAACTTTGGAGTCCCCAAAAACACTCTCTGCATAAGATAACGTGTTGAACTGTCCATTGTCCACTGTGTTGTTGGGTCCTCCTGTCTGCCACTACACCCCATCAATAGGTGTTATCTCCTTCTGAATCACACTATATCCTGTATGAGCAGTCGTATCCTCCTGTGCATTCACCCTGCTACTATCATCTGCAGCTAGATTCCATGTAGATGTATCCAGACACGTGCTATGGTCATCTTGACTGCTAAGGAGTGCATCCTCATCAATGCAGGCCAATCCTGGAAATGAGTGTCCCATCAACCTGTCAGCATCCACAATCTGCTCAACTAATGGAGTCTCCAAAAACTGTGACTCAATCTCCTCTAGTCGATCTGTATGTGTAAGGTCCCCTTTCTTTACTCCCTGTATCTTCTCCTGGATCGGTGGATCTACATGTCTGTGGTGTGCATCCCTCACACAAGGCTCATCAACCCTATCTCACATGCCACTGACCTCCTCATGTGACATGGCTATCATGGATGCCTGAAAAGATGACATATGTGTTACGGCCACCATAGGAGATTGGTCATCTGTAGGTGCTAACACGTGTGAATCCTCACTAGTGTCACCACTCTGTTGGGGCATAAGGTCATCGACACCATGTGATATGTCTGTTGAAGTACTGGTGATATCATCCTGTCCACCCGACTGTCTATCCACTATACAAGGGTCATCATCCTCCTCAAGCGTGCTAGTAACATCATCCTCTGTACAAGAGTCGCTATCACTAGCCTCTGTGCAAGAGTCACTATTATCATCAGACTATCCCAAATCATCATCTATCGCTCCATCCTCACTCATCTCATCATCACTGTCATAGCGTGCCTCAATAGTGTGCTTCTGGTCCTGATCCCTGCATCTATGATCTGGTTCCCACGGTCCCTTGCAACTGTAGCAAGGTTGTGTGCTCCTAATGGAGCTCCTTTGTTCTTCCATCCATCTATCTGCTTCTTTTTTCTTTTTATCTGCTATGATGATCCCATGTAAAATATCCCATTTGCTCCAACCAGGCTTTCTAAAGGCTACATACTGAGGAAAGGTTATGAGAGCCCTATTTTCCTCGCTAAGGCCAGAATATGTTATCTCCAAGCATGTCATCTCAAAGGCTATCTTATCCATTTCTTTCCAACTATCCATTTATCCCTATGTGAGATCCCTCAGGTTGGCAGGATTCAAGCTCTGATACCACTATAATGGTCCCAAGCCATTATGCCAGGATCATCACGGTTTTGGGTGTCTTTTAAATCTTTTTCAGGTTGTGGTATTTCATCAAACACTTCGTTGACCTACTTGTTAGATGTGTTTACTTGCTGAATGGCCTCTTGATATTGGCCTTAGGGTTTATTGATGTGTTTATATGAGTGTTTGCAGCAATAAACAAGAAGATACAATCATGGACATACCTCAACCATAAGCAATATGATAGACAAGCCAAAACATCTCAAATCTGCTTTTATTCATGAAATAGAGAAACCTGCTACAATGAAGATGTTGATCTGGAATGCTCAACAGATGGCTAAGAAGATAGACAATAGAGCTGCTACAAAATGCTCCAATAGAAGATTACAACAAGCCTCCAAAAGATGGATATACAATGAAGACTGAATACAAGTAGATCTGGTCCGTAAGAATGCTAAATCCCCAAGTTGGAAGGTGCCACGCCCTGCTGGATAGCTGAAGCCCCTCAACAATTCGGCCTCGCTGCCAAATGTGTCCAATCACCTCAAGAAAGATGTCGAATAGTAGATCGAGTGATGGCAAGAACAACCCAGGTGCTCGAATCTCCAAGATCCCTCTCAAACCCTATGGATCTGAACCACCTCCAAAGTATGGTGCGCACTCCTGGATGGCTAAAACCCTAATAGTTCGGCCTCTCTCCTAGAGACCTCCAACAACTCCACCAATCTACTAGAATGATAGATTGGGGCATGGCAATGAAAACCCAAGTGCTCAACTAGGCCAAATACCTGCTAGATCTTTAGATCTAGCTATCCTCCAAGATGTGGTGTGCCCTCCTCTTGGGAAATCGTCCCACTCTCAATACTGATGAATCCACCACCAAAACACCTCTGAAGTCCACCAAGAATAATGCTATAACACCTGCAAGGGAAACCCAATACTTGGAATTCCCAAAATCGCCTCTCCTCGGCTAGGACGAATCCTCCCTCAATGAATGGTGTGCCCCTCTTGCTGGAAACCCTAGTTGGTGCGCCCTCTCTCTCTCTGCCCCTGCAACTGATGTAGAATCCTCTTGCAATTGAGTAGATCTGGAACTAGAATGGTGTGGGAGCGTATTGCATCTCCGAGACCAAGCTTGAGACAAGCTAGGTGGAATCTTTCACCACTGAATCGTCCTCTAGGGTTTGTTAAGTCAAAACCCTCAAAACCCCCAATGTTGGGCTCACTAGCTAAAAGTCAGATATCAAAATATGATCATACATGAATGAATGAGTAGAGGCCCTTGCCTTTCCGTTATACTTTTTTCTCTCCTTGTCCCTCCAAAGTGACTTTCATTTTATTAATATTTAATTAATTAATTAGATCACTTTAATTAATTAATTAACCTTTTTACCTCTGAAAAACACCTTGTCTCTCCTTGTGGCTTCCCTGACCACTGAAAGTCACTTCTCACCATCCCATCCTGTAGTGTTGTTTCTCCCGGTTCCAATGAGCTATTACACTAAGAGGTTCCTCCAAGTAATGTGCCCAAAATGACATTTTCAGTGAATTCAATTAGCTTATAGCTCAAAATAGTCAAATTCATGGAAATCGTCGAAATGCAACGGAACCAAAGCCAACTTGTGCGGAATGGCTCATAATGATGGAATATGATAAGCAATGCAAGTTGGACCCCACAATGCCTCTCAATAACCCCTGTACTCGCTATAACATCCATCTGGCTACTCTGGTCATCATAAACCTCTGCACTGTGATGATGTCCCAAAGTGGGGACATTACATGGTTGGAGAGATATATCTTTATTGATATACACGAAATTTTCTTTAGAGGAATCCATCAGGAGCTATATGAGTAGCTAGTTAGGTTAGCAAATACCCAATTTGAGATTAGATCTAGGCCACCTGTGGTTTGGATGTCGGCGTTGATCAAGAAGGTCAAGAGAGTTGATAACGTCGTGTCAAGAGCAGTAGATCATTGGTTTGATAGTACCATTGGAGGATACATAACCGAGTTTGTTGTTGACAGAGTAGAGTCATATAGCCAAGCCGAGAGATATTTCTTCAAGGGACCCAGAGGAAAATTTTTACATTTTCTGAAGTTGAGGATCAAGATGCTATTGCATGAGAAGAACATCTTGAAGATATAGTAGTTGGACGGATTCAAAAAGGCTAATGTTCAAGAATTCGGACAGCGACAGCGACATTGAGGCTGGACATACCCACAGTGGGAGAGTGTTCAGGGAAGTTCTTCTTGCGAACCTATTTAAATAGAACTACGGGGACAAGAGTTTCTGCAGTGGAGAAGAGGGAGATCTGACAAACGAAGAGCATTCAAAATCCGCTACAACAGAGGAACCTCACCGAGAAGAACCAGAAGCTTCAGGAACTGCGTCGACTATCAAAGTAGGTACTATTAATCCTATTGTTGTTTCAACAACATTAAGCAATCAGAGTCACCAGAGCGCTCAGAGCACTGTCACTAGTAGTTCGCCACATACTCAGTCCGGAAACCTAGGAAGATCTATTAGAGGCGAGATGAGGTTACCTACCTTTAGAGGAGATGGATCTGAAGACCCTCAGCAGCACTTGTTTTTCTGCGAAGCTATGTGGAGTATTAAGAATATCACCAATGAAGCTGTCAAACGAGCTCAGTTCAGTACTACCCTAAGAGATCGCACACTGAGCTGGTACATGAAATTTGTCCAAGGAGCTACACCTAAACCGCCAAATGCCATTAAGACTTTGCTCATTGTTGAATTCAAGAAACCTAAGTCAGAATCGCAGTGCATTACAGAACTAAAAGAAATCAAGCAGAGAATAGTTGAACCCATGTGGGAATTCGATCAGAGATTTAAGACCTTGACAGGCCATCTAAGTTTTCAAATCCCAGATGAGTAGAACAAGGAATGGTTCATTGTTGCCCTCTTACCACACATCAGAGTTCCTTCGATGCAACAGAAGATTGAGGCGTTGGAGATCGCCATGAAGTTAGAATCAGTCCCGATGGGAGAATCCAGCTCAGGTATGAGTCAAATCTTGAGTCAGCTAACTAGTTTGTCTCGACAGGTCGAAGATATGAAGAAAGACAAGGGAAAAGATAAAAGAGAAGACATCTGGTGTGTCGGATGTAAATCAAAAGGCCATGACAAGGAGCATTGTCCCCTATTCCATGAATACTTGGCCTCTGGAGCTCCGAGCCCTTTGAAACAAGTCACCCTACCCTGGTGCGAGGTATGCAGAAATAGACATCGCCCAGGTGAGTGCTACTACATGCAAAAATAAGTTCAGACACCCACAAATTTGTATTGTATGTTCTGTAAGTCCGTGGGACATGATGATAGGGATTGTAGGGCTTACAATCTCATGCATGAAAGGTCAAGGGATATATTCAAAATCCAAGGCGAAGTACAGCAAGAAGGAAACACTACGCAGTATAACTCCCCTGGGAGAGGAAACTTCAACCCTCGTGGTGGATTCCAACGAAGAGGAAGAGGAGGAGGTATGGGTCGAGGTCGAGGACAGATAATCTATTATAACTGCGCACAGCCAGGACACTTGGCAAGGGACTGTCAGAACCCTTGTACCACTTGCATCTATTGCAACTCCTTCGAGCATGTTATCAAGGAATGTCCAGCATTGTTGGCTAAACTTCAGGAGAGACGGGGACCTCAGCAGAACTCGCAAATACAACTAATCAAAGCAAAACCTCGCAGAGCAGATCCTCCCAGAGTCGTCGTTATCACTAGAGGAGGCATTGTTACAAGAGAGGATAGAATGACCCAAGGAAAGACTACAGAAGACTCAGGAATCAGGAAAGCTGCAGAGAAGACACAAACTTATGATGCAAAGAAAGAAAAACAAATGATAGAGGAGGCAAGAAGAGAATTCAGGGGAGACCAAGGCTCTTCATCGAAGACATGACCAGAAGTAAGAGAATGTGGAATGCCTCTGGCATTTGATTAGTCTGCTTCGCCCAGAGACGGAAAAAAGGCAAGTAAACTTGTCAGTTTCTTGTATACGTTTATAGAACTGATTAAAGATGGGAAAGCTATACAAGAACTGCAAAATTTGGTCATACAGTATGAGATAGGAAGGGTAGATCCTTTACTGAATAAAGCAGTACACCAACTATCCAAGAAGAGAAGGACAAATAAGGAACTACACCTGAATGCTCAAATTTGAGAATATGATATAGACTAAGTGGTCCTCGACTTAGGGTCGGAGGTCAATGTCATGACGAAGCAGACCTGGGCACTGATGGGAAAACCTAAGTTGATCTATTCCCCTATCAGGCTTAGGATGGCTAACCAACAGGCAGTAAGCCCCTTTGGTAGATTGAAACATGTCCCTGTGGACATCAACGGAGTAAGGACGTTTGCAGACTTCGAGGTAATTGAGATAGTTGATGATAGTTGTCCTTACCCTGCGCTGTTAGGAATTGATTGGGCTTTCAATAATTCCACTGTGGTCGATTTAAAGAAAAGACGAATGGCGTTCGAAGGAGATGGCCTTAGGGTCATCACACCTTTAGATTTCGATGAAGGTCAGTGATACACGGAACCCATCAAAGAAGAAGACCGCGCATATGAACTGGAAAACATATACAAATTAACAGCCAGACAACAGAACTACATTAATCCTACGGCGGATGGGAATTTGAGCTGGCGAAGTGACAACGCATGCTCATCAGACTCAGAAGAAGCACTAGAGAACTGGCAGAACAAAATGTACGAAGTATCTACAAGGAGATGTGCTAGATTAACCAAAGAAGTTCGTTGGATCGGCACCACAATAAGTAACTTACCCACCTTTGATGGTTTGAATCCGTTAGAAACCTTCCTGTCGGACTTTGAAGAAAGTGTACCAACACAACAACGATTGTTGGCAATGGATGAGGCCTTGAAAGCCACACCAGCAAGATGGTGGGAGACACACAAAAACAACATTGCAAAATGGGTACAATGTCGTACTCTGATGATAGTGCAGTTCTCAACGCAAGTAGAAGGCTGCGAAGTTAGGTACACAGGTCGAAGCTGCCCGAAGGACCATGTGCGAAGTTGCGAGGAAGCCTGGAGCAACATTCCTCAAGAGAAATGGGTGTACAAATTCATAAACACACAAGACACAACTCCTATCAACTGATACCTACAAATAGAGCTGCGCCTCATCACTGCAGATTGAGAAGGTATGACTCGAAACTTTGTCACTACCTTTTTATTCAAAAGCCAATATCCTTCAGTAGATCAAGCATTACAGATTGTCAGACATAAAGTATTTGAGGAGGCCTCTAGTCTCCCTTTAGAACAAGAAGAGGACGAATGGACTGCGCCCCTCTAAAAACTGGAAGGTTGTTACAACATCAATGTTGATGAAAACGATGATCCTAGGAAGGTGAACATCGCAGAAACAGAAGGCCAGAGAGATGTGGAAGGACCAGGAGTTGAGCTACCATTTATTGAACAGTTGATCAAGATCAAGAAAGTCAATATTGGAACAGAGCAAACACCGAAGCTTGCAAATGTTGGAGATTATTGGGATGATGTCACTATTGACAAGATCACATAATTGCTACATGAATATCAGGACTTGTTTCCGACCAAGTTCACTGATATGAAGGGCATTGAAGGGCCTATGGGAGAGATGAGGATCCCTTTGAAACCAGATGCAAGACTAAGCAAACAGAGACCCTACAGATTGAACCCTAAATATAAGGAGAAAGTGAAGATTGGGCTCAACAGAATGTTGGAAGCAGGGATTATAGAACCTGTCGAAGAAACAGAATGGATTAGCCCTATGGTGGTACAAGACAAGAAGACAGGAGAGATCGGGATCTACGTAGATCTCAGGAAGTTGAACGATACATGTTTGCATGACCCCCTCCCCACGCCATTCAATGGCGTAGTGTTAGATAATGTAGGAGGCCAGGAGGTATATTCTTTTACAGATGGATTTTCGGGATACCATCAAATCCGGATTGCCAAGGAAGATCGCCATAAGACCACATTTGCCACAGAATGGGGATCCTACCAATATACAGTAATGCCATTCGGATTGAAGAATGCCCTAGCCATCTTTTCCAGGGTGGTGGTCGTAGCATTCAAGGAGTTTCTACATAAGTTTCTAGAAGCATACTTTCATGATTGGACTATTTTTAGTTTATTGAAAAATCATATTGAATGTTCAAGGCTAATGTTGGAAAAGTGCAGGCAGTGTCAGATTGCCTTAAACCTGAAGAAGTGCATTTTCTTTTCACCATTTGGAGTGTTGTTAGGTCATATTGTATGCAAGTAGGGATTGCTAGTAGATCCATCTAAAATTGTCATCATAGTTGATCTACCCCCTCCTACTTCAGTCAAACAGCTGCGCACTGCGCTTGGACACACTGGGTATTACAGGAAGTTCATTAAAGGCTATGCCCAGATTACAGCACCCATGGAGAAGCTTTTGAAGAAAGACTGTCAATTTCACAAGACAAAAGAATGCTAGCAGAGCTTCGACACACTGAAACAGAAAATGGTTACTGCGCCTATTATGGTTTTCCCAGATTAGAGCAAGGAATTTCATCTGCATGTCGATGCATCTTCTATTGCATTAGGAGTTGTGTTAGCACAACCGGGAACACAAGATATTGACCACCCGTTAGCCTTTGCTAGCAGGAAACTATCCACAGCTGAGATTAATTACACCACTACTAAGAGAAAAGGGTTAGCCATGGTGTATGCGCTGCAGAAGTTCCGCCACTACTTGTTGGGAGGACACTTTAAAATGTTTACTGATCACTCCGTGCTGAAATACCTAGTCAACAAGCCAGTGTTGGGGGGCAGAATATGCAGATGGCTTCTACTATTTCAGGAGTATGATTTTGAGATCGTAGTTAAGCTAGGAAGAATGAACAAAGGTCCTGACCACTTGTCGAGGTTGGAACATGGAGAAGAGCCTACTAGTTTGGAGGATACATTGTCGGATGCACAGTTGCTAGCCATTAGAAAGATTGATGACCACTTTCCAGAAATAGTCCAGTTCCTGTCAACAGGAATGGCACCTAGTGAATATACAATCCCCCAAAAGAAACAGCTAGTAGTGTGTGCTGCAGACTTTTCACTTATAGCTGGACAGCTATACAAGATGGGACCTGATGAGATATTGAGGAGATGTGTTATGGAAGCAGAGCGACCATTGATCCTCTCCGAAGCTCATGAAGGCATCGCAGGAGGACACTACGCAGGGAAAACAACTGCGCAGAAGGTTTTTAGAGCTGGCCTTTGGTGGCCTACCCTACACAGAGATGCTAAGGAATATTACAGAGCCTGCAATGTATGTCAAAGAGTTGGGAAACCGTCCAGAAGAGATGAAATGCCCTTAGCACCACAACTGACCCTACAAGTGTTTGAGAAATGGGCCATTGACTTCGTGGGACCTATTAACCCACCAGGGAAGTGTTATCCCCCACTTTTAGGGATAACTAGGAGATCATGTCTAGAGGCCCACAGGTCCTAGACATGGAGTACCAAGAGCAGGATTGACTTTAGCATGGCCCTAGATGGCCCACCTTTTCTTTCTTCCAGCACCTTTATCTTGTCAGCAACAGCAGCATCCATCACCAACCGCTTGGTTTTGTGTTAGAGATGGTTCTTGCTCCATGAGGTAATTAGTCCGGGTATCATGGTATGTGTCACTTTGATCATCAAAACCCTTGAATATGTGCATTCAATTCCTTTTGTTTCTAACAAATGTTTGGATCTTACACTTGCCCACTTGACCATGTCTGGGGGGGTCGACAGGATGACCTAGTAAGCCTGTGTCCTTGGTTTCGGTTTGCCACTGGGGGGGATTTCTGAAAAGCCATCATCCGCTCCCTTCACAACACCACTTTTTCATCTTGCTTCCCACTCACCTATCCCATTCCACTTGTCCGGGCAATGGGTTGACCTATTTACAGGATTGCAACTTACCTCGAGGGAAGAAGGGGCTAAAGGCCCAAAAGGTAAAAGCAAGTTGGCAAAAGATAAAAGCCTAAGAATAAAACCTCGAGATGCTTCCCCCAAGGATCCCCGAGAAAGCAATAAAAGGCTTCTCAGCAAGAAACAAGAGGGACCAGTAAAAATAACAAAAACAAAACCTAGTCAGAGGATAGGGGGTCTCATCACGAGCCAGCCTATTAGGTCCATGAGTACCTAGCAGTATGACATTACCACCAGCTGGTTACCACGCCAGGGTAGTGACTCTTGGTTGCATGGCCAAGGGAAAGGGAGTCTCATCACGAGCCAGCCTTCTCATTTCTGCAAAAGTACTTGTGGGTAACGCTGTCACCACTGGTCACCACACCAGGACAGTGTCCCCTGATTAGCCTCTTGAAGAAAAAAGAAATATAAAATAAAAGAATAAAAGCATGGGCTTGGAAAGATTTGCATCCAGAGCAGGTGCAGCGCGCCTTGTACAAAGGCACCCACAGGTAAAACTTTGCATCCTCTGCCCTCACTACACCCACTTGCTTGGATATCCCTTCACCACATCACCCACTTGCATGGCTTGGATGAGGTCTCTTCCGGAAAATTTCCTTTTCCAGTGGACACTAGCCCAATAGGATGCCCTATCATTTTCTCCAAATGTGTATTGCAGGCTTGTGTAATGTCTTTGAGCTTTGACTGATGTATTAGGGATTTTATGCATGTGTTTAATAATATTGATGATGAGATGTGATTGACATTGCTATGATCCCTGTGACTGATGAGCCCATGGAGGGCGTAGCTGTTGATGTGCAGGATCATGCCCAACGGACAGGTACCATTTGGACCAGTACACATGGGGAGATGATCAGTTCGGACCTCCATGGGGTTGAAGAGCCCATCAGATGGATGTTGAGACCCCATTAGGGGGTAGAGACAAGACAGAGATGGATTAGGGGCTTTGCACCGGAGAAGAGGAAGACGTTCCACCAGAGGCACCTTGGCAGATCTTGACCTAAGGGGGTTGTGCCCTTTTCAGTGGAACGTTGGCAAGGCCTAGGATGTCACCCATGAGGTCCATGAGGTCCATGACGTCATCCTTGCTTCATGGACATTTTGGCAGATGGGCAGGGCAGTTTGGCACGTGTGGCAGCTTGGAGAAGCCCAAGGGGGGCTAACGTTTTTCTCCTGGAGGCTGCATTTGCCCTAGAAAGGGCTAACATTGACCTAGAAAGGGGATGATGTCCTTTTGCTGCTTGATTAGGGTTTTAATTTGTCATTTAATGTAAAATAGTATGATTTTTAATATTTTGGCATTGTCAGCCTTTTTATGACATAAAAGTAAAATTAGGTCATTGATACAGTATATTGAGGGTTTTTACTCTCATTTTTTCATCATCTCTCACTCACTCATTAGAGAGGTCTGAAATTTGCACCCTATTCTAGGGTTTTCGCTAAAAGAGTGAGGCGCACTTGTTGAAGGAAGATTTTCTTGGCATTTTTGGCATTTATCTTGGTGGAAGGTGTTACAACTAGGGTTTGCTACTTGATTTCTTGGTTAAATGTAAGTAAACTTCTGCAAAACTTCTTGAATGAATGGTTGTAGTTTTATTTCTCTTGCATTTATGGTTATAATTTGTTGAATAAACCCTAGGGGACA
>ML796431.1:118488-131061 GCA_009831015.1 Picea engelmannii
AGGGTTTGCTACTTGATTTCTTGGTTAAATGTAAGTAAACTTCTGCAAAACTTCTTGAATGAATGGTTGTAGTTTTATTTCTCTTGCATTTATGGTTATAATTTGTTGAATAAACCCTAGGGGACAAGCACACATTGTAGGTCAAGCACACATTGTAGGTCCTTGTCTCATGTCCCCGTCAAGATTTTTAGCCATTTTATTTGTTGAAATGAGATAGAGCCTTGCCATAGAAACACTCTACTCTTTCATGCTGAAGAGGATTGAGCCTAGCCTTAGCTACACTCTTTCTCCCCTCTTCATATGCTAGTCGTTTTACTTCTCTGAGCTAAGAAGAAGAAGACGCATCAGGGCCTAGTTCAGCTACACGTTACCTCGCAAATCCTCTTGTCTTAGTTCTATGCCATCTTCTAAGCTAGTCGTTCTTGCCATTAAGTTAAGGAAGGAGGAGAGAGCACTGAGGCCTAGTTCCCCTACACCAAAGTGAGCCTCTCTCCCCTAGGGTTTTGACTTTGAGGCCTTGCCATAGCAACACCTCAAAGCTTTACCTTCCAGTCCTTAGCTTTACTATCTTTTTGATCCTTCAGCTCCTGCGTCCTACTGTTGACTCCATTAACCCTGGAAACGCACTAATCTAAGACCGAGCACGTGAATGTTATGATCAAAACAACTCTCAAAACTTTGAATGAAACCCTAACTACTAACCCTAGCTTAGAAACTAACCATACTACCCTACTGTTGCCGTCATCCCTAGCTATAAATATCATTTGTGCAGTTAACGTTTCTCTTATAAGCAATTGAATGGTGGTTTAAAGGCATCAATTGAATGAAGTGTTGATTGTTACATCGAATGCCACATTTTCTTAGCATTTATTGAAGAAGTGACATTATATATCATTGTTATTTTATAAACATTGACTTCATCAATATTTATTATCCAATTGCTTATATGTATATCAGATAGTCATTGATTTATATGAAGTACTAACCAAGTGAGCAAGCTTGCATATATCAGTTTCCTTGTTGCTTTGTCTCAGGCAGGTGTATCTCTCTTTTTGGTTATACTTTATTGGTTGTTAGTCGGACTATCTGCTCGGTGGTGACTTGTGAGGAGGGGAATTTATCTGTCTTATAATCCTTTGCCTTCTCAAAACCCCAGGTCACCGGGGACATCTCCCCTAGGCCTTACCACCCTAAACAGAAAGAACCATCCCATTAAGGTGACATTGGGTGGGATTGGTTCCAGTTACGCCAGTTGGACTACTCTTCATCCATTTACTATCCTAACTACAAACTGCGCAATAACAGGAAGTGCACGGGAGCAAGGTACATAATCACTACGATAGAGTACTTGACCAGATGGGCCGAAGCAAGAGCAGTTAAAGATTGTAGTGACACTACAGCTGCGCGCTTCATATTTGATGACATCATAACTAGGTTTGGATGCCCGAAGATCCTTATGAGCGATCAAGGCACACATTTCATCAATAAAACAGTTGAAGCCTTGACTGAGGAATTTGCAGTCCACCATCAGAAGAGCACACCTTACCATCCACAAGCGAATGGGACAGTCGAAGCATTCAACAAAATCTTGGAGACAGCGCTAACGAAGATTGGCAGTGTCAATAGAGATGACTGGGATTTAAGAGTACTAGCAGTACTTTGGGCCTATAGAACCACTTGCAAGAAACTCACAATGCAGACCCCTTTTAAGTTGGTGTATGGTCTCGAAGTTGTTGTCCCAATGGAATATTTGGTACCAAGCTTAAGAATTGTTGCCTTTACAGATATGAATGACACTGGCGTTGTTCGAAAGAGGCTTGCACAGTTGGTCGAACTAGAAGAAGGCAAATTTATTGCAGGATTTCATCAGCGGGTTCAGAAGGAAAGAGAGAAGGCCTACCACGACAAACACATCAAGAAGAAGGTAATTAAGCAAGGTAATCTGGTACTGGTTTATGACAGTAAGTTCATGAAGCATCCTGGGAAGTTCAGAACTCATTGGCTCGGGCCATATGAGGTTGTCTGTGTTACAGAAGGAGTTGCGCAGTTGAAGACTTCGAGTGGAGAATGGAAGGAAGGTTTGGTGAACGAGAGCCGGTTGAAATTGTATTTTAACAACCCGCTGCCTCGCAGCTCTTAGTAAAAGCATGAGGAAAAGGGTCTAGGTACCAAGTGCAGTTGAAACTGGGTACCAGACACAGAAAAGACAGTCTGCACAAGGAAGGAAGGAAGGGAGGACTAGAACTAGAAGCAACAGCTGCCCTGCGCAGTCCAAAGTCGAAGTAAAATAGGAAGTTGGGATCTGAAGTGCCTCGGGACGAGTCACAAGTGAGTGTTGGGGGCCTATTGGCCCTTGGTTATGGAAGCAAGCGAAGATCAAGGAAGAAAAGGAAAAATGTGAACTGTGCGGAAGACACAGTGACTATTACTGTGTCGAAGTGAGCAAAAGACCAAAAAAGACGGAGCGAAGTAAGAGAAAGCAAGACGTTGGACGTGGAGATCAAGGATGACAGATCAGCAAGGAAGACGGATCGTGGACAACTCAATAAGCGGAAAAAGCCACCATTGGATGCTTGGGAGCACCGTGCGAGAAGGAAGGAAAGACAGGCTGGCGAAGCCCTGAAAACGCAGGTCAAGTTGACCTAGGGTTTTGGTATCTAGGGTTTTCACACTTAACTCTCGGCCTAAGGTTGTCGGTGAGCTATTGTAATGTATAAATAGAGGTCTAAAGGACCTGGGATGGGTTGTTGTTATTGTTGGTATTATTGTTGTGGTTGTCTTTGTGATTGTGTGATCGAGTGAGTAATATTATGTGAGAGAGAAGTGCTGAGTACGAGAGCCTTCTGGTATTGTAAGATCTTCAGCTGGGTGCAAAGATCAACCCTGCACCTGGGTGCGCAGGGAGAGGAGAGATAGAGAGGAGAAGAAAGAAGATCTGCTAGTTGAGAGTGCAGACAAGAACTGTATGCTTCACCTTAATATATTATAAAGCATAGTTCTGTAGACGTAGCCCTAGAGAGAGGATGAACCACGTATATCTTGTGTTGTGTGTGTGATTGATGCTCTGTTCTTTGCCATTTGATATACTGTTATTTGCATTACTGGGTTAGATCTGATAGATAGTTGTGCGGAGTAGATCTGAGCTAGTAAGTGATATATAAATGTTGTATTGTTCTTGTATTGGATCCACTTGATATCCCCTTTGGTTGTAGACATCTCTATCCTGCAACCCCCCCATAGCTACTTCGGGTGAGACTGCATCTGCTTCGCAGGTGTTGCCGAAAGGGCCAATAGTTAGGGCTTGTTGATGCGCTCTTAGAGCTGAACCCTGGGTCTGCCCCTGTGCCAACACTACCTTTTGGAGGTTTTCCGGCAACTTTTTCTGTTTGATTTTGCCCGAAATCCAGTGATGAATGGTTGGATCTGAAGATTTGAGTGGCTAAGTTTGTATAATCCAAGTGCCCCGGGAGTTTCTCATCACACTGAATCCATTTATGCATTCAGAAATGCAATTTAAACAACAGAAAATAGCGATTTTGTCCAAATTTACATCGTCGGATTCCGGCCAAAAAACCCAAAAGGTAGAACGTTTAGCCAACGCCATTCACAATTATCGACGACTCCGATGAGGATCTTGTATCGAGATCCGCTCACCTGTCCTCAGAAGACAACTCCAGCAAACCTTAACATCCTCTCTTCTATTTGGCTTAGAGGCTTTATTGTACTTTTGTCTTTTTTATATCTCAGATTTCAATTGGATACATAGTTCTCTACCTTTTCTACTTTCAATGCTGCTATAGGAGTTGATTGCGCACTCTCAGATTGTATTTACACTAGGTGTACCCATTTTAGTCCCACCAACCTACTTTTGTGGTCATTTGTTTGACATTAAGAAAATTATTTTATCTTATCTACATAAGGTTATAGAAAACCATACAAGTAAAAAGTGCTAAGACTCTAAAACATAGAGAATTTTTATTTATCTCATAGATGAACGTCAAATTGACAGAAACAGGTGGCTCAAATAAGTCTCATGCTAATAAATCAAATGGATTTTGGCTTTCTATGGCAGCATACATCCTCTGGCTCTCAATATCGAGGAATTGAGGGAAAAAGATTTGTGTCTGGGTTTATGGATGTCCAAGAAATCACAAACCATGGGGAGCACATCATTCTACTGTACTATGACCCAAAGAGATTACATCAAAGAAAATGTGTGATCATGTAACAGACATTCTAAGACAGATCTAGGAAGAGATCAAAATCATATTCCTGGGAAAGAATTGTATAAATATTATTGAGGACCTTGCTATAGAAGTTAAAGTCAATGTTGAAGTGATCATTCCATGAAAGATATCCAATGTTATAATCAACCACCAAACTGATTCTTGCCTACAGTCTACTGGCTAGGAGTCTAGCTTTTCATGATTTCCATCAAAACCAGGATGAAAAGTACTAAGCGAAGAAGTAAATCTATATCTACTTTACAGAAAAAAAATCAAGTACAAATTACAATCAATGAGAGATGGATTTCAATGATGGGCTTCCTTGGCAATCTCAGAAAGACTTCCACCAATCAGCCTCAAAGTAATGCAAATTTCTAGTAAAATTGCACAACAGCTTCTTAAAGTTGAAGATGATTCATCTATCAAGGAAGCGAAGTGATTCATAGAATGGAATGCAGACTGGGTAGGTGTGTGTTAGAATATGCCTTTCTCTTTTAAATTGGAACTTCTACTTTCATTTCCTTGATACTGTTGCATGACAGAGTGAGCTTGATATGCATCTTAGAAATGGAATACATTAGAAATTGCCTCATGTCTCAGGTTGCACTCAAAAAAATAATGGTTTTCCTCATTACCCCGCAAATGCAAGCATGTCCATTTCAAAACGGAGGTGTATTGCCATGAAATGGCCTTGTGAACGGAGCCGACTGACAATGTTAGAGCTCAGCTTCATAACATTTTCTTTGAATCTAAGAGCATGATAGTTCACTCTGCATCTCAATCGCTGATATTCTGCATTATCTATCTCTTCTGCCAAACGATGTGAGAATGGAGTAAGATATATAGCACTATGTTCCTTCATCTTCTCCAATGCAACTGTTTCATACCAATTTGGCGGAGCATCTCTTGGAGGACGAAGCTGCAATACAAATAAATTGCAGGGTTTATATCAATACAGAAGGGAGCATCTCTTTAAATAACAAAGCTATCTTTTCTCACAGGAAAATAAAGTTGAAGCTCGCACACCTGGAAAGGCTTCAATTTTTTCTTCTTCCCATTCACTGACACTTCTGGCAAACTCCAAACAACTTTTACATCATATTTAAGAGATTTGATAAAGTGATTAACATCATAAATACCTGCAAAGCCACTGGAGATGAAAGTAATTTATCATTGCATATGGTCATGAGGAGCTGAATGCATATATTTTTAAGAGACCGTACATTTAAAAGCATCCACTAAACATTGCTTTGAGAGAATGCAACTTGGGAAGAAAATACAAGCGGCTTAATTTGCTATTTTTCCTTCGTGAATGAATTAGCATAGAAGGCAATGTAACTCACACATACTATTAACTTCAATGAACTAGTGAACCAGGGTTCTACTAGGAAAGCTTTATTGGTATACGTTACAGGAGGACGAACTTTTAACAAAGATGTGTTCCTTAAACTTATTTGTATAATAGTAATAATAACAATAATCTAATTTAAGGTCACAGACTAGCCAGAAGCCAAATTGATCAAGACATTAGAATTTAGAAGGACGAAAAAAATATTGGACTCAGGCAGATCATGGATTCTGCCTGCTATATTCTGTTTTAATTTTTTACTTAAATAATAATTTTTCTGTGGATAACAAAATGATTCTCATTACCTGAGACAATTCCCAAATAGGCCGAAATCAGAATCAAACTTGAAGAGACTCGGAAGAAGTCAAAACAAAAAGAAGTCAGCAATCAAGAGAATATTAGAAAAAGACTCGTGACACTTTGCAAAGGCAATAAGGATGAGGAGGGAAGCATGGACCCTCTTAGATGGAGGCAGCTGATTACAGAATTCCAAAAGAAGAGCATGCATTCATGCATGAAGCAAGGAATAGGAGGGAGCTAATCCTAAATGATTTGATCCATTAAAAGATCCGTGAAGATTATGAAGTATCTGTCCATGCTCCCATTGAAAGTAGCAGCCATGATAAACAGCACGTGATCAGAAGTTCTGAATATCCTTGGTTGTCCATCTACATTTATGCTCCTACGACGAAAAGAAGAAGTTGGAACCTTCAGAAAGGAAGGGCATAGAATCTATAGAAGATTCCATGGACTCCAACATTGAAGATGAGGAAGAACATGAAGATTCCAAGAAAGAAAGAAAAGTCAGAACAACCAATTGAACAAGTTATTATACCGAGAATCATAAAACTACCAGCTTGGTTTGAACCCACTAGAAGCAATCAAGCAGAAGAAATGGAAGTTGTGATGAAGAACAGTATATGTAAGAAAATGTGAAAAAGACTTATGAATGGAAGCATAGCGAGATTCAGAACTAGAGGTTCTTCTAGAATGAGAGAGAAGACTATGACGGCAGCTTGTTCCAGTAAACCAGATATACCTTTTGCAGTATCCATGTAAAAGACTGTTCTTCCCAATAAAGCAAATTGAGAAAGAAGTGTATTCTAGAAAGAGACCCATGTATGAAGATAGAAGAAGACCTTGTATGGATTCAAGCAACTTGATGCAGAGTATCTCATATACAACAGAAGCTTGGCAAAAACTTCCTATGACAGAGAAAGTGTATCAGAATGGTTACTCAAAAGTCCGGGATGATGGATTGTTAATCCATGGCAAACTCCCATGATGACAGATCTGAAGAAGTTGAGAGACTCTAATCAAGTAGAACCATCTCTGTATCGACAATTGATTGACTCGTTAATGTATTTGGAAAATACTCAGCCAGACAGTTGCCTTGTGGAACATTTGAGTTATGATATACAGTTGCATGGATTTATCGAGTGCAGATGACAAAAGAGGTGCTACTTGAATATGTTTCAGTTTGAGCTTTGTCACGATGTCATGGGTTAGCATGAAACAGAATTTTGTTGCACTCAGCACTACAGAAGAAAAGTATATTGCAGCTTGTGATGCTTATAATAATAATAATAATAATCTATTTTTAAGGTCACTGCCAAGCCAGACACCAAATTGGTGTATGGGACCCCCTCCGCCCAGCGATTTTGATTGGTAAGTCTATGGAGGTATACATACCCTACACCTCTCTGGATTTGAACTTGTGACCTCTTATGAGGAAACACGTGTTCTTAACCATTAGGCCAACTCATGTTGTAAGTTGGTTTCTAGACCATCTGATCAGGTGTTGAATTCGACCATGATATATTGTAATGATCAGAGCCATGTGAAGCTTTCAGAGAAACCAGTGTTCCATGACAGTCCAAAGTACATTGAGATCAAGCATTATATTCTTCATGATAAAGTCCAGAAGACAAAAGTGGTTCTCCAGTATATCTCCACAGATGAGCAAATAGCAGATATTTTTGGTAAAGCCTCTGTCCAAGATGAAAAGTTTGCATACTTAAGAAACAAGTTGGGGCTCGTGGAGACGATTTCCTTATTGGAAAAGGAAGTGATTACTCTCAGGTTGGGAGGGAACACTGATATGTTATTGATTTATGGACAGTCATTTTCCAGTTCGGAAAATGGTCCAGGATGGGCAGTTCCTTCCTAGTTTGGAAAGTGGTTCGAGATTTCTGACAGACAGGCATTTTCGTAATGAAAATGGTCCGATAGATTGTTGATGTACCTTAGACAGCGATTCCCATTGTGGCTAGTGTGGGGGAATGGTCTAAGACAGTCATTCTTCTTGGTAGTCACTCTGAGTAGTGGTCAAGTAGAATGGTCCACCTCGTCGAGCAGTCATTTTTTCGAAGTTCATAGTTGTGAGCAGTTTCAAAGAATGGTCTGTTTTGGAGGTTGGTGCGGGACAGTCATTTCCATTAGAAAATGGTCCAAACAGTCATTTCCTAGGGCAGACTCATTCTCTCCAGGTTGCACTATGATTAGTGCCAGAGGAATGGCCCAGTTAGGGGAATGGTCCAGGTTCAGCAATCAAGGACAGCCATCCCCTAGGGAAGACTCATTCTCTCCAGGTTGCACTATGATTAGTGCCAGAGGAATGGCCCAGTTAGGGGAATGGTCCAGGTTCAGCAATCAAGGACAAGCATCCCCTAGGGAAGACTCATTCTCTCCAGGTTGCACTATGATTAGTGCCGGAGGAGTGGCCCAGTTAGGTGAATCGTCCAGGCTCGGAAATCAGGGACAGTTATTCTTCTATGCTTAAGAAGAATAGTCCAGATAGCCCATGGCTGATGTTTTACTTTCTAAGGGCAGATGCTCTTCTAGATCTCACAAATGTGAGTGGAAGAATGGCCTAGATGACTCAGTTTATATCATGATATTGTTTTATGCAGGTTGATATTAGATGATATGATTGTTGTGGAGACTGTATGTCTCTGAACAATAGTTGTATGCTACTGTGGTGGATGTGATCCACTGGTAGTGACTGTGTGTCACTGGTTAGTAGCAGTGTGCTACTGAGAGTGGTTGTGTCCCACTGGATAGTAGTTGTATACTACTATGAATAGACACATTGGTGTTATATTGGATGGCATTGTTCTGATTGCCATGGCAACTATCACAAACATTCTCTCGATGGAAAAGGGTCCAAGACAGTTATTCTTCTACGACGTATGTCCGCATTAGAAGAATAGTCCTTGTATCCCATGACGTAGCTTCCAGCATTTGTTGGAACAGTTATTCTTCTAGGACATATGTCCAGATGAGAAGAAAGATTCTTGTATCACTCTGTGGAGTGAGTGACTTATTCAGCATCACACTCGATTACTCAGATGGAGTATGGCTTCGAGAGATGATGCAGTTGATGCTATCAGATGATACTGATAGTAATGATGGTGCTCGTGATTTGATCATGAGATAGCCTATGTGGCTATGATGATGCTACCGATTGAATGGTTTGTTTGTGCTCAAGATCATTGCCTTTAATACCTCCCTAGCTAGGAGGGACTATTGATATTATGGTAGCTGCAGGAGGTATTAACCTCTACATGTAATCCTATCTAGACTAGAATATTCTGGGACGAAAGAGAAACCCTAAAGACTTGGATAATAACTCTAAAAGCCTAGTCGGCTTAATGAAATAATTAATATTGAGTTATTAGTCCCCAGGAAGAGAAGTAGGCCTAAACAGCGAAGATGGAGCAGTATAAATACGGGGCACCAGAGCTCATTTGGGTCTCACTCTCTCGCAACTGCAGAAAACCAGTTGTGCGCAAGTCTGGAGAGGAGTTGCAACTGCAGCTGCTACAACTGGAATCTTGCGGTTTTGGCTTGGACTTTCTCTTGGTTATGGTTTGGACTTTCTGCCTGGTACGCTAGCTCTGGAGAGAGGTACGCTACCTTGATTGGCTATTGGTTCTAGGGTTTTCTTCCAGAATTATTCTCTCTGTCAAGGTTAAGGTGCTCGGGGTGGCTTCGACCTATGGTTGGGTGACAATATTGCTATATTGTCTATGGTGAAACGAGCACACCTATTATTCTAACAATTTGGACAGCAATGAGAGCTATGAGTATCAACAGAGCAGCAGATGAGGAAGGGCTTCAAGCCGAGTTCCTTAAACATGGCATCCGATCTCTCGAGTCTAATATTGTTGATTTATTTAACCAAGTGGTATGTTCAAGTTTCCCCCCTTCTTGGACACAACACATTATTCATCCTATCCACAAATCGAGGAGTAGTTTCGATCCAAATAATTATCGGACTATCATGGTGGGCCATACATTCTCCAAACTTTACGCCACAGTCTTACACCAATGGTTGTCTAAGGAATTGGAGAGGCGTCATCTCAAGGCTCGAGGTCAAGTTGGCTTCCACCCTGACTACCAGACGATTGATCATGTCTTCACACTCCAAGCCATTATTGAAGAGGCTCATCATCGTTATTCGAAGGTTTACACTTGCTTTGTAGACTTCTGGAAAGCGTTTGACACATTTCCGAGGGAAGCATTATTCCAACGGCTCCGCGACATTAGCATATATGAGACCCTCCTAGTAGCTCAAACTCGGGCCACCTCAAGATGGAACATGGATGGCACAAGGCCTTTCCAATTTCATTCAGAGTACCATCAGGGTCAAATAGGGGTGCCCCCTCTTGCCGACACTCTTCGAGGATTTATATTGATGAGTTGGAGTCTTTCCTCCATGAACATATCCAGGAGGGGGATGGTTGTCTTCTACACCAGGTGTTGATCTCTCTGCTTCTATTCGTGAAGAACTTGGTCTTGTTAGCCTCCACTCTTGAGGGCCTGCAGAGACAAATAGATGCACTATCCATCTTTTGTAACCTTCGGCAGTTGACAGTCAACTTGGGTAAAACCATGGTGTTGATCTTCAACGCTTCAAAGAGATCTCTTGCAAATTTACATTTCTACTACTAGGGGGTATAGATTGAGATCACCACAGCCTATACTTACTTGGGAGTACAGTTCACAGGGCCTCGTTTTGGTATGCAACAGGCCCTTCAACCTCGACTCAGCAAAGGGTACAGTTCCCTGGCCCTCATTGAGAGACAATGCTTCCTAGGCTAGATTCAGGACATCTCCTCCAAATTCTATCTCATGGACCACATTTCTCTATGGCTCCGAGATCTGGGGGTTGCGTTTGTTACAAACAAACTAGGCCAAGTTGGAGAGGATCCAGACCCTACTTCTCAGGCATATCATCCGTCGTAAGCGTACGGTTCCACAGCCCATTATTCAGGCAGAGTTTGGTGTTCACCCTTTTCGTCTCAAGGTCATATTCCGTTAGGTATATTTCCTTCAAAGAGTTAGATATTTCAGAGACTACCATTGGGAGAGAGCGGTACCTCTACCTCGCTCATTGCTCCTCGGAGACTCTTGTTACGGATCCCTCCTCGGGTTGTACACGTGGTTTGTTTTCAGAGGCATCTCGACTTCTCCAATCGACGACTATCTCACCAAAGTGCCTCCCCTCGTTCAGTTTCTCCCTTGATGCACTGTGCCATCTCTTGTCAACTAGACATGTGCTGAATCAGGCTATCAGATAGGATATCTACAAGTTATATATGTTAGATTTGGTAGCTTGGAGGTACTTCTGTATTAGTGGCGCCCAGCATGCAGAAGTGACCGAGCACATTTCTCCCTAGTGACTTTATAATGTGTTTTTATAAAGTAACTTTATAAAGTTGGGTTTTTTATTTTTTAAAGTGTAAAAGTGACTTTATAATGTTGTGGGTCACTTTAGTGACTTAAGTGACCTCAACGAATTATTAAGTCATGAACATTGATCTCGTGAGGGAAAGATCTAATCTTGACCGTCAATCTCACTAGAAGACCAAGGGTTAGGGCAGTTACACTTTGAAAATGCATAAACGCAGTGTTGACCACCTATTTCAACTAGGGATCAACGTCATGTACCATGAAGATATGTACCTTGTGGTACAACATATTTAAATACTTATGGCTCAACAAGGCAGTTCTTCCCCCATAACTCTGTTCTTTGTACACGGAATATCTGCTCCCCTGCGTGTTAATTTTTCAAAATCCCAACCCAGTTTCAGTCTCGCTGATTTTTCAGTCAAATTTAAATGCCAAACTCAGTTTCAGCACTGTTTCAGCATATGTTACAGCCCTGTGTTTCAGCATATACTCACAGTGGTGTTTCAGCATATACTCACAGTGGTGTTTCAGCATATGACTCAGCACTGTGTTTCAGCATATAAAAAAAACTTAACAAAAATAAATTTCAGAACTGAAACATGAGGATTCTGAACATCGTTTTCAACGCAGAAATAAAATATCAGCAATATGCAAAACTCAGAAAATATAGACACAAAGATATTCGGTCTAACTTCGACCCTAGAAAAACCCGCAAGGGGAAAACCAGTTAGAGAGGGATTTGTATTATTTATGAGCTTCTGAGAAATTCTTTTACAGCATATTCATCTTTAGATATTTACACAAACTTATCTGGACATTCCTGTAGCTTTGCTCCTCAATTTCTGAACCAGAAATTCGTACAACTGTACGGCAATTAATGATGTACGGACTGTCACGAAATTCGTGCCAAAACTTTGCTAAGATTGCACGGACTGTACGGAAATACACTCAGAAATATATTACAGCAGTTACCTCAATTTCTGTGCCAACAAATGTTGTATGGCAGCCTTGGAATGCATGTCAATACTCTCAGAAATTGCAGTTGTTGTCCTCCTCAATTTCTGTGCACATTACATGCTGTATGACCTCCACAAATCCGTACGGTACGGCCTGGTCTTCCTTGCTGTCTAAAATCCGTACTTCTCTTTGCTTTGGGATGCGTTCTCTCCTTCAGCAAATGCTGTCTCTTTTCTTAGCTCGACCTCTCTCTTGCTCTCTCTTGTTCTCTCAACAAGAATGCTGCAACTTTCTTGTTCTTGGCATCTCACCAAGAACCTCTTGGCATCTCACCAAGAGTCTCTT
>ML796431.1:139001-189688 GCA_009831015.1 Picea engelmannii
ATTCAAAAACAACAAGAAGAGGCACATTGCAAACCCTAGCCTAACTCTAAAAATTAAAAAAACAAAGTTCAAATCTTCAAGTTCAAACTTCAAACAAATGAAAGAAAAATGTTTTGGATCATACCTGGAAATCTTGATCTCTCTGCTGGCACTAATGGCAACAAGATCCTTCACTTTCTCCTCCTTGGATAGATGCACAATGACTTCCCTCACACCTCTCTAGCTCTTTCACACTTTACAAATGAAACAATGAGCAAAAAAGAGAACCCGCGGCCTCTAAAACCCCCTCATGCGCATGTCACAAGACTAGCCACTATGCTAGTCAATGTCCAAACAAGAAGAAGGAGAAGCAGGAACTAGAGGTGTCAGTGTCAACAGAGATTGTTGAGTTTGCTTAGAAATATGAGATGGAACTTTCTCCCATCACTGGTCCTGTGGGAAGTGGTTGTCTAGTGTTCGAGGACATTAAAGAGTGGTTCATAAACAGTGGAGCTTCTCGGCATATGACAGGAATGAGGTTAGTGTTCCTTAGTCTTTCAGAAATAGATTCAAACTGCATTGTTGACAGTGGGGTCAACTCACAGTTGCAGTAAAGGGGGTTGGATGTGTTAGATTCCAACTAGAGTCAGGAGGTTTTCTGGAAGTTGTCGGGGTCTTGTATATTCCAAAGATGGCAGTTAACTTACTCTCAGTATCAGCTCTAGAGGTTGATGGGTTTGGAGTGGCATTCTACTGTGGTCGGGTATTGTTATATCCAGAGGGTGCTACTCCAGACACAGTAGTGTTGCTTGGTGTCAGGTATGAGAGGTTGTACAGGTTGTTGGGACGACCTGTGTTGGGATCCAGTGGATTTCTGGATTCAGATTCTCTATCAGAGAATGGGCAGGTTGCATCAGAGAGAGAGTTGATACCGGGGACTCAGTCCTCTTCTAGTACTCTCAGAGGACTCAGCAGGCACGAGTCAACATAGATGGATGCTCAGGAGATTGTGCAGTTTCCTAGGAGCATGTCTTCAGTTCATAGATCAGCGGAGGTAGCAGCAAATGCTTCCAGTGCAGTGGGAGCAAAGGCCTCCAATTCAAAGGGAATGACTACGGCAGCAGAGGTGATGATGGATTTGGAGACGAACTCTGGTGGAGGTACCAGTAGTACCTCTCTCGTTAAGAGGGAGTGTTAGATTTGGTAGCTCAAAGGTACTTTTGCATTGGCGATGCCCAGCGTGCGAAAGTGACTGAGCACATTTCTCCCTAGTGAATTTATAATGTGTTTTTATAAAATAACTTTATTAAGCGATTTTATAAAGTTGGGTCTTTTATTTTTTAGTGTAAATGTGACTTTATGATGTTGTGGGTCACTTTAGTGACTTAAGTGACCTCAACGAATGATTAAATCGTGACTGTTGATCTCTTGAGGGCAAGATTTAATCTTGACCGTCAATCTCATTGGAAGACCAAGGGTTAGGGAAGTTACACTTTGAAAATGCATAAAGGCAGCATTAGTGGAGAAGGGGGGCACACATCTTGTGGAGAGCTTGGAGAGAATGTGAAGAGTCACATTGTCCAAGAGAAATTTCTTGCTTGGAGGGAAAGAGTAGTTATTGAGGGAATTGGAACGCATCCCTAAGTGAGGGATAGGCACGCATTCCAAAAAAAGAAGACTGCATATATTTATGTCCATATTGTAGCTACAGGAGGAGGTCATACAACAAAGGGAAGGGCACAGAAATTGAGGGTTGTTTTTTAACAGCTGGTTGGCTCAACTTTCTAGGCATATTTGTTGAGTTAAGTAAGTTCTGCAAGGGATATTATAGTGCTGTAATATTTTTGGCACCATTTCCTAGGTTGTTTTGGTACTGTTGTTGATTGTACTGGGTCATACAGTCATGGCACAATTTCCAAGACAAAATTCTGGCTCAGTTTTCTAGGAGGGCATCTTGTTGGAAGAGAGATAAGTACTATGTTTAAATGTTGTTATAAGGTTGTTGTAACTCTAACATTTTCCCTAAAGCTGAATAAGAAGTTTTTCTCCTTAAATTTGTCATCTTTTCCTGTGTATTCTTCAAGGGGTATTGCCAATATTTTGATGTGCCAAATGTGTAAATTTGTCTATTGTTTAGATTTATTCCCTTGTTGATGGTTTAGTTAATGTGTTTCTTCTCATATGTTGTTGTTGAATGTTAAAGTTTCTTACTGCATTACATTCCTTGGTATATTGGAGGTTGAAACCAAGATTTAACTAAGTGTTAAGTTCAGATTTTTCTACAATATATTCAGGTCACTTGGACTTCACCTCTGACGAGTTTGGGCTCGAAGATATCCTTTTATCTAGAGTAATTTTTAGAGCTACAGGATGGTATCATCGTTCGCCCCCCTTATACACGCAGACATTGGATGCACTCGCTCAGGATCCCTTTGGGACAGCTTCGAGTAGGATCTCATCGACTCCGGACTGAGACAGATCACCATATACCACGGTCAGATAGGATCTACCAAGTGTGCGACCTACAAGAGCCGGAGACAGAGATGCACCTCATCTTTAGATGCCCCATATATTATGAGATCAAAGGATGCTACCATTGCCTTTATAGGGACTCAAGGAGATCACTCTCCACTTTCTTCGAGTACCAGAACCAGATATGCTTAGCCCTCTTCATCAGGAAAATTTTCAGCCACAGATCTCAATTCCTGCACACTATGCCTCACTCTGGGATGACCAAGACGATCACTTCATACTTTCATCCATTAGACCAAAGCAATAAACAGCAGAGCACAGCCCCAGAGTATCTCAAACAGCAGGTTGGTAAGACCTCGTGTGCCCCCTCAGGCTACCCCTCAGGGAGTCAAATTGGTATCATCGAGATCGTTTCAGAGGTGTCGTACTATACACCAACCCACGCATCCCTAGAGAGCTAGAGCGATTAGTACCTAATGGACCCAGAGCAGGGCACCTCCCGCCTGTTAGACCACCTCCCAGATTCAAATGAGTCGCCAAAGATCTATCTGACAGTGAGCCAATGCCTAGTTCGCCCCCTTCGCCCTCGGCTATCAAACTTGGGTGACCTTGACAGCCTCATCATCAAACCTCTCTCTCGCTCTCTCTCTCTCTCTCTCTAGACAGACTTTTGGGTCAGACTTACTTATATCTTGGTGTATTATAGATCATCGTACTTTTGTCACAGTTTTATACATTTTTAAGGCTACACCACTTTAGGTTTATTTCTTTCTTTATGTTATTCTCAACGTTACCTAGGAGTAGCATTTGCACTCCCACATTGTACTCATACTTGTTGTAATCTTCAGTCCCATTGAGCTACTTTTGTGGTCATTCGTTGGACATCAATAAAATTATCTTATCTTATCTTATATCTTGGTGAAGTAAATTTCTGCAATTTCATTTCATGTCATTGAATGTTTATGGTAAATTTTACTTGTTCATATTGAAAATCTTGCTTGATAAAACCCTAAGAGAGTAGCATAAGTGCTTCCTCCTCTCACAAGGTTAATTTCATCCATAAATTTGTGAAGGAAATCCTACCTAGGGTTAAACTCCTAAAGCCCTAAAGTGCTAGCAGTTAAGGAGTTTGATTCTAGACTCTTGATTGTGACCTAGTTGAAGTACCTAAGAAGGGAGAAAAGGTTGCTAGAGCCCAAAATTGCTTGCACTCTAGCAAAACCCTTCTCCTCAAGGTTTGAACCCTAAGGCCCTAATGTGCTAGCACCTTAGAGTTCAAGCCCTACCTCTTAGCCTTTGCTAGCTTCATCTCCAAAATATATTCCATTGTCGTTATCAAGACTCTGTAGCCCTAAGGCACTAATCATTAAGCTCTCTTGTGGTGAAAGTGATCAAAAAACTCTTTATTCTCAATCTGTCAACCTATCTACTAACTTAACTAACACTAACTTCAGCTAATTTGATTGCAAACTTGCTGTTGTTCCAAAATTTTGTTACATCCATCTGAATACACTTTCATTTGCTGCATACATTGATTAAAAGGTGGTCTAACTTGCCAGAAATTGCACCTAACAATTGGGTAATGTTCTACTGAGTTTATGTTAATTTTCTATTATCAATTGTTGCATTTCTGAGGCATATTCCTTGCTGCTGTTATAATTGCTTCACTGTTGTAGTACTACTGTTTACTTCTGCAATTTCATAACAGCCATAGCAATTTTGTTGTCTAGTGTCTTGAAGAAGCATTTATTGTATGTTTGTACTTGGAAATCACATTATATATGTGATAAATTGTTCTTGTTCCAGGGAGGTACTCATACGAGCTTCATACCTCTTTTTCCTTTGACCTAGACTTTGACTTAGGTGATCAAGAGAGTGTAGAATTCTGAGGAACTAGAAGGCTGCCCAACAGGAGGAATAACCACGGGAACTTGAACTATATCCCATAGTTCAAGATCCTCCATGACAAATATGATCCCAGTTTTCCAAGGGGACCAGTTGCTAGCTTCGGCTAGCCTATCCTCTGACCTCATCTGAGACACCGACATGGTTGTCCACTGAAAAACAACTAATGCTAAACACTGCAAAAGAGTACAGCCTCACTCCTGTCAACACAAGTGTGAAAAGAGGTTGTCCAAATACATCCAAAACAGTCCCACAAAACTGCCCACTGTATGCTCTACAAATCAGCAAAACTTAAGCCACCTAGGCTCTGATACCATGTAGAATTCTGAGGAACTATAAGGCTGCCCAACAGGTCTGTCTTTGACCTATTGTTGGGCTCTAAGTTTAGTCAACCAAATCTGTCCTTGCTGTTGTTTTAGGACAGCAAACAAGTTTTTTATTTTATGCCAAGTAAACTGCCTTCAAACAGATGGTTAAGTGCTCTTTTAGGGTGCCCTTGCAATTGTTTTGTAACTAGGGGTTAGCACATGCAAATACCTCAAAACAAATAACACTCCTCTAGGATCTTAACAAGCTCCTACTGCTGATTTAAATACTAAGCATGCATGAAATTTGGACACAAGTATTTTTGGTCAACATGACCCTGGATAAAACCCCCCAGAGGAAAACCAATTTGGAGATAGATGTATATAGAAGATCTCAAATCAAAAGTTACAAGAAGGAAAACATATACAAGTGAACCTGGTACAATAGCAACCACACTTGGATGCTTTGGAGTCCCTTGAAGATGTGTCTGCTAGATCTTTGACCAATGGCGCCCTTTGCCTTGGTGTGCCCTTCTCTTGCTAAGCCTTTAGCCCTCTTCCTTGCCTTTTACCTTTGCCTTTGACTCGAACCTTGCCTTTGCTTTTCCCCTTTGCCTTGGACTTTGCACCCTTCTTCACAAGTGTGCCTCCCCCCTTGGCTTAGTGTGCACTAAGCTCTAGTGCGCCCCTCCTCTAAAAAAAGCTCCACACAAGTGTGCGCCCTCACTTACCCTTGTGCCCTCCATGCTCTAGAGTGTGCCTACTCCAAGTAAGTGAGTCTCCTCTTCAAGGTTGCGCCTCCTCCCTTTGAATGCGCCTCTCCAGAAGCTTGTGCGCCCCCTTGCTTAAGAATGCGCCCCTACACAAGTTAGTGCCCAACCTCCCTGAAAGACTCTTCAAGGAAGCTAGCACCCTCACAATGGATTCTCTTCAAACCCTTGACCTCAAGCACCCTCCTCTCCTCACGAAATGCGCCCAAGTCTTTTTCTTCTCCTCCTCTCCTCACCCAACTCTCTCAAGTGACAAGTGAGCCTCCCCTTACCCTTTTCGCTCCTTTAGCCTCTCCTTGACCAAACCTAAAAGACCAATGGCCTAGATTCAATCTAGCCATGTCTAATCAATGGGTGAGATTTAATCCAAAAAATCTCACTTAGAAAACCCACTTTCTTAAGTTTCCTTAGTTTGCCTCATGTCCTTTAATTCACCAACAAAGTGAATTAAATGTCACTTTTGCCTTAAATGACATATTTCACTTTTGACTTAAATCTCCTATGTCAATGTGAAATTAGAACATAAAGTAAAGTATTAACGGTAATAGTCACCCCCTTTGTGTTTAGAGACTCACAAACACAAGGGGACCACTTTCCAAGGTACGCAAATCTCAACAGAGAGGGGGCGGTAGGCTTGGATATCAAACTTGCTACTTTGATTCCTTGAAATCACCAGGGAAGCCTCCCTTGTGGTGGACCTCTTCCATCACTAAAACGAGGGGATTTCTTTCTAGGGTGACAGCAGAAGGATTTCATATAGTTACACAAGATTTGGGAACTTGCATTGGGGCTTTGGCACAAGTACAAATCCTGCGATAACATCCCCTTTTGGGAGACACTTCAATGATTCGAGATAGTTGCAGATCCTTGTGGCACTTAGTATATGTTTATTTTGTATCAGCAGAAGGTGTCCTTCCAGCTGCCTAGTGTCCAAGGTATGCAAAGGACAATAAAGTTACCCAGATCAACCAAAACTAATTAGCCTAAGTCCTGCTTAAACAAATAAGCATAAAATATGTTTCTAGTGGAATGTGGGGCCCTGTCAAGGAGGATGCTCAGCCTTAGTGTTGAGTGGGGCCCTGCCTAGAGCAGCGCACCTTCTTAGTGTTGTGTGGAGTCCAGAGAGAGGGGCCGCCTCAATCTGGGTTGTTGAAACCTTTGATGGGCGTGAATCCACAGCCAACAAGTGAGGGAGGTTGGGTATAGGTTTGGCTGAGGGTGTTGGGCACCTCATTCAATCATTTGGATGAGCAAGAGAAGAGAGGGAGCTAGGCTGAGAGAAGATACAAGTTGAGCTACTGAAGAGGGTGAGTTCTGAGCTTAGCTAGGGCAGCAAGTGGAGGCCATTCAGAGGCCATACTGAGCAGCAGGAGGAGGACAACTTCAGCAGCAACAGGATAGACATTTTCTGAGCATATTGGGCTAAGAGAAGAGGTTGATTCAGAGGGTTTTTAGAAGCAACAGTTAGGGTTACACACGACAACTTTGTGCGGCCTACAAGAGTGGCCATACCAGGCCGTACAGGACAGCCAGAAGGAGGTCGTACAAGCTGGATATTGTTGGGTTGAACAACACTTGATTTGTTGGCCCAAATCTGAGAAATTCTTCTCTACTGTACTGTAAGAATGTTCTGTTTAGTTTTGTTGTCGTAACTTCTCTCAGAAAGCCTAATAAAGCTCCCCTCTTAGCTGGTTTTCCCCACACTGGGGTTTCTAGGGTATCTAATATCTATTGTGTCATTGTGTGTGATTGTTTTTATTTCTTCCGTTGTGCATGCATGTACACTCAACTGGTATAATCTTAAGCATAGATCAGATTTAAATTTCTGAATTGAAATTAATTTTTGGGTTGAAAATCTATTGGCTAGATTATCATTGTTTGTTGGGTATTAAAAGTTTTACATGGTATCAGAGTTGTGCCTCTGATTAGCACACAGGTCACAGGTTCAAGTCTCAGGAATATTTCTGCAAATTTTTCTAAAGGTTACAGCAGCCCAGAATCAGAGTTTTCATGGCTACTAGCGTGAGGTATSAGGATAGGCTTGAGGGGTCCTCAAACTATCTTCAGTGGAAGGTCAGAATTACAGTTGTGCTCAAGGAGAACAAGCTATGGACTTCTGTCAGCACAACAGTTCCTGCACCAGTCCATAATCATATTGCCTTGGACCTCCATGAGGTGAAAGAAGCCAAGGAACAGAGGATTCTGCTAGATGGTGTCAAGGACCATCTTATTCCACATCTGGCTAAGAAGAAAACAACAAAAGAAATGTGGGAGGCGTTGACCAAGCTGTATCAGAGTGACAACCAGAACCGAAAGATGGCTCTTAGGGACAAGTTGCATATCATCAAGATGGAAAGGGGTGGAGTGGCATCCTACCTCACTAGGCTCACACAATTCAGAGATGAGCTAGCAGCAGTGGGTGATATTGTTCCTAAAGAAGAGCTAGTATTATAGCCTTGAATGGATTTGGAAAACAGTGGGATGTATTTGTCAAGTGTGTAGTGGGCAGAGAGAAGATGCCCACTTGGGATAGGTTGTGGGAGGATTTTACTCAGGAAAAAACTCAGGAGGGTTCTCAACATGGAGAGCAGAAAAACAAATCTGAAGATGAGGAGAACCTTGCTTTGGCATCAAAGAGCAAGGGGAAGAGTAAGAAGAACTCAGCTGAAGGAACTTCTTCAAAACAAGGCAACAAGAAAAAATTTGTCGCCAGCAATGTTAAGTGCTTTGCTTGCCATCAGCTTGGGCATTTTTCCAACCAATGTCCCAACAAGAAGAAGGGCCAACCCAAGAAGCAGATGGTTGTTACAGCTGATATGGATACATTTGCAGCCAAATTTGAGGATAGTTTCTCACTCTTAGCATGCCTATCCACCTCCATGGTCACTGGTACATGGTACATTGACAGTGGTGCTTCATGCCACATGACAGGGGTGCATGAGTACTTCAGTAGCTTGAGGGATTACAATGCCAACTTCAACATTGTGCTTATTGATAATGCCAAGTACAGGCCAGCAAGCAATGGAACTATGAGGTTTTAGAGGGAGTCTGGTAAGCGTTTGTCAATTAACGATGTTTTTTTGTTCCTGGTTTGACTAAAAATCTGATTTTTGTTTTAGCCTTAGAAGATAAGGGATATGAAGTCACCTTCTAGGATGGAAGAGTACTCATACATCCCAAGGGCTCCAACGCTAGTAGCAGCAACAGTGACAGTGATTTGGGGGAGCTTTGGCATAGGAGGATGGCTCATTTACATCATGGAGCACTCAAGGTGCTCACTGCTCAGGGAGGTCGTGACTGGGCTTCCAGAGTTCAGTTCTGATCAGCATAGTGTGTGCAAGCGGTGTGCTTTGGGCAATTACGCCAAGACAATCTTAACTAGCAGTGACAGTAGGTCCAAAGGGATTTTGGACTTGATCCATTCGGATGTCTGTGGGCCCATGTCAGCAGTGTCTATTGGAGGGTTCAGCTACTATGTCTCCTTTATTGACAATCATTCCAGGAAGACGTGGATCTATTTTATGAAGACCAAGGATGAGATCTTCAGTCAATTCCAAGAGTTCAAAGCTCTTGTGGAGAACCAGACACGCAAAGACATCAAGGTACTTTGATCAAACAATGGAGGCAAGTATACTTCAAGTGCCTTCAAGAAGTTTTGTGCAGATTACGGGGTTAAGAGGGAGTTGACTGTGTCATATAACCCACAGCAGAATGGAGTCTCAGAGAGGAAGAAGCGGTCAATAGTTGGGGCAGCAAAGGCTATATTGCATGATCAAGACTTGCCCATGTTTCTATGGGTTGAGGTATGCAACACTGCAGTCTATCTGCAGAATAGGAGACTACATAAGGTATTGGGGAGGATGACCCCTAAGGAGGCCTTCACGAGGAAGAGGCTAGAGATTGGTCACATAAGCATCTTCGGGTGCTTGGTCTACTGCCATGTTCCGGCAGAGAGGAGAACAAAGCTTGAGCCTATTGCAGAGAAGGGCATCCTTGTAGGGTACAGCGAGACCTCCAAGGCCTGTAAGGTCTAAATTGCTGCACTCATGAGGACAGTGGTTAGGAGGGATGTGAGAATTGAGGAGAACAAGGCTTTCAAGAAGTCTTGTGGACAGATGCTAGTTGTTGAGTAGAGTCGTGAGCAAAGTCCGGAGCAGAGTGCTCCTAAGGAGAAGGCTAGACAGGGACTACAAACTATAGGTCCCAAGAATTTTGTACAGGTTGGGCAGCAACAACAGCAGTAGTTTGTGCAGGGTGAGCAGCGTGAGCAGCATCAGGAGAAGCAGGATGCTCAATTTACTCTACCTGAGTCGTCTACTAGGAGGATGCCAAAGTGGGTTGAGCACACATTGAGAGAGGCTCGGGAGCAAGTGGATGCTCCCAGGACATCAATCAGGGAGAGAAAGGCACCACAGAGGTTTTTCGGTTACATGGCTCTTATGAGCGATTTGATAGAGGCCGAGCCTTCCAATTTTCAGGAGGCATCTGAGCAACAGGTGTGGAGAGATGACATGATGGAGGAGTATTCTTCCATCATGAAGAATGATGTGTGGGAGGTTGTGCCCCGGCCAGAGCAGAAATCAGTGGTTGGCTCTAGGTGGATCTATAATATCAAACACGTTGTTGATGGCAATGTGGACAAGTTCAAATCTCGCTTTGTGGCTAAGGGCTTCTCACAAAAGGAGGGCATTGACTTTAGTGAGACATTTCCACCCATGGCGAGATATTCTTCTATGAGGGTCGTGATATCCATTGTAGCTCAGTTGGGTTGGCAGATCCACCAAATGGATGTCAAGACAGCGTTTCTTAGTGGAGCGATAAAGGAGGAGATATACATAGAGCAGCCAGAGGGATTTGAGGGGCACAGCAGGGCATCTCATGTTTGTAGGTTGAAGAGAGCGCCATATGTAATGTTCCCCTCCCCTTGACAATAACAAAGATGGAATAAGTAGTCTAGTCACCCCTCTAGGCTATAGTCCCATGGGTAAAAGGGGTTTGAGGGACTAAAAGTCACTTAAGGAATTAAAGTGATTTTATTCAAAAGTGACTTTCAAGAAGAAAAGAAAAGGTTAATGTAACTTAAGTGAAAAATCAAATCACAACCTTAGTAAAAATCAAAAAGGAAACTCAACTGAGAATTAGATCGGGAGGTATAAAAGAGAGAGGAGGCGCCTCACTCCTCATTCTTGTCTATTTTCTCATTGTGATCACTTGAGCTCTACATCTTATGTTTTTGAGGGTTTTGAGTCAAGAAACCCTAGAGGCCAGCAAGGAGGTGAAAAATTCCTTTGTTCCTAGTCCAAGCTTGGCCAAGGAGGTGCAAGATCCCTCCCTAGCCATTCTACTCAGACACAGGTACTCATCGATCAGGATTTGGAGGCTAGGGCCATAGTGCCCTTTTGCAGCCTTTGCTTGGGGGTTTCTCCTGCTATATGATTTATTGTGGCTTGGACCAAGTTTTATGAAGGAGGGGCGCATTTTCACTAAGGAGGTTTAGAGATCTAAGGGAAGACTTAAAAGTTTGGACTCAATCTTGCTATAGTTCCTCTATTCATCCCTTGATCTACAGTTTGGCGATAGTTTTATGTTGTTTGGTGACCATCTCCAAGGCAGCCGAAATATTGATCTTCTTCAACCAGTGATCCAGGTGGATATCAGTGGCCACCCATCTATTCCACAGGCTCGAAAAACAGTTTTCCATCATGGCATTTTTTCAGGTTCCAAACTTCCAGGGCCGTTATGAGGCCCTAAACGACGTTTATTGGGGATTTGGGGCTCAAGTGACTATTGAAGGCACTGACCTGGACCAGTCGAAAATTGTTGTTCTCGGTTAGACCTTTCCAACGGTGTATCGAGCACCCCAAACGGAGATCGTATGCAAAAGTTACGCCCCTGGGAAGTTGATGTATCAACTACCTCCATCGAGCCCACAAACCTTTTGGCTTTTCATCTTTCAGGGTTAGGGTTTTGGATTTTACTTATGTTAAAAAGGCCTTTGGAGCCTCATTGTAACAATCATCTTCTTGCGAACAAGAGTAGCCGTTGCATCTCTTCTCAGAGATAAGTTGCCACCATTCTAGCGAGTCTTTCACTCTGTATTTTGACAGTGTTTGTACATTTTCGCTCATTAATAGAAAATTGTGTATTATGTATCTTTGTGTTTATGGTTGCATCTCTGATACATTTCTATTATATTATTGGATATCCGAGATATCTCTGTACATTTCTTTATTATATCTCCACTCTCATTTCGTGTCAAAAATAATCTGGATCAGTCGTATCAAAGCAGGCTGCTCTTGATCGTTTTTTAGTGCATGTCCCCGACGAGGTCCGAGTATAGCAAGTTGGGTCTCGAGCTTGTCTCTCTTGAGGAAAATTGCTCTCGCACGCCCAAGAAACCCTCCATGGCGGAAGAAAATAAAAACGACGGAGCAGAAGATTCTATTAATATGTTGCTTGAGCAAGCTCTCACCCGACGGAGGGACGAAATGATGGAGAATTTTGACCACATCCTTCAATGTCTTTCGATAACAACAGGCGCGTCTTCATCAAGCAGCCACTTTGGAGGCACCTCGCCTTTCAAGGTACAAGTTAATTTTGATATTCCCGTATTTGAAGGTTAGATAGATGCAGATGCCCTAGACAAATGGTTAAATCTGCTAGAAGGTTATTTCTCTGTTCACCATTTTTCTGACAGAGAAAAGATCACCTCTGCACTCCTTAAGGCTCTCCCCCATGTCAAACATTGGTGGGAAACTTACTAGGAGCAAAGTTCCACAAAGGAGTCTGGAATATATGGGGCCGATCCCACTTGGGATTTTTTTGTGGATGCGGTAAAGGAACAATATTACCCTGTTGGCAACTATGAAGACCAGTACATGAGATGGACCACACTGCGGCAAGAGAGGGGCCAAGTAGTGTCGAAATTCACCAATACCTTCCATACCTTGTGCACCAAGATGGGTATCAAAGACTCCGAGCGACATTTGGTTCTGAAATACCGCGGGGCTCTACACAGATACATCCAAACTGAAATAGATTTTCTGGATATCTCATCACTCTGTGTTGCATATCAATATGTTGTTAAAATCAAGCAAAAATTTAAGCACCATAACAAACGGGAGTTCGAGTCTCCAAATCGGCAACAACAAAAATATGATAAAGACGGCCCTAACAAACAGCTTCCTGAAAACCAGTCTAAGCCACAAGAAAAGAAGGGTCATGGGAAGACGAAAAAGGACACTGGAAAATGGTGCAATTTCCACAAAAGCCCCTGGCACAACACCGATGAATGTCGCTCAAAACAGTCATTGGTGGCCGAGATCAAAGACAAGGAGTAGAACCCTGATTCAAAATCTAATTCTAAAAATACTGGTAAAAGACAGATCATCGACGCAGACTCCATTGTTATTGTCGCGACCGCAGCAATTCAACCAGAAGAACAAACAAATCCCGAAGAGGGGGAGTGCCTTTTTCATTCACAGATGTGGGTGAAAGGGACCCCGCTGCATTTTATTGTTGATAGTGGAAGCCAGAAGAAGCTCATCTCAGCAGAGGTCGTCAAACAGTTGAGATTGTTGACAACACCACACACGCAGCCATACAACATCGAGTGGCTTTGCCAGGGACGAGACCTCCATGTCAGCCAGCAGTGTCAATTGTCATACGACATCCAGCCCTTCAAGGATGAGGTATTATGTGATGTTGCCCCATTGGATGTCTGTGATGTTCTCTTGGGCCAGCCATATATGTGGAAGCGCCATGTTGTTTATGAGTCTCAACCTCGTAGTGTCATTATTACTCTGGGGGGTAATCTCTACAAAATACCAGAGGTAGTTCCGATTACTATCACACCTAAACAATGTCGCAAGTTAGTATCTCATACTACAAAATTCAGCATCTTCACAATCTGTTCAAAAGGTGAACAAGACACTGCAACCACTACAGCCTCGGCCCATGCACCCTCTATGCAACAGAATCAGGTCAACAAGGTTGCAGCAAAGCACAAAAATTCCTTTTGCACATAGTCATCTCATGTAGCCCCACTGGTTGAACAGATTTAACCCCGCCAGCAACAGGTTCGTGACGGCCTTCCACAAATCGAGCAGCGCGAAGTCTCCAGCAAGGAAAGCAACTCACCAAGATTAAGATTCAACAAATGCTTCCCTCGCTCCCCAGGGAACTCAACGCAATGGAGACCATTGCTTCCTAAGGAGCGAGGATTGATCTAGGTGGATATCGGTGGCCACCCACCTATTCCATAGGCTCGAAAAGCAGTTTTCCATCTTCGTAGCTTTTCGGCAGTTTTTCGGGTTCCAAACTTCTGGGACCATTTTGAGGCCCTAAACGATGTTTTTTGGGGATTTGAGACCCACGTGACTGCTAAAAGCACTAACCTGGGCCAGTCGAAAATCATTCTTCTCGGTTAGACCTTTCCAAAGGTGTATCGAGTGCCCCAAACGGAGATCGTATGCAAAAGTTACGCACTAGTAAGTTGACGTATCAACTACCTACATCGGGGCCCGCAAACCTTTTGGCTTTTCAGCTTCCGAGGTTAGGGTTTTGGATTTTACTTATATTAAAAAGGCCTTTGGAGCCTCATTGTAACAATCATCTTCTTGCGAATGAGGGTAGCCATCACATCTCTTCTCAGAGATAAGCTGCCACCATTCTAGTGAGTCTTTCACTTTGTATTTTTATAGTCTTTGTACATTTTCGCTCATTAATAGAAAACTGTGTATTACTGTATCTCTGTGTTTATGGTTGAATCTCTCATACATTTCTGTTATATTATTGGATATCCAAGATATCTCTGTACATTTCTTTATTATATCTTCACTCTCATTTCGTGCCGAAAATAATCTGGATCAACTAGTTAGGGTCGTACCAATTCCAAATCCAATCATACAAAGGCACATCAGCATTGATCGGAGGGTTTCAGCCATAAAGGGAAAGAAATTAATCTAGTATTAAACTCTCTTCAGTTGTGGGAGGCCTGCAGATCATATATCTTTCTATATCTTATCAGATCTACATATCCATGTATGAAGATCACTTATATTATTAAATAAAGGTCAGATTTGAATCTTGCTATCTTTTATTTGTGTATTTCCTTCATTATCTTGTGCTCCAGACTTGTTGTGATGTCATCTATGCAATAAAAACTCAGCAAAACACTTCAGCACTCCTTTCTGTAATAAAACCTGCAAAACAAAACACCAAGCAGCAAACATGAAACCCTAGTTCTTGGCCGAAATTGCTTGGGAACATTATAGTGGTATCAAAGCGAATTTCCTTCGCTAGCTTGTGCAAAATACAGATGACCAGGAGAAGAGGTCGTGGGAGACAGCCGATAACATGTATTCTGGAAGGGGAAGAGCCAGAGGTCAGTATGGGAGAAACTCATGAAACAGAAAATGCCATATCTGAAGAGGCCAAAATTTTGGTAGAAAAGGTAGCCTAGACAATGCATGAACAGTCGGGAATCTATGCAGCGCAACCTTGAGGAAATGCAGAACCATCTATCTTTAGGACAGGAAGAACTTAAATTTTCCTTTGTTAGTTTGCAAAGAGAGAAAGACAGAATGATAGCATTGATGGAGGAACAGAGTAAACATCAGGGTAGTCTCTCTCAATATTTGATGGAATGAAAAAATGGTAAAGACCCACCCTTGTTTGGTGGAATTCATGATGTTGGTGGATCTCGTGGGGGCAATGGAAACCATGAGGAGTCCATACATAAAGGTCGTGTGGAGGAGCATAGGCCAAATGATGGAATACCTATTCCATCTCACACATCTAGCAGGACCACCCCTAGGTCGTGCATGCCTACCTTCCTAGCTGCACAAAGGAGGGACACTCATGCTTTTGATCAAGAAAGTTTTGGTGATGAGTGGGAGACTGCAGAAAGGGAGTACAATGCCATGAGCGGGGCGTTCAAGAAACAGGTTTCTATGGGAGAGTATTTCCACTTGAAGATGAAAAGGAGATCCAAAGAACGCTACAAGGGTGATAATGAACTAGGGTGCAAGGCTCAAAGAATGGAGTTACCAAACTTCGATGGATCAGAACACATCTTTGCTATGGCTTGGGTGCAAAAAATGGATGCTTACCTCCAATTGAACCCTATGGAGGAAAGGAAGGCTATACAGTTTGCAGCATTATACTTGATGGGGAAAGCGCATGAATGGTGGTTTCATGGAATGACCACCTTGGGCCATGGGCATATCACTTCTTATCAAGAGTTCACTCAAAGGCTTATTGACAGGTTTGACAGAGGGGATCCAGATCGTCATTTCCGGGAGCTCACACATATTAAACAAACAGGATCCGCTGAAACCTTTATTGAGGAGTTTTAAAGAGTATCAGTTATGGTCCCAGATGTATCAGTGTCCAGACTACTAATGATGTATATAGAGGGGTTGACTGAACCAGTGAGAGGATACGTTAAGACTTTTAAGCCTGTGACCTTGCAAGATGCTATTGAGCGCACCAGAGATGCTATTCATTCCTAGGGGTCGTGACACCAGGCCAATGGACAAAGGCAAGGGGAAATTGGATGAAGCCACAAGAAGGGATACACGAAGAAATCAACTTTGCTTCACTTGCAAAGAACCTTGGCAGCCAGGTCATAGGTGTTTGGGCAATGGAACAATTCACTATATAGAAGTGATGTCTGACAGTGAAGAGGAGACAGATGATGAAGGGGGTGGAGCTATCCATGCTATGCAGACCAGCCACAAGGAGGAAGATGAAGCCTTGCATGCGCAAGGTAGTGGGGCATCCTTACCCCTTGATGTGGGACTCAAAAAGGTCACCATTGCCTCTATGAGTGGGGTGCCTAAATTTAACACCTTTCGGATAAAGGGAGTTATACAAGTACAAAGGGCAACAGTATTGATAGATGGTGGGGCTTCTCATAACTTCATTAACATGGCTATGGTACAGAGGAGCCATATTCCTAAAGTTGATTTTGAGGGTTTCTTGGTTGAAGTGGCAGGAGGACACACTATTGCTTGTGACAGGTACATTCCACAGATGAGCATGACATTGGGTAGATACACTTTGACACGGGACTTTTATGTGGTGGACATTCCAGACACGAATATCATTTTAGGTGTGTAGTGGTTAGCACCTTGGGGCCAATCACCACTAATTACAAAACCATGGAAATGTCCTTCAACACAAAAGAAGGAAAGAGAGTCACGCTTAGAGAGATGACAGGGGATTCTCCTAGAGTGGTGTCAGCCAATAAAATGCATGCCATATTTAGGCGAGAAGAGACAGTCTTTGCAGTTGAATGCTTCATCATGGACACAAATGATGGGACAAACGAACAATACCCTCCAGACATAAAAAGGATCCTTCACAAGCACATAAGGGTCTTTGAGCCTATTCCTCCAGGGCAACCACCAGACAAGGGGTTTGAACATATTATAGAATTGGAAGAAGGGGCCAAACCAGTCATCACTACCCCTTACAGACACCCCAAGAAGCACAAGGACGAGATAGAAAGTGCCATGAAAGAGTTACTAGCCATGGGGCATATCAGACCAAGTTCAAGCCCATTCGCATCATCAGTTGTGTTTGTCAAAAAGAAGGATGGAACTTTGTGCATGTGCATAGATTACAGAGCATTGAATAAGAGAACCATCAAGAACAGATACCCCATCCCCAGGATAGATGAACTATTGGATGAACTACATGGGGCAGTATACTTTACAAAAATTGATTTGCGCTCTGGATACCATCAAATCAGGATGAGGGAGAAAGACATAAACAAGACAGCCTTCAGATGCCATTTTGGACACTATGAGTTCCTCGTTATGTATTTGGTCTCACCAATGCGTCAGCTACCTCTCAATCCTGCATGAATCATGTGTTTAACAAGCAACTACTTGTCTTTTTTGATGACTTGTTGATTTAAAACAAAACTTGGGAAGTGCATCTCAAACATGTGGACCAAAGTTTGAGCATTATGGAGGAGCAGTCTTTATATGCCAAAGAATCAAAATGTGAGATTGGAATGACAGAGGTCCTCTACTTGGGACACATTATTGGAGCAAAAGGGGTACAAGTTCATCAAGAGAAGATTCAAGCTATCATTAATTGGCCCACACTCAAGACACTTACAGAACTTAAAAGTTTTCTTGGCATCTGCAGTTACTACAGAAAATTTGTCAAAGGATTCTCCCAACTTTGCGCACCCCTAACTGATTTGACCAGAAAGGGAGCCTTTGACTTGAATGATGAAGCCCAGTCAACATTTGAGAAAATGAAGAAGGTGATGAGTACTTGTCCTGTGTTATCTCTACGTGATTTTTCTCAACCTTTCATATTAGAGTGTAATGCACCTGGGGAAGGTGTTGGAGCAGTGCTCATGCAGAATAGGCATCCTATTGCCTATGAGAGTCGCAAATTGAGGGGTCATGAACTGCTATATACCATTTATGACAAAGAAATGCTAGCCATAATGCACGCTCTTTCCAAATTCAGGCAATATCTAGTGGGAGCGAAATTTGTTGTCAGGACAAACCATAACAGTCTCAAATACTTCCTTGCGCAGAAGGATCTTAATGAAAGACAACATAAGTGGGTAAGCAAAATCCAAGCATACAACTTTGACATTGAGTATGTCAAAGGGAAAAATAATGTGGTGGCAGATGCCTTATCCAGAAGGCCTTCAACATACTCTGTCTAAAATATCTGTTGATTGGAAATCTCTCTTATTGGTAGAATACTCGAAGAACAAATTTGTGTGTGAGTTGATGATTGGACAGATACACGATGACAGGTACAGGATTATGGATGATATTATTTACTACAAGTGAAGAATCTATTTGGTTCCAGGACCCTCATTCAAAAGGAAAGTGCTTCAAGCATTCCATGATTCTTCATTAGCAGGTCATCAAGGATTCCTTAAAACATATAGACAGATCAGGGAAAGGTTTGCTTGGAAGGGCTTAGAGGGAGAGGTTATGCGCCATATCAAGGAATGTACCCTTTGCCAACAAAACAAGGATGAGCACACACATCCTAAAGGTCTACTATAGCTCCTCCCTATTCCTGAGCACAAATGGGAGAGTATATCTATGGATTTTATTACAGGTCTTCCCAAAACTCAAGGGAAGGATTGCATCTTTGTGGTGGTTGACCGTTTAACTAAATTTGCGCACTTCTTTGTTATCTCCATGGACTTTAGCGCATCTCAGGTGGCAGATCTATTTTTCAGAGAGGTCTTCAGGCTACATGGGCTACCCAAGAATATAGTGAGTGACAGGGACAGCAGGTTCATGAGTATCTTTTGGCAGGAGTTATTTCAGCTAGTAGGCACTACTTTAACCCCCAGCACTTGCTACCATCCACAAACAGATGGGCAAACTAAGATTGTAAACAAGTGGGTGGAGGGGTATCTCCGCAATTATGTATCGGGGCAACAAAAAGCATGGGTCAGATGGCTTTATCTAGGAGAATATTGCTACAACACTACTCATCACATGTCTATTGGCATGTCTCCTTTTAAGGATTTATACAGTTATGAATCTCTCACCTTTGTTGAGATTGTATTTGGAGACAACAGAGCTCCTATAGCTAAAGAATGGATACAAGAGAGCCAACACATCCTCAAGGAACTCAAAGATCATTTGCATGAAGGCAAAAAATCAACAAAAGTTATATGTGGATAAACACAAGGTGGAGTAGACATTTGAGGTAGGGGACTTGGTGTACTTGAGACTCCAACCGTACAGACAATCATCCCTTAAGAGTAAGAGCACATAAAAGCTAAAATCGAGATTCTATGGTCCATATAGAATGCAAAGGAAAGTTGGGTTAGTGGCATATGAGTTAGAACTCCCCCAGGGAAGCAAAATTCATAATGTTTTCCATGTATCTTGCTTGAAAAGGGCCTTGGGACAGCATGTCGTAGCTAATGATGAGCTACCACCTATTGATGAAGAGGGGCACTTGATCTTGATACCGGAAGAGATTTTGGAAGTAAGGGCGAAACAGCTAAGAAACAAGAGCATCAAGGAATAATTGGTTAAATGGAAAAATCTACCGATAGAAGATGCCTCTTGGGAGAATGAACAGGTGATACAATAGACAGGTTCAGGATTGCTTGTGGGCAAGCAATTTCCAGTAGGGAAGACTGTAATGTTCCCCTCCCCTTGACAATAACAAAGATGGAATAAGTAGTCTAGTCACCCCTCTAGGCTATAGGCCCATGGGTAAAAGGAGTTTGAGTGACTAAAAGTCACTTAAGGAATTAAAGTGATTTTATTAAAAAGTGACTTTCAGGAAGAAAAAAAAGGTTAAAGTAACTTAAGTGCAAAATCAAATCACAACCTTAGTAAAATTCAAAAAGGAAACTCAATTGGGAATTAGATCAGAAGGTATAAAAGAGAGAGGAGACGCCTCACTCCTCATTCTTGTCTATTTTCTCATTGTGATCACTTGAGCTCTACATCTTACGTTTTGAGGGTTTTGAGTCAACAAACCCTAGAGGCCAGCAAGGAGGTGAAAGATTCCTCCGTTCCTAGTCCAAGCTTGGCCAAGGAGGTGCAAGATCCCTCCCTCGCCATTCTACTCAGACACAGGTATTCATCAGTCAGGATTTGGAGGCTAGGGCACGGCTCTGAGGTATTTTCCACTAGTGGGGCACATCACCAAGGGAAGGAAGGTTCGATTTGTTGTAGGGAGGCTAGATCAGCCTTTCCACCTTATACAGGATTCATTGCTAGGGCCATAGTGCCCTTTTCTAGCCTTTTCTTGGGGGTTTCTCCTACTATGTGATTTATTGTGGCTTGCGCGGAGTTTTTTGAAGAAGGGGTGCATTTTCACTAAAGAGGTTTAGAGATCTAAGGGAAGACTTTAGGGTTTGGACTCAATCTTGCTTCAGTTCTTCTATTCATCCCTTGATCTACAGTTTGGCAGTAGTTTTATGTTGTTTGGTGACCATCTCCAAGGGAGCCGAAATATTGAGCTTCTTCAGCCAGCAAGGACCGTACCAGTTCCAAATCCAGTCATACAAAGGCACATCAGCATAGATCAGAAGGTTTCAGCCATAAATGGAAAGAAATTAATCTTGTATTAAACTCTCTTCAGTTGTGGGAGGCTTAGAGATCATATATCTTTCTATATCTTATCAGATCTACAGATCCATGTATGAAGATCACTCATATTATTAAATAAAGGTCAGATCTAAAGCTTGTTATCTTTTATTTGTGTATTTCCTTTGTTATCTTGTGCTCCAGATTTGTTGTGATGTCATCTATGCAATAAAAACTCAGCAAAACACTTCAGCACATCTCTCTGTAATAAAACCTACAAAACAAAACACCAAACAAGAAACCCTAGTTCCCGGCCAAAATTGCTTGGGAACATTACACTATATGGGCTCAAGCAGGCACCACATGCGTGGTACAGCAGGATCGATAGTTATTTGTTTGGGATGGGCTTCACCAAGAGTGAGGTTGAATCCAACCTCCACTACATCCTGGTTGGGGAGGAGCCACTCATTCTTGTACTTTATGTGGATGACTTATTCATGACAGGGTCAGAGAAGCTCATAATGGATTGCAAGAGGGAGATTGTTGTTGAGCTTGAGATGAGGGACTTGGGGCTGACACATTATTTTCTTGGTTTGGAGGTGTGGCAGAAGGATGGGCAGATTTTCATTGGACAAGGGAAATATGTTGTGAAGATCCTAAAGCGGTTTGGCATGTAGGATTGCAGGCCTATGGAAACACCCATGGTTACTAACTGGAAGAAGATAGATGCTTCCAAGTCAGAGGGAGTCGATCCCACTATTTACAGGGAGCTCATTGGCTCTCTTATGTATCTGGTTAACACTAGACCAGATTTGTGTTTTGTTGTCAACACACTCAGTCAATTCATGGTAAACCCTAAGCGTGTACACTAGGTGGCCACAAAACATGTGTTGAAGTATCTGCATGGGACAATCGAGTTTAGATTGAGCTATATCCAAGGAGATGGAGTGAAGCTTATGGGTTATTCAGATGCAGATTGGGCAGGCAGTAGTGTGGACAGGAAGAGCACATCAAGTTGTTGTTTCAGCTTGGGTTCGGGGGCTATTTCTTGGTTAAGCGGAAAGCAGAAATTAGTTGCTTTGAGTTCTGCAGAGGCTGAATACATGGCAGCCAGCTTGGCATCATGGTAGACCATTTGGCTTCAGAAGCTACTCATGGACCTATTTGATCAAGTGTTGGACACAACAGTGATTCACTGTGATAATCAGAGCTACAACAAGCTCTCTGAAAATCCAGTGTTTCATGATAGGTCCAAACACATTGAGATAAGGTATCACTTCATTCGAGACTCTGTACAAAAAGGTTCAGTTAAGCTACAGTATGTGCCAACCAGTGAGTAGATTGCAGACATACTCACGAAACCTTTGGTGAAAGGAAAATTTGTCTACTACAGGGACAAGTTGGGGGTTGTGCAGAACACCTTCCTCGCTAAGAGGGAGTGTTAATTTTGTAGCAGCAGAAGGTGTCCTTGCAGCTGCCTAGTGTCCAAGGCATGCAAAGGACAATAAACTTACCCAGATCAACCAAAACTAATTAGCCTAAGTCTTGCTTAAACAGTTAAACATAAAATATGTTTTTAGTGGATTGTGGGGCCTTGTCAAGGAGGGCGCTCAGCCTTAGTGCTGAGTGACGCCTTGCCTAGAGCAACGCACCTTCTTAGTGTTGTGTGGGGTCCAAAGAGAGGGGGGCGCCTCAATCTGGGCCGTTGAAACCTTCATTTGGCGTGAATCCCAAGGCAGCAGGTGAGGGAGGCTGGGTATAGGTTTTGTTGAGGGTGTTGGGCACTTCATTCAGTCATTTGGATGAGCAAGAGAAGAGAGGGAGCTAAGCTAAGAGAAGCTAGAGCAGCTAGTGGAGGCCATTCAGAGGCCATACTGAGCAGTAGCAGGAGGACAGCTTCAGCACCATAAACAGCAACAACAAGACAGCCATTTTCTAAGCATATTGGGCTGAGAGAAGAGGTCAATTTAGACTGTTTTTAGCAGCAGCAGTTAGGGCTACACACAGCAGCTTTGTGCAGCCTACAAGAGTGGCCATACCAGGCCGTACAGGACAGCCAGAAGGAGCCCGTACAGGCTGGAGATTGTTGGGCTGAACAGTACTTGATTTGCTGGCACAAATCTGAGAAATTCTTCTACTGTACTGTAAGAATGTTCTATTTAGTTTTTGCTGTCGTAACTTCTTTCAGAAAGCCTAATAAAGCTCCCCTCTTAGCTGGTTTTCCCCACACTGGGGTTTCCAGGGTATCTATTGTGTCATTGTGTGTGATTGTTTTTATTTCTTCCGTTGTGCATGCATGTATAGTCAGCTGGTATAATCTTAGCATAGATCAGATTTAAATTTCTGAATTGAAACTTGTTATCGCGCAATTTGTACTTTGATAGAAAGGAAAGGTAAATGAAGACAAATTGATGTAACGGGAGACTATCCTATCACTATCACCTCAATAGGATGTCTCTTTCTATTTAGGGTGGTAGGCCCAGGGGAGACGTCCCCAGTGACCTGGGGTTTTGAGAAGGCAAAGGATAAAGGCCAAGTAGAAGGTTCCCTCTCACAAGTCACCACCGATCAGAAAGTCCGGCCAAACAGCCAATAAAGAGATAATAAAGCCAGAAGTGTACCTGCCCGGAACAAATCAACATGAAACTATATTTGCAAGATCACTTGTTGGTTAGTACTTCATATAATCAGAGACTTTCTCAATAAAAGCAATTGACTAATATATTGATGAAGTAAACAAAGATGTATAGTAGCAATAATTACAATACGATACTTCACAATTAATGCTTTGAAGAAGCTTCAAAATGAGCAAGAATGATTAATCATCAATATCATAACACCAACATTCATCGGAAGCAAATAATGCTATGCATTAGTCAATCTTTCAATTGCTTAAAGAGGCTTTAAATGCTGCAAAGTATAACTATAACTCAAGTGGATAATAGCAGCAATAAGGTTAGCAGGTCAATCTAAACTAGGGTTAGAAGGTGTTAGTAGTTGTTCAAAGATTTGGATGTTTGAAAGTTGTGATCAAAATGCTCAAGAGAGAGAGATCTTAGATCAGTGTCTTCATAGGGCAAATGGAGTCAAAGAACTGGTTGCAAGAATTGAAGGAGCCAGATGATAATAGTAGGGCCAAGCCTTCAACCACCAAACCCTAGGGGAAAACGGCTAGTAAGGTGTAGGTAACCCTAGACCTTAGTAGGTTTTCCTCCTTTAGCTCAATGACAAAGTAAAATCGGCTAGGTTGAAGAACAAGTGATAGGTGTTGATGAATGCAGTTATGTGAGACATTCTCCAGTTTACAAACCTATGAGATGTGGATCATTGCAGCTATGTGAGTCTTTCTCCCAACTTACAAACCTCAGAGAAAGCCCCTAAAAAGGGTACGTGGTTCCTGCCTGAGACAGATCTAGGAACGTAGAGATGACCTCCTCCATTCAAAGAGTTGAGAAGAACTCCAAATGATTATCCAGTGGGAAAGGCGATCTGTTGAGTTAGACATGCCTGTGGCTGAGCACAAGGTGAACGTGTGAAATCCTAAAGTGTTGGGTGCATCGTCATGTGAACAGAAATGAAGATGATGCATTAGCCTCCTCTGAGCAGCAGAGTTGACGAGAAGACTCCAGATGATTCTCCTGTGTGAGGCAGTGGGAATGAAGATCTGTAGAGTGGACGTCCCTATGGACGAGCATAGGTGAACGCGTGAAGATCTGGTTCTTCTGTGTAATGCGGTGAACCAGAGATATGGCATCCCTATGGATGTGCCCCTAGTGAATGAGCACTAGTGGGTGTATCAGATCCTTTGCTATATATTGTTCAAGAGTCAGAACTGCCTGTAACCCTAATTGTTATGTAAAGGGTACAGGTCGGCCCCACCTTAATGCGATTAATAATAAATTTAAAAGATAATTAATCTGGTTAATATTAATTATAATAATAATAATTATTATTATTATTATAATGTGACTTAGAGAGCTCGGCCCTATTGAGCCAATAGACACTTCAGTTGACAGGTTTAGGTTAGTATAAGTAAAAGTAAAATCCTCATTGTAGAAATATATCTTTCTTGTGAGTATGGAAATTTCAGCAAGTACATCTACTTGGGAAAAGGTGCACACCTCTCTTGGGCGCTAGTCTTCTAAGGTTTGAGCACCCTCGTGTGTGCTAGGTCTTTCTTGGTGGAGAAGGTCTTTCTCTTGAAGAATATAGCAAAGGATCTGGCTAGGTTTCTTTCCCTTGTTGAGAAGGGTTTCCCAGGATACTTCTTGTGTTCTTGTGCATGGTGTTTCTTCTTGTAATCTTGGTTGTTGGAACATTATTGTCTATGGTTAAGTTAAATGATAAAATGGAATGAAATTCATTCTTAACCTAGCTTATAGAAAAATCAACAATAGGGTGTTGCAATGGCAAGGCCCTAGCAATAGCTTCAACAAAGAAAACGGCTCCTTAGCATAATCTAGTAGGTAGATAGCAATTAGAACAATGACAATAACATGTGCTTGATCCCTAGGGTTTAATCCAGCAATTTCATTAACAAAATGCAAAGTAAAACACCATAACCATTCAAGTAAGAGAAGAATTATAGAAATTTACTCACATTTACCAAGTATCATCAATGCAAAACCCTGGTTGTAGACTTTCCACCAAGAAAATGCCAATTAGACCAAAAACAGCCCTCCTTCAACAAGTGCGCATTAAAATTTCAGCCAAAAACCCTAAGAAGGGTGCAAATTTCAAACCTCACACAAGTGTGAGTGAAAGATGATCTTAAAAAGAGAGTTTTAGCTCTCTACTTATACAATAGCAATGACCTTTAATTTTATTTTAGGTCACAAAAGGTTGGCATGGCCAAATTTACATCAAAATACTATTTTACATTAAATGTCATAATTAAAACCCTAAATCAAACAAAATGATGATGTCATGCCCTTTTAGGGTGATGTTAGGCCCTTTTAGGGCAACGTTGGCCTTCTAGGGAAAAACGTTAGGCCTTCCTGGGCCTCAGAAAACCTGCCACACGTGCCACTTTGGCACATAACTACCTCCCAAAACCTCCATAAGCATTGGATGACGTCATGGGTGTCCTAGGTGACGTCATGGGCCTTCCAAGGTCTACGTCCTGGTGGAAAGGGCACAACCCCCCTGGGTATGGGTCTGCCAAGCTGCCTCTGGTGGAACGTCCTCTGATCTATCTCTGCCCCTTGTTGAGATCTCAGCATCCATCTGGTGGGCTTTCACCCCCATGGAGGTCTGAACTGATCATCTCCCCACGTGTACTTGTCCATAAGGGTACCTGTCCAACGGGTATGGTCCTGAAACATCAACAGATACGCCCTCCATGGGTTCATAAGTCACAGGGATAATAGCAATGGCAATCACATCTAATCATCAAGTTATTAAACATGTGCATAAAACCCCCTTTACTCGGACAAGTGCTCAAAGACATTATACTAATCTACAAGCCAAGTTCGGAGGAAACACTAGGACGTCCTATTGGGCTAATGGTCACTAGATGTGGGATGTTTTTGGGAGAGATCAAATCTAAGCCATGCGAGTGGATGTGGAAAGGGATGTCTGGGCAAGGAATGCAGTGATAGCAGGGAAATGTATGGCTTACCTGTGGGTGCCTCTATAGAGGGTCAGCTGCACCTGTCATGGATGCAAATGTTTCCAAGCCCATTCATGCCTTTTGTCTTTATTTTTATTGTTTTTTCTTCAAGAAGCTAGTTAGGAGACACTGCCCTGGCGTGGTGACCAGTGGTGGCAATGTTACCCACAAGCATTTCACGGAAATGAGAAGGTTGGCTCGTGATGAGACCCCCTTTCTCTTGGCTATGCCACCAAGAGCCACTACCTTGGCGTGGGGACCAGGTATTGGTAGTGTCATACCACTACATGCCCATGAAGCTAATAGGCTGGCTCGTGATGAGACCCCTATCCTCGGACTAGGTCTTGTTTTATTATTTTTTACGGGTCTTTGTTTCTTGCTGAGAAGCTTTTTACTGCTTTCTTGGGGATCCCTGGGCGAAGCATCTCAAGGTTTCATTCTTTGGCTTCTACCTTTTGCCAGCTACTTTTACCGTCTGGGCCTTTAGCCCCTTCTTCCCACAAGGTAAGGTACAACCCTTAAATATTCGGCCAACCCAATCCCCGAACCAGTGTAACAGGATGGATGAGCGGGAGAAAGATGGAAAGTGGTAAGTATGGTGGGAGCGGACGATGGCTTCTCATGAATCCCCCCAGTGGCAACTCAAAACCTATGGGCACCAACGTAATAGGGCATCCTGTCATTCCCCCCAAATATGGTCAAGTGGATAGGTATAAGATCCAAGCACCCGTTAGAAACAAAAAGAATTGAATGCACATATTCAAACGTTTTGAGGATTAGAGTGACACATACCATGATACCCGAACTCATTACCTCATGGAGCAAGATCCATTTCTGCTACAGGACCAGGTCGGGGTGACGGATGTTACTGCTGCTGACAAAGTAGAGGCGCTGAAGAATGAAAAGATGGGAACTCCAGGGCCATGCTCAAGTCGATCTGGCTCTTGGTACTCCATGTCTAGAACCTGTGGGCCTCAAGACATAATCTCCTTGGTTATCCCTAAACTGGGGGATAACAAAACTAATTTTTGGGTTTAAAATCTATTGGCTAGAGTATCATAGTTTGCTGGGTATTAAAAGTTTTACAGTATGGTTGCTCATTATTGGCTTTCTTAGGAAGCATCGATGTAAACTTACCTTTCAGGTGGATCCTTCCCCATTTAATCTCACAGAGTTGAGGAGTTTTAAGCAGGAGTGGGCCTTGCTTCTGAAGGCTAAACTAAGTTTTCTTTGGCATGATGTTTAATCTCTTTCACATGGTGCACAGGTGCATATGCATGCCTTTTTGGCTTTTTTAGGGTGGGATTTACCGGTACCCCTGTTGTTTGTGTGATGTAATTCTCTGATCTGCAATGTACTTATTTGTCTCTTGACATAATATAAGCAGCATTTATAAAACACAAAATAAAGTTTAAAAAAAACGCATATACAGCGGATGCCCCAAAAGAGGTGCCACAGCAACCACCAGAGACATGATCTAGCACCTGAAAAACAAGCGCAGGGGCAGATGAAAGTTTCCAAATAAAAACCTAAGAAATGTAAACTATCCTGTATGTCATCTGCAACTGTAATCTGGCAAAAAATTGAAATGATCCTTAGCAGGTTACCACCTTTATCCTATTGTATTCTGTTTCTAAGCTTCAGTAAAATATCTTTATCAATACCTATCTAAAAAGAACAAACGATCAACACTGACACATCTTATTTTTTCACAGAAAAAGGCTCGTTTCAAGGAACAGGATGCCTGACTATCAATTGAAATACCTCTTATCATGCCAAAAGGAATTTGTATCCAGCTCCGGCAAAACAAGAGTGGCGTTCATTATTCTTGCAGCAAGCACAGCATTGCATATCTGCAAAAAGACCGGACCAGAGATTTATAATTAACTTCCTCACTCGCAATCAAGCTTCATGCTAATTTCAAATCACATTTTTGTGACAAGAAAAGCCTTTTCCATATTTTACTGGTCCGATTATTTTCAAATCTGTTTTAAAAAGCCAAAGACAGTTAGAAGTCGCCTATCTCTATGATAAGGTGTAGCTAGAAGAATAATCAGACTTTAAACTAACCAAACAAGCAACATTTCAGGAATTCAGCCAAGCATGGCCTTCAAAATATAAGCTTCTACATGAAGACATCAATCAACATTTAGCTGCAACATTTCAGGAAATCAGCCAAACATGGAACTCAAAATATAAGACTTTACACAAAAACATCCAAATACAGTACTATATTACAGACTGAAATAACCACAACTTGCTTTGTTTCCAACCATTATACAAGTAGAACTCTAGCAAAAATAGAGTTTGGAAAATTAGCCTTTCCTCGTGAATAAATTTTAAGAGCTATGAGCAATTATTATTTGAGTCTTATTGTATCAGGAGGATAGTTCAAAAGCATGCATGCTTCTCTCTGCACCTATGTATTGTCAAAAAAGACATGCACCAAAAGAGTCATCAGCAAAATGTTCGTTTATTAATTGCTGGTCAGACTGAGGCAGGGATATCCCTCTAATGAGACCTGTGGTGGCCCTATGCTGCACAACATAGCCTACTGCATCTATTGCCTACACATAAAGAGAGGAGGCGAAGGGTCAGCCTTGTCTACTGGTCCATGGATTTGTAAAGTCCAAAGAACTTTGAGGTAGAATTGTTCAAAGTTGTATTAGCTGAGGCATTACAAAACAGAGTTGATACAACTCTGATGAACATTGGCCCAAACACAAGTGCTTTAAGCATGACTAGAACGAGATGCCATTCTACTCTATCATAAGCTTTCTTAAAATCCATTTCCATGACAAGGATTTCTTATCCAGAAGTTCTATCCACTGCATCTCTCCCCGGGCAGCAAATATGTTGTCTAAGATAAATCTTCCCACTATAAAGCCAGTTTGTTCAAATTACCATCCTGAGTACGAATTTAATCCTGAAGGCAAGAGCTCTCACTAAGATTTTGTAAGACATTGATAAATCATTAAAAGTCCCCAATGGAGGCTCAATATCACCACTCTTAGGGATCAGCTCGAGGTTTCCTTGATTAATCATCATGCCTAGAGTGCTTGCTCTTAGGACTTCACAAAGCCTATAAATTCCTTGGTTACTTTATAGAACTCACATGGCTAACCATCTTCTACTAGGGCTCATAAAGAGCTATTTTGATCTTTTCTAAAGATATATTAAAATCAGAAGCATCTAGGTCCTCAAGGGATAGTTTAGATGGCACAACTTGGAGGCATTCATTCAAGACTGCATCAAACTGCTCATTGGCATTGTTAACACCAGATTTGCCAACACAAATTTGGGTGTTAAGTTCCAGCATATCTTCATGGATATTATATTGGGTGAGCTCAACATCACATATTTCACTATTCAGCATCGACGGTTCATGAACATTATACAATGTGGAGTCAATATTATAGAGTTCACCATTCAGCGTCAATGGTTCATGAGAAACTTGGCCATATAGGTACTTTGCTTCAAAGCGTTACTCGAACCCAACCTTGTTCTGTTAGCTTTTAGGGTTACTCCAAAAGTGTTTACACCATGATTGGCACTGCTTCATGTGATGTCATGTGCATGGTGTATGGATGACCCTTGGTTGTTCCATGATGGATAGAGTCACAGACACATTAGAGTTGACTTGCTCATTGCTCGCTAGGCCTCATCTTGGAGCTTGTGTGGCTGTCTTCTTTGGAGAGTTGGAGACCTATGAAGCTTGGTGACTTCTTCATGATGGCCACATGGAAGATGGTTGTCTGCTTGAGAGGAGGACCTGCATTGGAGGACGAGCATCGAGCATCTTGGAGGAGGGTGTTGAGCCCTACATGTCATGGGCACACTTGGTTGCTTGCATGGACGCTTGTATTTGCTTGAGGATAGTTGGGTTAAAGGAGTGATCATGTAGGTGAGGTGGACCCAAAGGAGCACATGGCATAGGAGGAGCATTGGAGCTTTGGAGGCTTGAGGAGTTGGATTGTTGAACACATCTCGTGAAGCATTCACGCTTTGGAGCCTTGCTTGTTGGGCTTCTTCACCTTGGATCTTGACATATGTCACTTGGAGTGAATGCTCCATGTGTGAGCCTACTTGTGTAGAGGTAGGTTGTTGGTAGTGAACTAGGTCCTCTTTATATTTTGGGCCTTCCTTACCTCTCATATAAATAGAGGAATGAGAGAGTTCTTTCATACATTGATTCATCATACACTTGGAGGAGTAGAAGCGTTCTTGGAAAAGTTCAAGGAAAATTCTCTTTGCCTTGAAGCGTTGTTGGAAGAGCTCAAAGGAAATTCTAGGGTTAAGGTTTTAACCTAAGGAGGCAAAGAAGCTAGGGTTTGTGATAAACCCTAGAAGGGTAAAAGAAGTATTGTATCTTGTGGCTCTTGTGASAGAAGAARACTAGGGTTTTGTGGCATTTAGAAACCCTCGTGCTACTTGTTATGCTCATTGAGGAGGAGATGAGGAGGAGACATTTTGCATGTGCCAAGGAGGACTTGCTTGTGATGATATTAAACTATWGAGAATCCTTTATGGAGTGACCAGCTTTGGTTAGGAGTGATTCCTAGCTAGGAGTTGGTGGCTAGGGTTTTCATATTTTCCCTACCTAGGGTTTGAAGAGCTTGACTTGTACCAACTTTATGATAAAGTTGTGGTATGTACTTGTACTTCATATCTTATATATATATATATGATGATTCCAACAGTCCAAATATTGTGTACTTGCAGATTTGATTTACAGCCTTTGTTTTCTTCTTGATTGGGTGGATTCCAGCACTTCTTGTTCAAGCTGATTTGACATATTATATTGCTGAAATTGTTAAGTGACTTAATACACATAGAAGATAAAAGACTAAATTTTTCTACTGTAAAAATCTGCTATGATAAAGTTATTTCAGATCTGTTATATGCTTCGAAAAGTGTGCCCTAAGGGCTCTACCTTGTTGGCATAGAAGTACACTTGTATGGTATTTATTCTCTTGGGCTGCAGAGTGATTTGGGTTGAAGTAAAGTGAAACATTTGCTATTGTAATTGAATACTTAAGATCATCCTTAAGGCTGAAAGTTCACAGGGATTAGATCTACAAAACCTCAAGTAAATGTGAAAATTGGGATTTGCATTAATTGCCTTAGATCAAAAATTTCTATATGGTATTGGAGCTATTTTCACTAAGATTGCTCTCTTGGTGAAGAGGAAGTTGGATATTTCAGCTTTGTTGTACCTGGGAAAGGAGCTTGACCTATGACAAGTTGTTGGGTGTGAAACCCTAGTGCGCTTGGGAGAAGCGCTAGAACCCTAGAAGGGTTGTTCCATTTTATTTATTGCTGATTCGTTGCCTTGAGGTATGCTTCAAATTTGCAAGATGTATACTCTCTACTACCTCCCAAGTTCTCACTTAAGGTGTAAAAGTCCCAGCCACCAAGTAAAATCCTAAGGGTAACTTAAAAAGACTACCCATGGTCACCTCAGTAATGCTTTCCCTCTCTTTAAGACAGCCCTCATCTGGCATGAGGGGAGCTTCTCTAAGCAAACTAATTCCAACAAATCATAACAAGTGGAAAGAATCGCTATCTCAATTGGGTCTAGCTCGAGTGGTTGTAGAATGGAATGTTATCTCCCCACCCAAGTTCTATTTATGTAAGTGACATATTGAGCTCATAATGAGGATATCGTCGTGACAGCATTGAGCGTTGTTCTTGACCTGGCCTTGTGCCCTGAAGAATCTAGGGTTTACCTTGGGTACCATCCTCAAAATAAGGGAAAGCTCCAAAGGGTTTTCCACGGGATATGTTACCTAGGAAAAAATAGTGAAAATGACGTGTAGGACTTGGCATAAATCTGGTTTCTAGTAAAATTATAGCAGTAAATTCCAGATTTATGAAACAAAAGGTAAGTCTAGTAAAAGATAATGAATTAAAGAGGTTTCTTAGACTTACGGAATATCTGATTTCTATAATTTCAGCTGTAAATTCCAGCTTTGCAAAACAGAAATAAAATGAAATATTTTCAATGTTTTATGGGTGATTTGAAAGGGAGGGCAAGTACCTAGATCAGGATTGGGCATGTTATCGCAGGATTTGTACTTGTGCAAATCCCACCACAAATCCCCCAAATCTTGCGTAACAGTGGAAGAACTTACCATTGTCACCTTAGTAGGGACTTCCCACCACAAGTCCCCCAAATCTTGCGTAACAGTGGAAGAACCTACCACTGTCACCTTAGTAGGGACTTCCCTCGTTTTAGTGATGGAGGAGGTCCACCACAAGGGAAGCTTCCCTGGTCACCTCAAGGGATCAATGTATTGAAAATGTAGCAACTTGCAAGGAAGGTCTTCCACACATTGCAACATCCTAGCATGGTGGGGGACAATGAAACATTAGTCAAGTTGATTAAATTAAACTTTTTCCTAAGTCTAACTTTGGAGAAGGACTGTTGATGTGTTATATTCTTCAGTTGACTTTATTGAGCACCTTTTTTAAGGTTTAAGTGAAAAATAATTGAAGTGGTGGATGTTTTAATTTTAGCCATCCATCATGGAGAGTGAGGGAGCATTAATCTCAACCCTCCATCCTTATGAGATTAGGGTTTCACTTGCTCATCGAAGTATAAGGAATCGATTTGACTAGGAGAGGCACATTTATTCATAGAGAGGGTGCGAACCTCATTGGAGTGAAGGGATTTACCTAGGGTTTGTTGGAGAGAGATTGCAGGGAGACAGAGGAGGATTCCTCAAGGGATATTGGCACACTTCTTCAACTTGGCAGAGACCACTACCTTCAGATCTGAGAGCAACCCTATAGGGTAACGCAGAGGTTAAGGTAGGGACCATATTTCTACACAGAGACTCTAGCAAAGGCAAATACTCAGTCGTTTTGGTTCAAGGACGTGGGGAGAGACCGTACTTATGCTGTAGAGGTGAAAAGCCAAGGGTTTTACTCAGTAATTTGGTTGGGCCAAAATTATTTGTAAGAGATCTCTATATTTTTGTTGCTAATAATAAAATCCACAAATTTGTTGCATTGGTTTTCCCTCCGGGGTTTTTCCAGGGACTATTTGTCCAAAAATATTTGTGTACATGTGATGTGATTGTTGTTTTCTTCTACTGTTAAGTTCCTGGTTATTAGTTTTCTGCTGTGCAAATTTCTTTGTGAAAATAACCTAGCTGTAACTAAAAATTAAAAATAGAATGTGGTTTATTTGCTAGGTTTAGGAAAATTCACATGGTATCAGAGCAGGACTATTGAAGAAGCAGTATTACAAGTGGATCTGCAGCACAGAAGTTCAGATCTACAGCACAAGTCCAGATCTACAGCACAGAGGTTCAGATCTACAGCACAAAAGTTCAAATCTACAGCACAGAAGTTCAGATCTGCAGCATAGAGGTTCAGATCTGCAGCACAGAATCATTCTCAGAAATGGTCATGACCTTGAGAATGGAATATAGGCTTCAAAATGCTCAAAACTTTTCCACCTGGAAGTAAAGGGTAACTATGATCTTGGATGTCAATGATTTCCTTGACCATGTTGATGATAAGGCTACAACTCCTATAGATTCAACTTTATTGGTAGCCTGGAAGAAGGGTGAAGCAAAAGCAAAGAGCATACTCCTTGATGGGGTGAAGGATCACATAATCCCTCATCTCACCGAGAAAAAGTCCGCTAAGGAAATGTGGGTTGCCTTGAATGACCTTTACCAAAGTAAAAATGAAAACAGGGTGATGGTACTTCAGGAAAGATTGAGAAGTACCAAGATGGCTAAGGGGGAAGGTGTGGTTCACTACCTTACTCAGTTAACATGGATCAAGGATAACCTAGCAGAAGTAGATGAGAATATTGAAGACACTGAGTTAGTGCGTGTGGCACTGAATCGCTTTTCGAAGTTATGGGATGTGTTCGTGTGTGGAGTTGTAGCTCGAGAGAAACTCCCTGATTAGCAGCGGTTATGGGATGATTTTGTGCAAGAGAAGATCAGAATTGGTCATTCGGGATCTTCATCTTCACCACAAATTGTGGATGAAGAAGGATTGGCTCTTGCAAGCAAAGGCAAGGGCAAGCAGAAGAAAAAGTGTTGAAATATTGTAATTGCAAAGAGTATTCTATTTTATTATTGATGTATTATTCATTAGATCAATCCCCTTTTGTGGATTGATCATGTCGGGCATTGTAAATGACCAAATCCCCTTTTGCGGATTGGTCAAACCCTAATTGTAACATGCTAAATGAGAAGTCGGCCCCCAGAATATATTAAAGTGGTTATAACCACCCAGAATGAGAAGTCGGCCCTGCCAGTGAAAAGAAACCTCAGCTCAGCACCTACCAGATTGTATAAATAAGAGAGGTCGACGCCTCATTTGTTCACTCACTCACTTGTTCATCAGAGCGCAAGTTTGGAACTACAGTTGGAGAAGAAGGAAGAGAGAGAGAGGCGCATACTTGGGAGAGGACTTTCTGTATTGTTTGGTTTATTCTCTTGGCATTGTATTGGCTATCTATATTAAGGAAGTTTTTGCTGGGTTTTCTCCCCCATGAGGTTTTCCCAAGATAAATGATGTGTCTCTTGTGATTGTGTATTTCTCAGTGATCCTATCTATGCTATGGTTATCTAGTGAACTGAAAAGAAACCTAATAATAGCTTAAACTCTAACATGGTATCAAAGCTACGCTGAAGAGAGCATCTTTCACAAGAAGAAGAAAAACGTCATTGTTGTCGTACATGAAAATTAGGGCTTTTTATTGAAGAAGATTTTCAGCCTCAAAACAATCTAGAAAAGTGCGCCCTAACCCAAGGAATTCTTTGGCACCTTCAGCACACCTTTTCAGTGGGAAGATCTCCCGAAAAGCGAAACCCTTGTTTGCACTGGTACCAGAAAACCAAAAGTACCAGAAGTACCAGAAAACCAGAAGCACCAATCCAGAAATCCGTTGGTCAAGTTTGAGGGGGTAAAATTTGGATTTTCAAAAATCTGACTGCACCAACTTACTCGCCTCAGCTCAGCGCATCTATCCCCTGGATCAGAATTTCAAAATTTGAAGTTTGAAAAAATAGGGTTTCATCATAAAACCCTAAGTTGCAGTTGCAGTTGCAGTCTTAGAATCAGTTGCAGTGTCAATTGCAGTTGTAGTATTAGTTGAAGTATTAGTCGTAGTACCAGTTGCAGTCACCCTTGAAATTTTTAAGAGTTGGTAATTATTACCGCTGCTACCAGATGGTGCCACTACCTGCAAATGCTATCGGAGGTATGTACCCACATATGTTTAGATTGTTAAGCTTTAAAGGGTATTTGTAGGAGAAGGGATCTCTTGCCATCGATCCAGAAGGATCTCAAGATCCAACACATTCAGAGGAATAATGCAACCCAGGTTTGATTATTCTGATATGCATCTATTTGTTATGACATTAATTTGATCTAGATTGCATGTTGAAGCTATGACCATCATACTAACCTTTGGTCAAAATTATAGTCAAGGTATTAGATGGATTAAAGTTGAGATCATAGAGTTTATTCTCTAACCCAACCTTCTGTCAAGATAGTGTAATGTCCTCCACCTCTTGATGAAGAGGTTTGGAAGACTAAGTGGTCTAGGTGTCCCCACTAGGCCATAGTCTCACACTGAGGGGAAGGGTCAACCAAACTAAGGTTATATTCTTAAGTTGACTTGATAAAAAGGTGAAAAAAGAGTTAAAAGATAACTCAATGAAGAAATAGAAGAGTTGGAGGTTGAGTTAGGGTTAACTCTAGGAGTTAATCTAACTCAACGGGGAAATAGAAGAAAAGGTATAAAGAGAAGGCTAGGGCGCACCTCTTAGGCATTATGGATTTTGGTAATTGCTTGTTATTGCTCTTGAGCATACAGTTTGAGGGTTTTGCTGTTACAAACCCTTGTGAACAACTCAGTGGTAAAGGATCCACTCACCTTGTTCCAGGCTTGGTCTCGGGGATGAAATACTCCACCCACACCATTCTACACTCATCACAGATCCACCAATCGATTCAGGAGAGCAGCAGGGTCGTATTGTTCAAGGATTTCCAGCAGGGGCGCACCATATCTTGAAGAAGAGTTCGTTCCAGCCAATCAGGAGAGCTTGGGGGTATTCTGACACTTGGGTTCTATTTGCAGGTCCTTAACCATCATTTTGGAGGTTTTCTTGAAGAGTTATCACCATCAGATCTTCAATTACAGATTGGGACGGCCTTGAGGCAAGGAGGACGTCTTGTGATTCAGTCTTTCTCAGATCTAGGGAGTTCTACCTAGAATCTGGACCTGAAACTTCTCCTAAGGGGTTATCATGGCTCGATCTATCATCCTAGAGAGTTTCAGAAGTTTTGGAGGTGTCCTTCCTTCAGAACGAATTATTGAGCTATTCAGGGCTTCAGGAGGGCGCAGATTGTATTAGGGTTTCAGCCATTATAGGAGGAGGATTGAGTATTTGAGCTTCAGACTTTCGAGAGGAATTTCCCTGGTCCCGATCTACATTTTGGTGGAGTTTGGCACGTTTTGGGCATCTCCTTCAGTTGGGCCGAAATATTGGTCCCTTATCATCTAGCAGGACGTACCAGCAGCCCAGGGGGGTTGGGCGTTCACTTGTTGTTGGCACCTTGGGTCTTCACTTTGTATTCAGCCTTTGGAAGCTTATTTTGTATTGTCGGGAGCATTTTGTAGCAGCTCATATCATTTATCTATTGGAGCCATCTGAGGACTATTCCAGATATGCTCTATATTGTATCAGGTTCATGCTTTTTCATAATAAAGGTCAGATCTATGCTTGTGTTCTCCATATCTTGAGTATTGTTGTGATCTTGCATGTATTGGGTAGATCTTATATGAACCTTGTCTAAATAACTGAAACAAACCCTAAGGCCGAAACATCAATAGCCACCTGCACATCTAATAATCAATAAACACATCAGTGATAGTTAATGGTTTCAAGCAAAAAATTGGCTTGGGATCATTACAGTGGTATCAGAGATTTGATCCTCTCATCCTGTGAGGATTAGCGCATGCATCGGTACAGTGGTATATACATGCGCAGAAGGAAGAAACATGCAAGTGAAACAGAGGCCGAAATGGAGGGATCAAGTGAGGAAGGTGAACCCCAGGGCTTGGCTTACTTGGCAAGAGAATTCAATAAATCCATAAACCAAACAGAAGTAAATTGGTCATTCACCTACAGGAGAACTATGACATAACCCGCAGAGGGCAAGCCAAAATTACTGAGATCTTGAAAAAGGTAGATGATAACCTAAGGAAGGTGGACAAGAACCAGACTAGGATAGCCGATCTATTGCTACAGATAACTCATAAGGGGAAAGGTCCAAAGATATATGAAAACAGAGAGATTGGTGGTTCACAGGGTGGAAACAGGTACAATCCAGAGCAGATCCCTTATCATCAGTCTGAAGGGAGCCATGAAGGGGGCACCCCACATGGGCAAATGGGTAGCAGGGCTACTCCTAGACCATACTTACCCACGTTCACAGATGGACAAGCATAGCAGGAACAGGTGGATGATTTTCTTGAGCAGATGGTTCAGTGTACCAGGGAGTACCATGAGCTAGACATGGAAATTCAGAGATAGATGTCCCTGGATCAATATTGCCAGCTTAAGTTCAGAAATAAACCCTAGGCCGAACCACAGAAGCAATTATGAGTTGGAACGAAGGATGGGAAAGATAGAAATCCCATACTTTGATGGTACAGCCAAGATGACAGCAAAGGCGTGGGTACAGAAGCTGGATACTTATCTACGGCTTAACCCCATGAGAGAGATGGAAGCCATCAAGTTTGCTACCATGTACTTGGATGGCAAAGCTCATGATTGGTGGTACCATGGATTGATCACCCTAGGCCACAATCAGATCATGGCATACACAAACTTCACTCAAAGGCTCATTGACCGTTTTGATCAGGGGGATCCGGAGTTGCATTTCCGGGAGCTCACACAACTCAAACAGACAGGTGCACCAGAGGTATACATTGAAGAATTTCAGAGGCTAGCGGTCATGGTGCAAGACATCTCATCAACCAAACTTATGATGTTGTTTACTGAAGGGTTGATGGAACCCTTGAAGGGTTGGGTAAAGGCTTTTAAGCCTACCAATCTACAGGATGCTATTTGGAGGACAAGGGACCTAGGGCCAGCTGCCAAATCAAAATTTATCCCTAGACCACCTCTTCACACCAGAGGAAGAGATCAAAGACCTCCTGTGAACCCAGGAGGACGTGACCCAAGGGGGTTTGACAGGGGTCGTGGCAGAATAGATGACAACACCAGGAGGGAACTGAGGAGGAAGCAACTCTGCTTCACATGAAAAGAACCATGGAACCCATCACACAAGTGCATGGGACGTGGCCAGAAACACTACATAGAGGTGACTTCAGACAATGAGGAGGAAAATTATGGTCAAATACTGAACATAGAGGCCGAAACCACAGAGGCAGCAGAAGAAGAGATTCCAAAACAAGACAGTACAGCTGGGGGGAAGGCCACCTTGGCATCTATCGGCGGGGTGCCCAAATTCAACACCTTCAGGATGAGGGGGGTCTTGCAGGGACAGAGAGTGTCCATATTGATTGATGGGGGAGCCTCTCACAACTTCATTGATGCAGACGCAGCATTGTTGAAGAGGATACATATACCCACAGTAGAATTTGAAGGGTTCAAGGTAGAAGTGGCAGGTGGTAGCACTATGCCCTGTGACAGGTACATTCCAGGTATGAAGCTCACCTTGGGACGACATGAGCTAATACAGGACGTCTATGTGATGGACCTTCCGGACACTAACATCATCCTAGGAGTACAGTGGCTCAGCACATTAGGGCCTATCACCACCAATTACAAGACCATTGAGATGTCTTTTGCAGAGGAGGGAGGACAAAAGGTAGTGCTCAGAGGCATGACAGGTAACTCTGCTAGGGTGGTTACGGCCAAGAGGATGGAAGCTATCTTCCGGAGAGAGGAAATTGTGTATGCAGCTGAATGTAGGATTTCGGCACGTGTGGATGAGAAGGGTAAGGTGCACTACACCCCAGAGATCAAAGAGATCCTTGACAGGCACCACAAGGTGTTTGGGCCGATTCCTCCAGGTGTGCCACCAGACAGGGGGTTTGAGCACATCATTGAACTAGAGGCAGGAGCTAAACCAGTCATCACCACACCATATAGGCATCCAAGGAAGTATAAAGATGAGATAGAGAAGGCCATCAGGGAGCTTCTAGACATGGGACACATCAGGCCAAGCTCTAGCCCTTTTGCTTCTTCAGTAGTCTTGGTCAAGAAGAAGGATGGGACGATGCGGATGTGCATTGACTTCCGAACCTTAAATAAAAAGACGATCAAAAACAGGTACCCTATACCCAGGATTGATGAGTTGCTTGACGAACTGCATGGAGTTGTCTACTTCACAAAGATTGACCTTCGTTCGGGCTACCATCAAATCAAGATGAGGGAGGAGGATATGTCAAAAACAGCTTTCAGGGGTCACTACGGCCATTATGAGTTCTTGGTAATGCCCTTCGGGTTAACCAATGTCCCAGCCACGTTTCAGTCTTGCATGAACCATGTGTTCAACAAACAGCTAAGGAAACACTTGCTAGTATTCTTTGATGACTTGCTCATTTACAGCAAGACGTGGGAGGAACACCTTCGGCATGTGGACCAAATCCTGTCAATCATGGAGGAACAGTCACTGTACACTAAGGAATCCAAGTGTGAGTTTGGGATGACAGAGGTACTCTACTTGGGACACATCATAGGAGCAAAGGGGGTACAGGTACATCATGAGAAAATAGCAGCCATTATGGAGTGGCCTACTCCTAAGACCCTCATAAAGTTAAGAGGATTCCTAGGCATATGCACGTACTATAGGAAATTTGTCAAGGGGTTTTCTCAACTGTGTGCACCCTTGACCAATTTAACTAAAAAGGGGGCCTTCAAATGGAGTGAAGAAGCTCAAGCTACAATGGAGAAAATGAAAAAGGTAATGAGCACATGCCCAGTTCTAGCCCTTCCAAATTTCGGCTTGCCTTTCACCTTGGAGTGTGATGCCTCGGGTGAAGGTATAGGGGCCGTACTAATGCAAAATAGGCACCCTCTTGCCTATGAAAGCCGAAAACTCAGGGGCCCTGAATTGCTTTACAGCATTTATGACAAAGAAATGCTGGCTATCATGCATGCACTAGCCAAATTTCGGCAATACTTGGTAGGTGCACGGTTTGTGGTCAAATCAGATCATAACAGTCTTAAATAACTATTGGAGCAGAAGGATTTGAATGAAAGGCAGCAAAAATGGGTAAGTAAAATACAGGCCTACGACTTTGACATTGAATTCGTCAAAGGGAAGAACAACGTAGTGGCGGATGCATTATCTAGGAGGCCATCCATTTTCGCCATGACAGGTATGTCAGTTGACTGGAAGGACCACTTGGTGGTGGAATATGCAAAGGATCAGTTCGCTTGTCAGCTATTGGAAGGACAGATACAGGATGATAACTTCAGGGTCGTGAAGGACCTCATCTATTACAAGGGCCGAATTTTCTTGGTTCCTGGATCGGCTTTCAAAGCCAAGGTATTACATGCATGTCATAACTCACCAGTGGCAGGGCACCAAGGGATTAGTAAGACATACACACAGGTGAGAGAGAGGTTCTCATGGAAAGGCCTCAAGGAAGTTGTGATTAAGCATGTCAAAGAGTGCACTACATGCCAAGAGAACAAGGATGAGCACACTCACCCAACAGGACTGCTGCAACCCTTGCCCATTCCGAAGCACAAGTGGGAAAGCATATCCATGGATTTCATCACCGGCTTGCCCAGAGCACAGGAGAAGGACTACATTTTCGTAGTAGTGGACAGGTTGACGAAGTTTGCACACTTCTTCTCCATAGCCACAGACTTCAACGCAGCACAGGTGGCCGAACTATTTTTCAGAGAGGTCTTCAGGTTGCACATCCTACCAAAGAGCATTATCAATGACAGGGATAGTAGGTTCATGAGTACGTTTTGGTAGGAGTTGTTCAGATTAGTTGGCACGACATTAACCCCTAGTACCAACTATCACCCTCAGATGGATGGTCAGACCGAAATAGTCAACAAATGGGTGGAAGGCTACCTTAGAAATTACGTAGCAGGACAACAGAAAGTGTGGGTCAGATGGTTGCACTTGGGAGAATACTGCTACAACACCACCCATCATGTATCCATAGGCATGACACCATTCAGAGCCTTATACAGCTATGATCCCATCTCCTTTGTGGAGATTGCCTTTGGGGACAGCAGGGCACCAATGGTACAGGATTGGGTACAACAGAGCCAAGACATCCTCCGAGAGTTGAAGGATCATCTACAGAGAGCACGGAACCAGCAGAAGGTCCAAGCAGACAAGCACAGAGTGGAGCATACTTTTGAGGTTGGTGACTTAGTCTATTTAAGACTCCAACCCTACAGACAGGCTTCTATAAAAAGAAGCGAAGAAGAAAAGCTACAGCCACGCTTCTTTGGGCCCTACAGGATCAGCAGAAGGATACGGGTTGTAGCTTATGAGCTAGAGCTTCCACAGGGCAGCCGAATACACAACTTCTTCCATGTATCCTGCTTGAAGAAAGCCATCGGCCAACACATCATTCCCATTGAGACACTACCTCCCATGGACGAAGAAGGACAGCTTGTGTTGATTCCGGAAGAGATACTGGAAGTTCGAGAGAAAAGGCTCCGGACGAGAAGCATCAAGGAGTATTTGATCAAGTGGAAAGATTTACCCATTGAGGATGCCACGTGGGAGAATGAATAGATGGTACGAGAGACAGGTTTGGAATTGCTTGAGGACAAGCAATTTCAAGCAGGGGAGACTATAATGTCCCCCACCTCTTGATGAAGAGGTTTGGAAGACTGAGTAGTCTAGGTGTCCCCACTAGGCCATAGTCTCACACTGAGGGGAAGGGTCAACCAAACTAAGGTTATATTCTTAAGTTGACTTGATAAAAAGGTGAAAAAAGAATTAAAAGATAACTCAATGAAGAAATAGAAGAGCTGGAGGTTGAGTTAGGGTTAACTCTAGGAGTTAATCTAACTCAATAGGGAAATAGAAGAAAAGGTATAAAGAGAAGGCTAGGGCGCACCTCTTAAGCATTCTGGATTTTGGTAATTGCTTGTTATTGCTCTTGAGCATACAGTTTGAGGGTTTTGTTGTTACAAACCCTTGTGAACAACTCAGTGGTGAAAGATCCACTCACCTTGTTCCAGGCTTGGTCTCGGGGATGAAATACTCCACCCACACCATTCTACACTCATCACAGATCCACCTATCGATTCAGGAGAGCAGCAGGGTCGTACTGTTCAACGATTTCCAGCAAGGGCGCACCATATCTTGAAGAAGAGTTCGATCCAGCCAATCAGGAGAGATTGGGGGTATTCCGGCACTTGGGTTCTATTTGCAGGTCCTTGACCATCATTTTGGAGGTTTTCTTGAAGAGTTATCACCATCAAATCTTCAATTACAGATTGGGACGGCCTTGAGGCAAAGAGGATGTCTTGTGATTCAGTGTTTCTCAGATCTAGGGAATTCTACCTAGAATCTAGACCTGAAACTTCTCCTAAGGGGTTATCACGGCCTGATCTATCATCCTAGAGAGTTTCAGAAGTTTTGGAGGTGTCCTTCCTTCAGAACGAATTATTGAGCTATTCAGGGCTTCAGGAGGGTGCAGATTGTGTTAGGGTTTCAGCCATTGGAGGAGGAGGATTGAGTATTTGAGCTTTAGACTTCCGGGAGGATTTTCCTTGGTCCCGATCTACATTTTGGTGGAGTTTGGCATGTTTTGGGCATCTCCTTCAGCTGGGCCGAAATATTGGTCCCTTATCATCCAGCAGCCCAAGGGGGTTGGGCGTTCACTTGTTGTTGGCACCTTGGGTATTCACTTTGTATTCAGCCTTTGGAGGCTTATTTTGTATTGTCGGGAGCATTTTGTAGCAGCTCATATCATTTATCTATTGGAGCCATCTGAGGACTATTCCAGATCTGCTCTATATTGTATCAGGTTCATGCTTTTTCATAATAAAGGTCAGATCTATGCTTGTGTTCTCCATATCTTGAGTATTGTTGTGATCTTGCATGTATTGGGTAGATCTTATATGAACCTTGTCTGAATAACTGAAACAAACCCTAAGGCCGAAACATCAATAGCCACCTGCACATCAAATAATCAATAAACACATCAATGGTAGTTAGTGGCTTCAAGCAAAAAATTGGCTTGGGATCATTACAGATAGCATATTGTCCTAATACAAAAGACAGGTTGAAGAAAGCACCTGTCATCTTGAGTGAAGGAGACTTGGAAGAAAAGCAACACACTCATTCTTGAGAACAAAACTCCAGGTTCCAAGTTTGATTGATTAAGTTGATAAGATTCAAAACGTGCAAGTGTCAAGAAAACACTATAGTTGAGATAGCAGTCTTTGAAGAGTATTGTACTTGGTAGCATGTGGGCATATTGAGGTAAATGCTTAATGTAACAGATACAACTAACATCTCCTCTAGGAAAAACTTCTTGTGTTGATTCTAGGTTACCATGGAGGAATGTTTGATCACAACACTAGAAGAGTGTTGACCTCATTTCGTATCGTATTTCTTACTTTTGATCTTTGCTTCAAACGGGTCACAAGTGATAGCTCTAAAGGAGCTACTGTGATGATTATTCGTGTCTTTGTTTTATCTACTATTATCAAAAGAGTATTATTCTTGCTTCTTGTTTTGTTGACCTTGTTCTAGTCACAGGTGATAACCTTGAGGAAGCTATAGTGAAGGTTGCAGAAGGCAACATATTAGATGAGATATGAAGCAGACTACGTACATGACCATATACATTCATGTACCAAAGAAGATGAAGAATCTTTTGAAATTCAGAGTATCTCATATGAAGATTGATTGTAAGGAGCAGAAGGCTCCAAAGATGACCAAACATTAGAACAAGAACTCATAGCAAAATTGTTCAAAGGTTAATAAAGCCACCTTGATCGGAAGCAAAACTCGTTTGAAGCCTGACTCAGTCTTTCACATTTAGACTTGGTATTCAACACCAAGTATACCCTGTAAAGAGATGATGAAGTCCTTGTAGACTCAGAAGAAATCAAGGATAAGCCTGATCTCAGAAAAGATCAAATGGAGAGACAACTTCCAAGATTGGGAGACAGATGAGATGTGAAGACTAGATCGTAACTTCAGAGACTTCTAGAAGATATTAAATCTCCTGGAAGATTCCCTTGTTTCAGTGACAAAGAAGGAAGCCAGTCAGAAAGACTAGGATATGGATTCTTCCGTGAGACTAGAAGAGAAGTCGGTATTGACTTCCAAGATTGATTTATATAGATCAAGCATGTTGTAGATGTACAAAGCTTGATGTGTGTCTAAGAGGATTCTCCCAACAAGAGGGAGAAGACTATGACGAGACACTTACTCCAGTTATTGAAGAAATAGTTCCAGTATTTATGAAGACAACCACAACAACCATGATTCATATATAGTATGAGATGCAGGGGGAGCAATCCCTATATTTAAAATCAAGTGGCAGTCGTTGCATTACATTAGTTGGGTCATGGAGACATGACTACAATGAAAGTAAAGTTACCTCCATGAAAGAAGAAGAGCTAGCTTCAGTATCAGTTATTGAGCCACTCTCAGTTTCAGATGAAACTGTTGCCATGATAGAATGAGAGGAGTTACTCTCAGATTTTAGCAACCACAGTGAGAATGAATCAGTCATTCTCAGCCTCAGAGCAGTTGCAGGTGCAGAGTCCCAGATTCCAGAAGGAACAGTTGCAAAGAGAGTAGAGGACATACTCCCAGACAGTGAGACAAATAGTGCCTTGCAGAAAGCACGTAGAGCTAGAACATGTTTGTGCAGATTGAGTTGCAGCTGAGCATGTGTACCAAATTGGTACAATGGAACGTGAAAATTTGGTTTGAAGATTGAAGATAGAAATACTCATGTCTGCAGGTTGAAGGAAGCTCTGTACGTATTGAAGCAAGCTCCTAGAGCTGGATTTACAGTTTCCTGAAAAGCTTGGGAGTTACCAAAGAGTAAAGTTGATTCTAACCTTTATCTCAAGGTTATGAATGATGAGCCAGTGATGTTGCTACTATATGTAGGTGATGTATTCTTGACAAGATAAAGAAAAGCTCATCACAAATTGCAAAGGAAGCTCGCTACAGAGTTTGACGGAAGATCTAAATGCATTATCTCTTAGGTCTTGAACTTTGGCAGAGCACAAAGAAGATCTTCCTTAACCAAGGGAAGTATGCAGTTAAAATGAAGAGGTTTGACAAGTTGAAATGTAAATCCATGAGCACACCCATGGAAATGAAGTTGAAGCTCCTGGTAGATACCTCGTCAGAATTGGTTGATGCTACCCTAAACAGGCTAGATGATGTAACTGACGAATACCAGGCTAGATACATGTTTTGCCTTGAGTCAATATCTGGTAGAACCCAGACGTGTTCACATTGTTGCTGCAAAACATATGATGAGATACCTTAAGGGTACGTTGGATTTTGGTCTCTATTACTAAAGATCATGACTTCAGACAGAGTGGTTACACCGATTCATATTGAGCTGGAAGTGTTTCTGATAGAAAGAGCACTTCATGATGTTGTTTCAATCTAAGGTCAGCCATGATTTCATGGCATAGTAGAGAGCAATTCAGCATTACTCCAAGCACGGCAGAAGCGGAATACATTGTTGCATGTTCCGCCAGTTGTGAAGCCATATGGCTTCGGATGTTGTTGACAGATCTATTTGATCTGGAAATGGAAGCCACCATGATCCTATGTGATAACCAGAGTTGTATAAAGATGATGGAGAACCTTGTGTTCCATGATAAGTCGAAGCACATAGAGATCCGGTATCTCTTCATTCGTGATATGTTGCAGAGAGGAGCCATAAAACTCCAATATGTTAGCACGAGGAGCCAAAACACTCCAATATGTTAGCACGGATGAACAGGTTGTTGATGTGTTGACCAAGTCTCTATCTCGTGTAAAGTTTGAGCACTTTCAAGATAAGCTCGGTATAGTTCGAAAGGACCTCCCTCGAAAGGGGGAGTAGTGATGATGTGTCAGCCTAGTGTTGTGATGCCAGCTTAATTGTTGTGATGATGTGCCAGCCTAGTGTTGTGATGCCAGCTTCATGCTGATGATATGCCAGCCTTGCCAGGATTGGGTCTTCGAGACCCACTTTTGTTGCCTCTCACTGAGGTCTTTCTGATCCAGGAAATACTTGAGACTGTTGTGATCAATCTTCACTATAAATCTGCTACCCACCAGATATTGCTTGAATTTGGTTAAGGCTTGCATGATTGCTAGCATCTCTTTGTCGTAAATAGAGTAGAGTCGCTCTGACTCGTTGAGTTTCCTGCTCTCAAACACAATGGGATGGCCTCCCTGCATAAACACTGCTCCAATCCCCACCCATTATGTGTCGCACTCCAAGACGAACGGCTGCAAGAAGTCCGGAAGGGCTAGAACAGGGCATGTGCTCATAACCTCCATCTTCTCAAATGTCCGCTATGACTCCTCTGTCCACTGAAAGGCACCCTTCTTGGTCAAATCTGTGAGGGGTGCTCCTAACTACGAAAAACCCCTGACAAACCTCTTGTAATAGCTGCACAACCCAAAGAAGCTCTTCAACTCTGTCAAACTCTTAGGTGTTGGCCAATCCAAAATGGCCATGATCTTCTCCTGATGTACATGAACCCCCTGTGCATTGATAATGTGGCCCAAGTAAAGCAACTCTGTCATCCCGAACACACACTTGGACTCTTTGGCGTAGAGTGACTGCGCCTCCATGTTGCTCAACACCTCCTCCAAGTGCCCCATATGCTCCTGCCATATCTTGCTGTAGACCAAAATGTCATCGAAGAAAACCAAAACTGATTTCCTCAACTGCCCCCTGAATATGTGGTTCATGCAAGACTAGAATGTAGCTGGTGCATTGGTTAGCCCGAATGGCATAACCAGAAACTCGAAATGGCCAAAATGGTACCGAAATGTCGTCTTCTCTATGTCCTACTCTTTGATGTTGATCTAATGATATCTAGAGCATAGATCAATCTTCCAGAAGAAAATTGCCCCATGCAGCTCATCCATCAACTCGTCAATGCGAGGGATAGGATATCGGTTCTTGATGGTTTTCTTATTCAAGGCCCGGTAATCGATGCACATCCTCATGGTACCATCCTTCTTCAGGACTAAGACAACTGAAGAGGCGAATAGACTACTACTAGGTCTGATGTGTCCCATCACCAGCAATTCCTTGATTGCTTTTTCTATCTCATCCTTGAACCTCTTAGGATGACGATACGGTGGGGTGATCATGGGTTTGGCCCCCTCCTCCAACTCAATGGTGTGCTCAAATCCCCTGTCCGACAGTCTCCCTGGTGGAATCGAGCCAAAAACCTATTGGTGTCGTCCCAACAAGTTCCCGATCTCTGTCTGATACTATTGTTGACACTCGGAATCCTTTCGCGTAGTGATCCAACACTCTGCGGCAAATGCTACCTCCCCATGCCTGAAGATCCTCTCCATCCTCTTGGCTGAGACTGTCCTGGGTGCTCCTGTAGACATGCCCCTCAAAACAACCCTCTTCCCGTCACAGTCTTTGAACCCCATCTCCAAGGTTTGGTAGTTGGTGGTGATTTTACCCAAGGTGATCAACTACTGGACTCCCAAAACCACATCTGTGTCTGGTAGGTCAACCACATAAAATGTATCTCTCACGGTGTAGTTGCCTAACTTGATCTCCAAGTCCAGAACTCTGTCTAAACACTCCAATGTGTGACCATCTGCAACTGCGACATCAAATCCCTCAAACTCCTCTGTCTGAAGGGCCCATCTCGATACCAATGAAGAGTCGATGAAGTTGTGGGTGGCCCCACCATCTATCAGGACGACTGCTTGTTGCCCCTGAATAATTCCTCTGATCCGGAGGGTGTCGTACCTAGGAACACCAGAAAGGGTCACTATGACTCCTCCCTTTGTTGGTTTTCGTCTGCTAGCCTGCTCAGGAGGCTGTGGAACGACCGATGGGTGGGCCCCTGTCGGTGTCGGTGGTTTATGGGGAGGCTGCTCCTCCGCCTGCTCTGGCTCCTCCTCTGAGTTAGTGGATTCACTGTCCTGCTCCTCCTCCTCTCCTCACTGTCCACATTGCCTGCTTCCACCTCAATATAGTGAATCTCTCCCTTGCCCATGCACCTGGGACCTGGGACCCAAGGATCTTTGCAGTTGAAGCAAAGCTTCCTCCTCATGAGCTCTCGTCTCATCTCATCATCCAACTTCTCCTTGCCCTTACATTCCCTCTGTAATGGCTTCTGGTCTTGATCCTTCTGTGGTACGAAGGGTTTCGAAAAGGGTTTAGTTTTTGGCACTGAGTCTACCAAATCTCTAGTGTGTAGGATGGCATCCTGCAAGGTGTGAGGTCGATATGCCTTCACCCATCCTCTCAAGGGTTCTGTGAGCCCTTCTGTGAATAACATGATCATTCGGGGCTCAGAAATATCTGTCACTGCCACTACTACCCGCTGAAACTCTGAGATGAATGCCTCTGTTGTGCCAATTTGTCTCAACTAGGCTAGATCTCTGAAATGGATCTCTGGATCCCTCCTGTCAAATATGTCCATGAGTCTCTCTGTGAACTCCCTGTAGGAGGTGATGCGACTGTGGCCCAATGTCACCAATCCATGATACCACCACTCGTGTGCCTCAGCCTCAAAGTGTAAGGTAGCGAAATTGATGGCCTCTGTCTCGGACAACTGGTTGAGCTTGTAGTAAGTGTCTAGCTTCTGTACCGAAGCTCTGGCGATGCATTTGGATGATCCGTCGAAAGAAGGTATGGTGAGTTTACCAACTTTCCAGATAAAATCAATGTTATGCCCCTGCTGTTGTTGCGGTCCTCCTCTCTGTGGTTCTCTAGGGCGATTCCTGAGTCTGAGTCCACACTACTCGACTAGGGTCATGTCCTAATGGAAGTCACAGCCCAATGTTGCATACTCCCTATGGTACTCTGCAATGTCCTCTACATGAGCGGGCGGCCTCTGTGCTATCAACAGTTGTGTTGCTACTGGGGGTGCCCTCTGGAAACTGGGAAACAAAGTTATGGGAATCCTACTCGAAGAGGTGTATGTGCGAGTAGGTGACTGGGGTCTACTTCCTGCCCCTGAGTTCCCCTATGTTGCATGTGGGGCTTGTGTGCCCGGGGTGCCCACTATAGCCAATCTATCAGCCATCTGTGCCAAGGACTGAGTCATGGTCCGCTGACTAGCTAACATATCGTTGATAACCTGCATGAAGGTTGCCTCTAGATCCATGGGGGCCTTACCACTGCCCTCTGGTCGCTCATATCTATCTCCTAGCATCCTCTCTGCCTCGCGCTCAGCCTCAAGCTCTACCCTTCTCTCTGCTTCCCTATGCACCTCTTCCTCTTCCTCTGAGCTAGGAGGGAAAGGAGGAAAGTCAGGCCTAGGCCTTCTTTCCTTGCGCCTATTGTAAGTGACATATTCATCACCTAAATGCTCACAGCCATCTAGGTCTTCTGCTGCACTCATTGTCTTTAGTCACAAGCTGGTAGGACTAAAGCTCTGATAGCACTGAAATATCTGTGATCCAACTGATCTGGATATCTACTACTGATCTAGTGTTATGTCTCACAGATTTGATACTCTGGGGGTTTATGGATGCGTTTTATCTTCAGATCTAATACTCTGGGGGTTTCTGGATGCGTTTTAGTTATGTGCTCGAGATGTTTTGTGATTGTTGCATGTGCATGTTATACATTATGGTTTAAACAATATATATATGATGAATGCGGAAATAAGGAACAACAACCGGCCAAAATATGTATTATGAGGTTTGAGCAAGGAAATACAATGAAATCCTGGAAATATAGAAAATAGTCCTCAGTTAGATCTCATGGATCGTCACTAGAATACAAGCAATTAACATAAAATACCTGTGATCAGAAGATGAAGGCAGATCTGATGCATGCATAGACAGATCGGAAAAATCGACAGTTCCGGAGAAGCACAGTAACCACTACAAACTGGAAAACTCCTCCGGAAGGCTACGACGATCGAAATGAGCTGGAAACGGTCTCAACATAGGCACCCTGGCCTCTAGACTGATCCTGGTGACTGTCGGACAAAAGAGTTGTCCTCTGAGGCTCCGGATCTCATCCCCTGGGGGTCTACGCACCTCTTGGGCTCTCTGAGTGCGCCCAAATGATTCCACCGACGGAATCAGCTGCTACATGTCTCCAAATGTTCGCCCTGGAGAATGCGGAACTGGGTCGGAGGGGTTTCCTCGGATATGATACAAAACTTCGTCTATAACCCCAACTGTCCTTCCTTAAGAATCGCGCCCTAGATGGTTGAATGTTGCACCCTGAAGGATGTTAATGTTTATGCCATTATTATAGTTCTTTGAATTTCAATAGATAAGAGCATCATAAGAACAAGATCACTGAGAAATACACATTCACAAGAGACACAGCATTTATCCTGGGAAACCCTCTAGGGGAAGAAAACCCAACAAAAACTTCCTTATCATAAATTGCCAATAC
>ML796431.1:190105-203566 GCA_009831015.1 Picea engelmannii
AGATGCGCCACTCTTCTTCTCCTCTCTCCAACTGGTAATTGCAGCTTGCCTCATAAGAAAATGAGCAAGTGAGTTGTGTTCAAATGAGGCGCTAGCCTCCTTTATTTATACAAGTTCTGGCATGTGTGAAGTGTCTCTTCACTCGCAGGGCCGACTTCTCAATCTGGGTGGGTAAACCCACCTTTATTATATTTCTGGGTCTCTTAATTAACTGTTGGGGCCGACTTCTTATTCTGCCTATTATAATTGTCTGTTGACCAATCCGCAAAAGGGGATTTGGTCCTAATACAATTACCGACATGATTAATCCACAATGGGGATTAATCCTATAATTAATATATCAATAATAATAAGAATACTCTTTGCAGTTACATTATTTCAACAAAGGATTCCATCGTGAGAATCTAATGGCAGGTGGCTCAATCTATGCGCCCTGGATGGATCTCCACTGGGTCGGAAGGGATCTGCAATACGAGCTCTGATCTCATGCAGTTACACAAACCTTCTCTCTAACCTTCGCCCTCACTGGCTGAGTTGCGCAACACTGCAAACTGGATACTCCTGAATGACACGGTGACACACCTGGATGGTATCTCCAATGGCTAGGGTGTGTCTCTCAACACCGAAACCAATCAATGGTGGTGGTTTCCTCTAGAAATCCACAAAACAGTAGAAGTTGAATCTCCTCCTCCTCTGGGAACTCTCTCAACATCAAATCATAACATAGCATAATGAGGAATTAGGTTGAATTCCTCCCTTTATACTCTTCCCGATCTAATTCACCATTCACCTCACTTAAGCTAGGCGTTTTTCCTCCTAAGGTGAGTAATTAATTAATTATGTCCCCCCCTTAACACCTTTTCGTTCTATTTCTCCATTGACTTAGGTTTAAGTGACATTTCCTATGTTTTTGGCTTAATTCATCGTTTAGCCATCAATTCTCCCTTATTTCTCCTCTAGTTCCCTGTTTGAGCTTGATTATAGTCTACGGGAACAGATAGACTACTAAGTCACTCCCTGCTAGCCTACTCTTGGGAACGGGACATCACAGGGTCTCCCTAGCCTAAGAACAAAAAATTAACTCCTAGATCATCTAACCAACCTTAACATAGTTAAGTAGGGTCTACCCCCCTTGGCTTCCCTAGGAGTGAACCTAGAGGGAAGAAGTCCAAATCGAGATGACAGTGGGTTTGGACTTAGGCTTGTGCCTCCAAGGACACACCAAGTGGGTTGGAGATTTTTCCACGTTAATAGGTATGTATAAGGACGGAAACACTCTCAACACACATTCTTTCTCCCACTCTTCTCTTGATCAGATTTTGCAGCGACTACCCTTGTTCAGTTCTGAAATTTTGGTGTGGCCTACTTGAAGGGTTTTCCTGTTGCTGTTTGAGGGTTCGGCCTCCTTGTGCTTTCTCTCTCTTGTTGTTTTGGAGTCTCCTTGTGCTGGTGTAGGGTACGGGTGCCCTGTTCTTGTCTCCTCTTGCTTTGTGAGGTGGTGCGGCCCTCTCCCTTTGCTGCTACAGGTGTTGCGGCCCCCTACTACCTCTCCTCCAGCCTGCCGCTAGCTTTCGCCTTGGCTATCGCTAGTTCCTTCTAGCCTGCCGCTAGCTTCCTCCTTGGTTGTTGTTGGTGTCCTCCTTGTGCTGCTGCTGTCACCTGTTATTTACAGCATCTAGGGCCTGTTAAGACAGCCCTAAGTCTGCTGTCTTAGGCTGCCTATTTGTTGCAGCAACCCTATATGCCTAGGACAATTTTTGGTTGAGTTGTTTGGGGTGTTATCTGTCAGCCTTGAGTTTGGTCTTTGGGGTTTTTATATCAACCCTACTTATGTTGATTGGTCTTTGAGTTCTTGGCAAAACTGTTCACATAGATCATGATGAGGTCTACCCTTGAGGGTTTGATCTATGACCATTATAGCTTTTTCTGAGCATACAGAAAAGAGGACAGCAACAAGCATCTAAGGTAAATCAGTTATTTGTTTTGATCAAGGTTGTTAGAATTAGGGAAAAGATGCAGAACAATAGTATCTTTTTAATTTCAGTGAAAGAAACAGCTAGATCTATAGATCAACAGACTTAGAACACTTTAACTAGTATTTAGATCTAAGAGAGACAGCAATAAACTTAGTAAAAATTAGATCTGAAGATCAGAAACAAAACTCAGATCTAATAAACAAGAACTCTACTAATTTGACAGTGAACTGATCAGAATAAGATAAACAGAGATATGGATCTATAAAGCTGTACAAAACATTGCTTAGATCTGATCATAAACAGTAAACAATTATAGAGATAAATGTAGCTTCAGATCTAACATTTGATACACAAATCTAAATAGATCTAACAGTGCTGAAGTCAAAAATGATGAGTAAGTAGCTTACCTAGTACAGCAACCTTACCTCTGAAGAAAACACAGTGACCACAGGAGATGTAGAACCATTTTAGTATGCTCAGACAAAGGTTCAGTTCATAGATCCACCTTATAGGTTGGATCTCTTACCAATAGGTGAAGGATCTTTCTTGCCACCTAGGAAAATAAAGGGCCACAGGAAGAAAAACAAAATCCCAACAATGGTTACAAAACCCAAACCCTCACTCAGAAATTCAATCAATGAAACCCTTTCCCAAGTAACTTTAGAAGAGGTCACAAGGCATAATCACAGCAGAAAAGGAGAAGGCTTAAAGCCACAGTCTCATAACAGCTAGCGTAAGAGCTGGAACACAGTCACAATGGGAGAGAAGGCTGCAGTTGTCAACCACACAACAGCAGAGGAGAGAAAGGTGATGTTCCAATCACAAGACAGCAGTAGAAGGGAGCCGCACACCAGCAGAGAGAGGCCGCAACACCCAACAGCAAACGTTGTACCTCAAACACCTCCCATAGCAGCAAGTAAGGGAGAGCCGCGGCTTGTACACCCACACAGGCAGATGAAAGAAGGGGCCGCACCACAGGTAACTTTCACACAGCAGACTGGAAGGAAGGCCGCTCCAATAAAAACCTCTCAAAAGGAGTCACAGTCACACTTTATAAACCCTGCAACAGCAAGTAAAGGAGGCCGCACCAAGAAGCATCAACAGAAAAATGGGGCCGCAGCTAGGAGAGGATCCGCTCACATCAAAGACAAAGAAGATCTAGTGTGTGTGTGAATGAGAGGGGTAGGGGTTACATTTATAGTTTTAGGCTAGGGCAAGGAATTAAAAGAAAAGATTAAATTAAAATAAATATAATTAAAAATAACATGTTTAAATTAAATAATTTAAACATGTTATAATTAACATTTTAATTTAACTTTACTTTAACTCTAAAACAAAAACAACAAAACTCCAAACCAACACATGCAAGGGTAAGAGAGGGTTAGCTAGGTGGCAATACTCATTCCTTCATTTAACATGGTGAACTTATTACTTTATCATCATTGCATATGGGACTTATCCCTCATGTGGTTATGTCCTTCTTCAAGGAAGGTCATGTACCATCAAAATACTTGATAGAGGATCAAGTAAACCCAGAACCTTTTCTGGGGTCTTATCCACCAAGGTCAAAGACCAAGGATCAACCCATGTCGTATGCATGGGTACCCTGGATATTTCCAGGGGCCCTAGGCTTATCTAGGGGCTTTAACTGCTTGGTCCTAGACCAAGAACCCCAGTTGTATACTAGGGGTCTTTACTGCTTGGTTCTTCACCAAGAACCCCAGTCGTATACTGGGGGCCCTCACAAGGGTCTTTTGCCATGGCACTAACTGTTTGGTCCCAGACCAAGTACCCCAGGAGCGCACTGGGGGCCCTAGATCTCGCCTAGGGTCTTAGCCATCCTCCAGGAGAATGGCTCTTGCAGCTGCTTATAAATTTAACAAAGGTAATGTTCAGCTTTTGCTTTGATAATTATCAGATATGTTTAAGTTAATGTTTATAATTTGTTTTATTGCTAATGATCAGATCTGTTCATGTTCAAATTTAGTTTAGAAATGTTTTCTACATGTTCAGATCCATTGTATTATTTCTGTGATGGATCTACTTCAGAAATATTGATTTTATTGCTGATCTATATATACTGTATTGAATAAATTTAAAAGAATATCTCTGTTCTAGTTTTCCCTTAAATTCTAACAGCAATGAAGTACACTTGTATGATATTTATTCTCTTGCACTCTTAAGTGATTTGGGTTGAAGTAAAATAAAGCATTTGCTGTTGTAACTGAATAATTCAGGTCAAAGCCCTAACGCTTAATATTCACAGGGATTAGATCTGGAAAACCTCAAGTAAATAAGGTGAAATTCCAGATTTGTGTTAATTATCCTAGATTAGAAATTTCTACATGTTCCAAAATTGAAATGTATGAGTTTTGGGGATTATTTAGAAATCGTTATTCTAGAAGGACAGCGCATGTGCTCTTTCTAGCATGATTCCAGTTCAGGCTTCCAAAGATCTATTTTTAGCAGTTAATCCCCATGCATCAGATTTACATGCAGACTTTGGAGGATGAATGGGGAATAAGGACTCAGATGGACACTTTTAGACTCTTGATTCCACTAATTTTAGCAATTTCGATCTGTAGAAACTTTATCTTTTTGAACAGCAAATGACAATAGATTTGGATACCCATTGGAGAGATAGGCATGTGGTTTGAATTTGAAGCAAATAAGAGAAGCTTCTCTTTTTAGAGGATTTCTATTTTCATAAAGTTGGTCCAAATAGCAGGATAATTATATTTTTGGAGATTCGGTATGGAAATTGGTTCATGGTTTGAATTTCAGTTGATTACGAGACCATGATATGGAGATTGGTTCATGGATTGAATTTCAGTGGATTACATGACCACGAAATCTTTCGTCTATTTTTGGCATTCTATTTTTAGCAAGATGATTATACTTTTGGGAACCCAATTTGATATATTTTTAGCAGGATTATTATACTTTTGGGAATCCAATTTGACATGGACATCAATATCGAATTTCAAGTCCTTCTAAGAAATTTATAAGGCAATAGATCCATTTTGACACCAGCTAATTTTAGAAGTCTATGCTTGGAGTGACAATAGGAGTACATTTTTCTCTGTTATTTTTACCAGGTGATGGAGGGCATGAGTAGAGAAGCTTCCTCGTGATTTACACTTGGTTGTGACTCCTATTTTTTCTCATGGAGAGAAGCGCCGACCTTCTAGCTTGACTTTGTTGAATTTTGGGAGATGCATAATGTTTATAGCAAAGGAGTGGAACACATTGCTTGAGGAGGATGCTTGGCGGAATTTCAATTCACAGACATGCTATTTAGATCCAAGGTAGAGCAAATGAGTTGGAATTTCCATAATTGTACTTGTTATTTTGTCTTGGAGAGAGAGCACATGAGTTGGAGGAGGTTTATCTTAGGCAAGAAGTGATTTATTATAGTATATTCTCCCTCATTGGTTCATGCACCCTATTGGAGGAAACTTATATTTCACTTGCAAAATTTGTAGCTCTCTTATGGATAATGATGTGATTTGTACACCTCCAAGCATATTCTATAAAGGCTAGTGGGGTAGTGAGGAGAAGGGGTCCTTTTCGTGATTAAGTTTCGTATTTGCTTGAGTTCTCATGTCTTCACACCCCACTTTTCTATTTGAGTGAGTGAGAGAGCATATTTTTCATTGAGAGCTAGAGGTCACTCTCATCTTGTTCATGTGAATTCATCGCTCAGCATTGATGAAGAGAAGGCACTTTGGAAGCGATCTAGCATCCCCCAGAGTGCTTTGTAGTTGAAGTCAATATCCCCCAAACTTGGTAGTACTTGCAACTTTGGATTAAAAGTAACATCTTATTCCGTGGCTATATCTCCATTATTGAATGTGTCTTTCACTTCATTTAAAACTTGTTAAATCAACTAACATTAGGAATTACTCCCTCTTGATTAATTTTCCAACTCCATAACCCACGGATTTCAAGGCACTATAGTCAGTTAATAATTTCCAGATCTAAAGCTGCTTGTTTTTCGATATTTTACTGCATATCTGCACTTTTAATGGCAGATTTGAGGTGTTTTAGCAGCAGATTTACTCAGTTCCTGTTATCGCACAATTTGTACTTGACCAAAGCCTAAGGAAAGTAGGCCTAGATTGGCATAACACGGAGTTGGCCATGTCACTGTCACCCCAATAGGGTACCTCTTTCTCTTTAGGAGGAGGACAAAACCTCACTCCAAGGGAGACGTCCCTGGACGTAGTTGGTTAATGAAGGGCAAAAGACCAGGTAAAACCCACCCCTCTCTAGGTCACTCAAGAAAAGAAGTCACTTGGTAAAGTTCAAGGGGATAAATGGGAATGAATGGTACCTGCCCTTTACCAATGAAACATCAAACGTTAGCAATAACAATGATTTCAATAATTATGATCAACGACTTCTTAGATGAATTATGTGCTACTAAAACAAGTTATATAAAACAAAGATAAAATTATAGTAGCAACAATGTATCCAGAAATTGCAAGTTATGATGACAAAAATTATATAAAGACTTTGCAATTTAATAGTACTTTGTCACATACAATTTCAAGATTAAAACAAGTCAATAAGTGACTTCAATGGGCTGTCAAAACACTTGTAACAACAATAAAATAAATAATGATGACAGCAGAAAAACCACTCCAGAAAAGTACTCAAGTTAGGCAATTAAACAACTATTTCAACACTTATTGATTATAGCTTGCCTAGTACAAGTTCTGGGTGATCTATCAATCAGGAAATGAATTTAACAGGCTGTCAAAAGTGACTGCAACAGCAGCAAATTAATAGTGATGACAACAACAAACAAGCTTCAGAAATGTACTTTGTTGAGGCAATTGAACATACACTAACATTAATTGATAATAGCTTGCCTAGTACAAATTCTGGGCAGTTTATAAGATAGTTAGCATGCTGATATTGGCTTCAAATAATGGTTGTAACAGAGGTTACAACAGCAGCAAATTAGCTATTAGTATTTCTAGACTAGGTTAGCAAGTTAGTTCAGGTTAATAGGAGCTTCAAGGAAGAGAGTTTGAAAGTTGTTTTGATCAACCTTCCAACAAAAGAGAGACAAGAGTCTAGTGCCTTTAGGGCTTATGGAGTCAATTATATCAGCACATTAATTTGGAGAGACAACAATGATTATACTCGTCTAAAAGATAACAAAGTGGAAGTTTGAGAAGTAGTAGCTTAAGTTCTAAAGCACCAAACCTCAAAGAGAAGGTTCAACTAGGGTGTAGGCACTTCTAGGCCCTAGTGATTTCTCCTATCCTTAGACTCTTGAAAAATATTTAATGCAATAAGAACTAGACAAAGCTTCTAAAGTGCTAGCACTTTAGGGCTCTAGAAGTTTGTTTAGACAATATCTTCTTAAGCAAAACTAGCAAAATAAAGAGCAAGAAAGAAGCACCTTATGTTTCTTACTCCTTGGGTTTCAAGGAAGCAATTTCATAATCTTACATATGAACAAGTAAACATACCATAGACATTTATCATGAAATGAAAATTGCATATTTACTTACTTCACCAAGAATAATCAAGCACAAAAACCCTAGATTTGCCAAAATTTCACCAAGAAATGATCCGAAATGCATCCAAAATATCCTCCCTCTTGTGAGAAGCGAGTTATGATGAAAAAATGAACTTAGCCAACCATATTTATATAGGAAATCCTGGCTAATTAATCCAAAAGTTGTGTCTTTTCATAAAACAGAGCCTACATGTCAATTTGCTCTTAAAATTTAAAATTAAATCAATTATCAACATTAAAACCCTAAAGAGGGTGACATCATCCTTCCTAGGGTGACGTTAGGCCTCTTCCATGAGACGTTGAGGTCATCTAGTAAAACGTTGGGCCTCCAGAGGCCCTCCTCCATGCCACACGTGCCAAAACGGCAGCCCAACATCTCTCAATGTCAAACCCTAGCTCAGGGTGATGTCATGGGGCTACTAGGGTGACGTCCAAGGTCTCCAAAGCCAACGACCAGGTGGGGAAGGGTGGCCTCTCATCATCTAGGCATGCCAGGGTGCCTCCAAAGGCAACATCCTCTTCCTTCACTATGCAATCCTTTAATCTCTTTTTACACCATGGCTAGGGTTCCAGCATCCATATGTGGGCTTTGAGCCCTCGTGAAGGTCCGAGCTAATAATTCCCTCATGTGTACCTGTCCACTGGGAAAGGTCCTACATAAACAACAAGTACGCCCTCCAGGGGTTCATAAGTCACAAGTATCATAGCATGTAAATCACATCCAATAATTAAATCACCCAAACATGTGCATCAAACCCCCCTTAACCCCAAACAAATGCTCAAATACGTTATGCAATTTGACAAGTTAGTTTTGGAGAGGGTCTCAGGGTGTCCTATTGGGCTAAGTCTGGGGTGTTTCCTAGGTGGATTCTAGTCCAAGTCATGCAAGTGTATGAGGTGGCATGGGGTACATATTTGGGCATGGGGTGCATGTGATAATAGGGAAATGTAGAGTCTTACCTGTGGGTGCCTTGGTGGAGGGTGAGCTACACCTTGTCATGGATGCAATTTTTTTCCTAGCACATTCATTGCCATTTATTCTTATCTTTATTTCTTTTGATCTTTTGCTCTTGTGCTACAAGGGAACAGTTGAGGGCCACTGTCCTAGCTTGATGACCAGAGGTGACAGTGTTATCCACAAACATTTCACGAAAATGAGAGGGTTGGCTCGTGATGAGACCCCCTTTCTCTTGGCTATGCCACCAAGAGCCACTACCCCGGTTTGGCGACCAGATAGGTGGTAATGACGTACCGCTACATGTCCATGGTCATAATAGGTCGGCTCGTGATGAGACCTCTTATCCATCAACTAGTACCTTGAGTGTTTATGTTATCTTGCGGGTCCCCTTTTCGTACGGAGAAGCTTTTCATTGCTTTCTCGGGGATCCCTAGGCGAAGCATCTTGAAGGTTTCAAAATTGGCTTTTAACTCTTGCCAGCAACTTTTACCCTCTAGGCCTTTAGCCCCTTCTTCCCACGAGGTAAGGTACAACCCTTCCTAGTGCAGCCAACCCCAATGCCCAAAAAGAAAAGGGGAGATGAAAGGAATAAATATGGAAAGTGGTAAGTATGGAGGGAATGGACGATGACTTTTCAAAAGATCCACCCAGTAGCAACCCATCCTAAAGGGAAATCAACTTACTAGGGCACTGTGTCACCCTTCCAGGTTTGAACGAGGCAAAGAGCATAATTTCCAAGCAAATGTCATGTAATGAAGAAGGATTCAATACAACATGTTTAAGTGCTTCAAAAATCAGAGTGATACATACCATGATACCCGAACTCATTACGTCATGGAGCAAGACTCACTGCTACTTCAGCACCAAGCTGGTGTGATGGACGCTGCTGTTGGCGATATGTGGACTGCTCTTGAAGAAAAGAGGGGCCCTTTGGGGCTATGCTTAGGTCGTCGGGCTCTCAATACTCCATGTCTGGAACCTATGGGCCTCGAAACATGATCTCCTTAGTTATCCCTAGGCTAGGGGATAACAGTTCCCAAGGCAGAATTTCATTAGTAGGTGTGAAACTGCATTTTAGATTGCTGTCCAGATTAATTTATTGCAGATTTCAGCTCTGATTTTTATATAACAAGTACATATTGCAGTTTGGAAGAGTTTTTGGTCTCTTGGGTTTATATTTTGTTTCCATAATGCATAGGGAATCCTCCCTAAGGCTAGCAAGCACTAGCCCAAAGTGCTGAGGGATTGCGTGAGGTGGCACTGGCACCTTCTCTGGTTCCCTTTTAACTCCTCTAGTTTAAAGCATTAACTCTTCCAAAGTTGATATTTGGAACCAAACAGTTTTAAGCATTAACAATTTGGCAATGTTGCCAGCAAGTGATCCAAGCTTCTTGGTATTTGTAGCACTAGGCTCCCCCACAGTGTAGCTTATTACCAAAAAAATACCACTTAACCAAGTGACCTAAAAAAATTAGACATAAGCTTAGGGTTAGGGTTTATACATCTTATTGTTACAAATAGGGGTTTACCCCTATCTTAGCTATTTCATTACCTTTGTCAATATAACAACCAGCTTCAAGCTGTTATTTTAAAAAAAAGGGATCCCTAGTGCGCTTCCTAAACACTCCCTCTGGGAGAACGCTTTGGGAGTGAAGCATTTGGAGGGGGAGGGGGGCTCCCCCACAGTGTAGCTTATTACCAAAAAAAAACAATTAAGCAAGTGACCTAAAAAAATTAGATAGAGAAGGGGGGATCTTTTTTTTAAAATAACAGCTTGAAGCTGGTTGTTATATTGGCAACGATAATGAAATAAATAAGATAGGGATAAACCCCTATTTATAACAATAAGATGTATAAACACTAACCCTAATATTATGTCACATGTCGAAACATTGCCCACACAATGGACACTCTGATAAAAATGTTTGTTAAACACCACAGAGGACAGTCGTGTCGCCATCATCCATGACCTCCAAAGACAACACCATCGGACTATTGTGGTGCACTGGCAAGTTGGAACCCTTTCCATGTAAAGAACCCAGAGGTTGAATTCCCTATGCATGTGCTCAATCAGTAATTACTACAACCAAGACCAGGTGGACAAACTTGACCACAGTTGCAGCTTTTCTGAAACAGACAATGTCAAGTGCAAATCCAGTTCAAAAAAAGAAAACCTAAGGAATAAGAAGGTTTTAAAGTGCAATCCAAGGATTGGAAGAAAAATAAAGACTGATACAAGTATTGCATAAGAGAGAGGATTAAAGGCCTCGACCAATATGACAGAAAAGTTTCAAGTAGCAGTTAGGAAGAAATATGTTACCATGCAAAAGATGAGCAAGCTCCATTCAGAATTCAGTCAATGCGTAATGGAGTGCTGGATATTTTGTGCATGGTGAAAGTAACAAACTGTCCCAAATGAAACTAGGGAAAGTTCTGATGAACAGAAAACTAGCTATTGACATTAAGATAAAAAGAAAACTGATAGAGAAGGCAATTGGGCATTAGAAGCAGGTGAATAGATGTCATGGATAGCATAAACACTGATTGGAAAAGTTAAAATTTGATATTTCAAGAGTATTAATCCAAGTTGAAAACCATGATAAGATGGCCCCTTTTGACAAGCTACAACATATAGAAGGGCAATATTTAGATGTCATTGATAACATAAACACTGATTGGAAAAGTTAAAATTTGATATTTCAAGAGTATTAATCAAAGTTGAAAACCATGATAAGATGACCCCTTTTGACAAGCTACAACATATACAAGGGCAATATTTTGAAATGAGGACGGTCATAGCTTTTCATTGTATTCTTCATATGCAAGGCATTGCTAAGCCAACCATGGGTAAAAAGCGTGGAGGTTCAATAAATCTAGGATGCATGAAATTTAAACAAGGTACAAGAATGGTGGACATTCCAATTTATATTTCAATAGACCAACATGAATAGGAATTTTCATCAACAAGAACTGAAAAAGTGAGTTTGAAAGGATGAATCAAACAAGTGTATCAGAGTGTTAAAGCATTGAGCGAAAAGAACTTTTCAGAATCCACTGAGATTATCAATTATCGTTGAACTTCAATGACAGATAATGATGAAGCGCTTCGGCAGTGAAACAGCAATTCACATAAGCTGAAAATGGTTATGGTATTTAAGCAATTTCAAATCTGATATCCTGATACAAAATAAGTTAGAAAAACTCTTACCAAAATCCTATTAGCAGAGAGACAAAAACTCTAACAAAGCCTATACTACTATAGACAAGCATCTATTTAGTTAAGCTGTGGAACAGAACTCAACAATTCCAAAGGCATTATTTGCATCTTTAAATCCATATTGTCATTTATGGCCTAATCATCATCACAATTAAGGATACCTGTCCTCAGTTTTATTAAAATAAAAAACCACTGTTGTCACTAAATGACAATACATATTACAAACTGCAACTGTGCAAGTTAACAGATTTACATACCGCACTACGTTGTTGATTTAAACCACCATTGCAGCGAACCACTAAATAGCCATTGCTCTCATTTGGTGGTGCTGCCAAAAAAAGGAACAGAAAATATGACATTCAAGGAAATGAGAGAAAGCACAGCTTAGTTTTTCAAGAATTCTTGGATATAACAAGAAGACTACAACCTAATTTTTTGAATCTTGATCAGCAACAGACTTTTAACGAAATACATGGATGAATTGCATATAGCGCATGACAAAAGCATACAAGGCCAGTATGATCTCGGTGCAGATGACGGCCGCCAACCATTAGAAGGAGCACTAGACCAAAGTCTGTCCACGTCAATCTGCAAGTAGAAGATAATAATTGGTACTGGAATTGTTTTGATAACAATAAACATAAATTATAGTAGACTATGCTCAATAACATGTGCTAAAAGTGAACGAAAGAGATCTAAAACAAGCCTTCTAACCATCAAATGTGCATAACACCAACATGTGATCTATATTTCTCATCTGTTTAGTCTATAGTTCAAGCATGACTCACAGTACATCTTACAGTATACTTGGGACCTGTTAAGTTAACAGGTCCCATTTTTTCAGTCACAATCATCAAACTGTAAACTCATCTACAATCAAAATTTGCATGGCTTACAAGTGGCAAGTCATGCGGTAAGAAGAATTTAACTTACTATAAAAACCCTTAAAATTGATGTGTCTAGGAAAGAGTTTACTCTCCTAGAAGACAAATTTATCCAATGAAGTTAAAAGGACGATAAAAGTCTAGTTCAGAATCAATCCACAATATCTCTTAACAAAGTTCAAATATCATAAGCCAGTAAATTGCTATGTCCTGCCAACGGGAACTTGGTTTTCCGGGGATTGACAAAGTATTAAGCTGCCTGTTAGGTTTTCATTCTCAATGTGGTCTGGCCCACCCAAATGGAATGTTAAAAAGGGATGAGGCAAGGTGCAGGTCCTGTGCAAATTTGGTGGAATAGATAACCTCAGACCTGTTGGAGTATTAACACTCCAATACTAAAGTGGAAATGTAATAAATTCATGGTGTTATTAATGACTTTAATAAAATGATAGTAGGTCTTTTGTTAATAGGTGGTTAGGATGATTAGGTAGTCTAACTACCAATCAATGTAATATAAAGAGAACCCCTTAAGTGTATACAATGACTACTTGAAAAATAAGTTATTCTTTCTTATCTTTCATCTCTCATGCTTCTTGTTAAAAGTCTGACACGGTATCAGAGCCGAAAGACCTGGAGTCTCAAGTTCATGAACAATGAAGTTTAAAAAGAAACAAATGAATTGGAGGAAAGAGAAATAGAAGTTAGTGTGATCCCAAAAAAATCCCAATTTAAGAAAAAGAGGCAAGTGAATGATAACAATGTTTTAAGATGGCAAATATATTTAGAATTCTAACGTTAAAATCTTTGAAAGTCACATTTGGAAAAATTAAAGTATAAAAAGGCATCAAAATGTGTTGACAAGGTGTGACTTGGTACACCCAACCTCAATC
>ML796431.1:218455-234421 GCA_009831015.1 Picea engelmannii
GATCTTATATGAACCTTGTCTGAATAACTGAAACAAACCCTAAGGCCGAAACATCAATAGCCACCTGCACATCAAATAATCAATAAACACATCAGTGGTAGTTAGTGGTTTCAAGCAAAAAATTGGCTTGGGATCATTACAGATAGCATATTGTCCTAGTACAAAAGACAGGTTGAAGAAAGCACTTGTCATCTTGAGTGAAGGAGACTTGGAAGAAAAGCAACACATTCATTCTTGAGAACAAAACTCCAGGTTCCAGGTTTGATTGATTAAGTTGATAAGATTCAAAACGTGCAAGTGTCAAGAAAACACTATAGTTGAGATAGCAGTCTTTGAAGAGTATTATACTTGGTAGCATGTGGGTATATTGAGGTAAATGCTTAATGTAACAGATACAACTAACATCTCCTCTAGGAGAAACTTCTTGTGTTGATTCTAGGTTACCATGGAGGAATGTTTGATCACAACACTAGAAGAGTGTTGACCTCATTTCGTATTGTATTTCTTACTTTTGATCTTTGCTTCAGACAGGTCACAAGTGATAGCTCTAAAGGAGCTACTATGATGATTATTCGTGTCTTTGTTTTATCTACTATTATCAAAAGAGTATTATTCTTGCTTGTTCTTTTGTTGACCTTGTTCTAGTCACAAGTGATAACCTTGAGGAAGCTAAAGTGAAGGTTGCAGAAGGAAACATATTAGATGAGATATGAAGCAAACTACGTACATGACCATATACATTCATGTACCAAAGAAGATGAAGAAGAAGCTATCTTTTGAGATTCAGAGTATCTCATATGAAGATTGATTGTAAGGAGCAGAAGGCTCCAAAGATGACCGAACATTAGAACAAGAACTCATAGCAGAATTGTTCAAAGGTTAATGAAGCCACCTTGATCGAAAGAAGAACTCGTTTAAAGCCTAACTCAGTTGTTCACATTTAGACTTGGTGTTCAACACCAAGTATACCCTGTAAAGAGATGATGAAGTCCTTGTAGACTCAAAAGAAATCAAGGATAAGCCTGATCTCAGAAAGGATCAAATGGAGAGAGAACTTCCAAGATTGGGAGACAGATGACATGTGAAGACTAGATCGTAACTTCAGAGACTCCTAGAAGATATTAAATCTCCTGGAAGATTCCCTTGTTCAGTGACAAAGAAGGAAGCAAGTCAGAAAGACTAGAATATGGATTCTTCCGTGAGACTAGAAGAGAAGTCGGTATTGACTTCCAAGATTGATCTATACAAATCAAGCATGTTGTAGATGTACAAAGCTTGATGTGTGTCTAAGAGGATTCTCCCAGCAAGAGGGAGAAGACTATGACGAGACACTTACTCCAGTTATTGAAGAAATAGTTCCAAGTATTTATGAAGACAACCAGAACAACCATGATTCATATATAGTATGAGATGCAGGGGGAGCAATCCCTATATTTAAAATCAAGTGGCAGTTGTGGCATTACATTAGTTGGATCATGGAGACATGACTACAATGAAAGATAAAGTTACCTCCATGAAAGAAGAAGAGCTAGCTTTAGTATCAGTTATTGAGCCACTCTCAGCTTCAGATGAAACTGTTGCCATGATAGAATGAGGAGTTACTCTCAGATTTTAGCAACCACAGTGAGAATGAATCAGTCATTCTCAGCCTCAGAGCAGCTGCAGGTGCAGAGTCCCAGATTCCAGAAGGAACAGTTGCAGAGAGAGTAGAAGACATACTCCCAGACAGTGAAACAGATAGTGCCTTGCAAAAAGCACATAGAGCTAGAACATGTTTGTGCAAATTGAATTGCAGTTGAGCATGTGTACCAGATTGGTACAATGTAACGTGAAAATTTGGTTTGAAGATTGAAGATAGAAATACTCAGGTCTACAAGTTGAAGGAAGCTCTGTACGTATTGAAGCAAGATCCTAGAGCTTGATTTACAGTTTCCTGAAGAGCTTGGGAGTTACCAAAGAGTAAAGTTGATTCTAACCTTTATCTCAAGGTTATGAATGATGAGCCAGTGATGTTGCTACTATATGTAGGTGATGTATTCTTGACAAGATAAAGAAAAACTCATCACAAGATTGTAGAGGAAGCTCGCTACAGAGTTTGACGGAAGATCTAAATGCATTATCTCTTAGGTCTTGAACTTTGGCAGGGCACAGAGAAGATCTTCCTTAACCAAGGGAAGTATGCAGTTAAAATGAAGAGGTTTGACAAGTTGAAATGTAAATCCATGAGCACACCCATGGAAATGAAGTTGAAGCTCCTGGTAAATACCTCGTCAGAATTGGTTGATGCTACCCTAAACAGATAGATTATTGGTTCAGTGATGTATCTGACGAATACCAGGCTAGATACATGTTTTGCCTTGAATCAGTATCTGGCAGAACCCAGACGTGTTCACATTGTTGCTGCAAAACATATGATGAAATACCTTAAGGGTACGTTGGATTTTGGTCTCTATTATACTAAAGATCATGACTTCAGACAGAGTGGTTACACTGATTCATATTGAGCTGGAAGTGTTTTTGATAGAAAGAGCACTTCATGATGTTGTTTCAGTCTAAGGTCAGCCATGATTTCATGGCATAGTAGAGAGCAATTCAGCATTACTCTAAGCACGGCAGAAGCAGAATACATTGTTGCATGTTCCGCCAGTTGTGAATCCATATGGCTTCGAATGTTGTTGACAGATCTATTTGATCTGGAGATGGAAGCCACCATGATCCTATGTGATAACCAGAGTTGTATAAAGATGATGGAGAACCTTGCGTTCCATGATGAGTCGAAGCACATAGAGATCCGGTATCTCTTCATTCGTGATATGTTGCAGAGAAGAGCCATAAAACTCCAATATGTTAGCACGGATGAACAGGTTGTTGATGTGTTGACCAAGTCTCTATCTTGTGTAAAGTTTGAGCACTTTCGAGATAAGCTTGGTATAGTCCGAAAGGACCTCCCTCGAAAGGGGGGGTAGTGATGATGTGTCATCCTAGTGCTGTGATGCTAGCTTAATTGTTGTGATGATGTGTCAGCCTAGTGTTGTGATGCCAGCTTCATGCTGATGATATGCCAGCCCTGCCAGGCTTGGGTCTTCAAGACCCACTTTTGCTGCCTCTCACTGAGGTCTTTCTGATCCAGGAAATACTTGAGACTGTTGTGATCAGTCTTCACTACAAATCTGCTACCCACCAGATATTGCTTGAATTTGGTTAAGGCGTGCATGATTGCTAGCATTTCCTTGTCGTAAATAGAGTAGAGTCGCTCCGACTCGCTGACCTTCCTGCTCTCAAACACAATGGGATGGCCTCCCTGCATCAACACTGCTCCAATCCCCACCCATTATGCGTCGCACTCCAAGACGAACGGCTACGAGAAGTCCGAAAGGGCTAGAACAGGGCATGTGCTCATAACCTCCTTCATCTTCTCAAATGTCCGCTATGACTCCTCTGTCCACTGAAAGGCACCCTTCTTGGTCAAATCTGTGAGGGGTGCTCCTAACTGTGAAAAACCCCTGACAAACCTCTTGTAATAGTTGCACAACACAAAGAAGCTCTTCAACTCTGTCAAACTCTTGGGTGTTGGCCAATCCAAAATGGCCCTGATCTTCTCCTAATGTACATGAACCCCCTGTGCACTGATAATGTGGCCCAAGTAAAGCAACTTTGTCATCCCGAACACACACTTGGACTCTTTGGCATAGAGTGACTGCGCCTCCATGTTGCTCAACACCTCCTCCAAGTGCCCCATATGCTCCTGCCATATCTTACTGTAGACCAAAATGTCATCGAAGAAAACCAAAACTGATTTCCTCAATTGCCCCCTGAATATGTGGTTCATGCAAGACTAGAATGTAGTTGGTGCATTGGTTAGCCCGAATGGCATAACCAGAAACTCGAAATGGCCAAAATGGTACCGAAATGTCGTCTTCTCTATGTACTACGCTTTGATGCTGATCTGATGATATCCAGAGCATAGTTCAATCTTCCAAAAGAAAATTGCCCCATGCAGCTCATCCATCAACTCGTCAATGCGAGGGATAGGATATCCGTTCTTGATGGTTTTCATATTCAAGGCCTGGTAATCGATGCACATCCTCATGGTACCATCCTTCTTCAGGACTTAGACAACTGAAGAGGCGAATGGACTGCTACTAGGTCTGATGTGTCCCATCACCAGCAATTCCTTGATTGCTTTTTCTATCTCATCCTTGAACCTCTTAGGATGACGATATGATGGGGTGATCATGGGTTTGGCCCCCTCCTCCAACTCAATGGTGTGCTCAAATCCCCTGTCCGACAGTCTCCCTGGTGGAATCGAGCCAAAAACCTGTTGGCGTCGTCCCAACAAGTTCCTGATCTCTGTCTGATACTGTTGTCGACCCTCGAAATCCTTCCGCGTAGTGATCCAGCACTCTGCGGCGAATGCTACCTCCCCATGCCTGAAGATCCTCTCCATCCTCTTGGCTGAGACTGTCCTGGGTGCTCCTGTAGACATGCCCCTCAGAACAACCCTCTTCCCGTCACTGTCTTTGAACCCAATCTCCAAGGTTTGGTAGTTGGTGGTGATTTTACCCGAGGTGATCAACCACTAGACTCCCAAAACCACATCTGTGTCTGGTAGGTCAACCACATAAAATGTATCTCTCACGGTGTAGTTGCCTAACTTGATCTCCAAGTTTGGAACTCTGTCTAAACACTCCACTGTGTGACCATCTGCAACTGCAACATCAAATCCCTCAAACTCCTCTGTCTGAAGGGCCCGTCTCGATACCAATGAAGAGTCGATGAAGTTGTGGGTGGCCCCACCATCTATCAAGGCGATTGCCCGTTGCCCCTAAATAGTCCCTCTAATCCGGAGGGTGTCATACCTAAGAACACCAGAAAGGGTCGCTATGACTCCTCCCTTTGCTGGTTCTCGTCTGTTAGCCTTCTTAGGAAGCTGTGGAACGACCGGTGGGTGGGCCCCTGTCGGTGTCGATGGTTTACGAGGAGGCTGCTCCTCCGCCTGCTCCGACTCCTCCTCTGAGTTGGTGGATCCAATGTCCTGCTCCTCCTCCTCTCCTCACTGTCCACATTGTCTGCTTCCACCTCAATATAGTGAATCTCTCCCTTGCCCATGCACCTGTGGCCTGGGACCCAAGGATCTCTGCAATTGAAGCAAAGTTTCCTCCTCATAAGCTCTCGTCTCGTCTCATCATCCAACTTCTCCTTGCCCTTCCATTCCCTCTGTAATGGCTTCTGGTCTCAATCCTTCTGTGGTACGAAGGGTTTCGAAAAGGGTTTAGTTTTTTGCACTGAGTCTGCCAAATCTCTAGTGCATAGGATGACATCCTGCAAGGTGTGAGGCCGGTATGCCTTCACCCATCCTCTCAAGGGTTCTGTGAGCCCTTCTGTGAATAACATGATCATTCGGGGCTCAAAAATATCTGTCACTGCCACTGCTACCCGTTGAAACTCTGAGATGAATGCCTCTACTGTGCCAGTTTGTCTCAATTGGGCTAGATCTCTGAAATGGATCTCTGGATCCCTCCTGTCAAATCTGTCCATGAGTCTCTCTGTGAACTCCTTGTAGGAGGTGATGCGATTGTGGCCCAATGTCACCAATCCATGATACCACCACTCGTGTGCCTCACCCTCAAAGTGTAAGGTAGCGAAATTGATGGCCTCTGTCTCGGTCATCTGGTTGAGCTTGTAGTAAGTGTCTAGCTTATGTACCCAAGCTCTAGCGATGCATTTGGACGATCCATCGAAAGAAGGTATGGTGAGTTTACCAACTTTCCAGATAAAATCAATGTTATGCCCCTGTTGTTATTGCGGTCCTCCTCTCTGTGGTTCTCTGGGGTGGTTCCTGAGTCTGAGTCCACAATACTCGACAAGGTCATGTCCTGATGGAAGTCACGGCCCAATGTTGCATACTCCCTATGGTACTCTGCAATGTCCTCTGCATGAGCGGGCGGCCTCTGTGCTATCAACAGTTGTGCTGCTACTGGGGGTGCCCTATGGAAATTGGGAAACAAAGGTATGGGAATCCTACTCGAAGAGGTGTATGTGCGAGTAGGTGACTGGGGTCTACTTCCTGCCCCTGAGTTCCCCTGTGCTGCATGTGGGGCTTGTGTGCCCGGGGTGCCCACTATAGCCAATCTATCAGCCATCTGTGCCAAGGACTGAGTCATGGTCCGCTGACTAGCTAACATATCACTGATAACCTGCATGAAGGCTGCCTCTAGATCCATGGGGGCCTTGCCACTGCCCTCTGGTCGCTCATATCTGTCTCCTAGCATCCTCTCTGCCTCGTGCTCAACCTCAAGCTCGACCCTTCTCTCTGCTTCCCTATGCACCTCTTCCTCTTCCTCTGAGCTAGGAGGGAAAGGAGGAAAGTCAGGCCTAGGCCTTCTTTCCTTGCGCCTATTGTAAGTGACATATTCGTCACCTAAATGCTCACGGCCATCTAGGTCTTCTGTTGCACTCATTGTCTTTAGTCACAGGTTGGTAAGACTAAAGCTCTGATACCACTGAAATATCCGTGATCCAGCTGATCTGGTTATCTACTGTTGATCTAGTGTTTTGTCTCACAGTTTTGATACTCTGGGGGTTTCTGGATGCGTTTTATCTTCAGATCTGATACTCTGGGGGTTTCTGGATGCGTTTTAGTTATGTGCTCGAGATGTTTTGTGATTGTTGCATGTACATGTATACATTATGGTTTAAACAGTATATATATGATGAATGTGAAAATAAGGAACAACAACCGCCCAAAATATGTATTATGAGGTTTGAGCAGGGAAATACAATGAAATACTGGAAATATAGAAAATAGTCCTCAATTAGATCTCATGGATCGTCACTGGAATACAAGCAATTAACATAAAATACATGTGATCAGAAGATGAAGGCAGATCTTATGCATGCACAGACAGATCGGAAAAATCGACAGTTCCGAAGAAGCACAGTAACCACTACAAACTGGAAAACTCGTCCGGAAGGCTACGACAGTCGGAATGAGCTGGAAACGGTCTCAACAGAAGCGTCCTGGCCTCTAGACTGATCCTGGTGACTGTCGGACAAAAGATCTATCCTCTGAGGCTCTGGATCTCATCCCCTGGGGGTCTACGCACCTCTTGGGCTCTCTGAGTGCGCCCAAATGATTCCACCAACGGAATTAGTTGCTACATGTCTCCAAATGTTCGCCCTGGCGAATGCGGAACTGGGTCAGAGGGGTTTCCTCGGATATGATCTGAAACTTCGTCTATAACCCCAACTGTCCTTCCTTAAGAGCCGCGCCCTAGATGGTTGAATGTTGCACCCTGAAGGATTCCACCGTTAGAATCTGATGGCAGGTGGCTCAATCTATGCGCCCTGGATGGATCTCCACTGGGTCGGAAGGGATTTGCAATACGAGCTCTTATCTCATGTAGTTACACAAACCCTCTCTCTAACCTTCGCCCTCACTGGCTGAGTTGCGCAACACTGCAAACTGGATACTCCTAAATCACACAGTGAAATAACTGGATGGTATCTCCGATGGCTAGGGTGTGTCTCTCAACACCGAAACCAATCAATGGTGGTGGTTTCCTCCAGAAATCCACAAAACAGTAAAAGTCGAATCTCCTCCTCCTCTGGGAACTCTCTCAACATCAAATCATAACATACCATAATGAGGAATTAGGTTGAATTCCTCCCTTTATACTCTTCCCAATCTAATTCACCATTGACCTCACTTAAGCTAGGCGTTTTTCCTCCTAAGGTGAGTAATTAATTAATTATGCCCCCCCCTTAACACCTTTTCGTTCTATTTCTCCGTTGACTTAGGCTTAAGTGACATTTCCTATGTTTTTGGCTTAATTCATCGTTCAGACATCAATTCTCTCTTATTTCTCCTCTAGTTCCCTGTTTGAGCCTGACTATAGTCTACGGGAACAGATAGACTACTAAGTCACTCCCTGCTAGCCTACTCTTGGGAACGAGACATCACAGGGTCTCCCTAGCCTAAGAACAAAAAATTAACTCCTAGATCATCTAATCAACCTTAACATAGTTAAGTAGGGTCTACCCCCCTTGGCTTCCCTAGGAGTGAACCTAGAGGGAAGAAGTCCTAATCGAGATGACAGTGGGTTGGACTTAGGCTTGTGCCTCCAAGGACACACCAAGTGGGTTGGAGATTTTTCCACGTTAATAGGTATGTATAAGGACGGCAACACTCTCAACACACATTCTTTCTCCCACTCTTCTCTTGATCAGATTTTGCAGCGGCTACTCTTTTTCAGTTCTGAAATTTTGGCATGGCCTACTTGAAGGGTTTTCCTGTTGTTGTTTGAGGGTTCGGCCTCCTTGTGCTTTCTCTCTCTTGTTGTTTTGGAGTCTCCTTGTGCTGGTGTAGGGTACGGGTGCCCTATTCTTGTCTCCTCTTGCTTTGTGAGGTGGTGTGGCCCTCTCCCTTTGCTGCTACAAGTGTTGCGGCCCCCTACTACCTCTCCTCCAGCCTGCCGCTAGCTTTCGCCTTGGTTGTCGTTGGTTCCTTCTAGCCTGCCGCTAGCTTCCTCCTTGGCTGCTGCTGGTGTCCTTCTTGTGCTGCTGTTGTTACTTGTTATTTATAGCATCTAGGGCCTGTTAAGACAGCCCTAAGTCTGTTGTCTTAGGCTGCCTATTTGTTGCAGCAACCCTATATGCCTAGGACAATTTTTGGTTGAGCTGTTTGGGGTGTTATCTATCAGCCTTGAGTTTGGTCTTTGGGGTTTTTATATCAGCCCTACTTATGCTGATTGGTCTTTGAGTTCTTCTTGGCAAAACTGTTCACATAGATCATGATGAGATCTACCCTTGAAGGTTTGATCTATGACCATTATAGCTTTTTCTGAGCATACCGAAAAGAGGACAGCAACAACCATCTAAGGTAAATCAGTTCTTTGTTTTGATCTAGGTAATGTTCAGTTTTTGCTTTGATAATTATCAGATATGTTTAAGTTAATGTTTATAATTTGTTTTATTGCTAATGATCAGATCTGTTCATGTTCAGATTTAGTTTAGAAATGTTTTTTACATGTTCAGATCCATTGTATTATTTCTGTGATTGATCTACTTCAGAAATATTGATTTTACTGCTGATCTATATATACTGTATTGAATAAGTTTAAAAGAATATCTTTGTTCTGGTTTTCCCTTAAATTCTAACAGCAATGAAGTACACTTGTATGATATTTATTCTCTTGCACTCTTAAGTGATTTGGGTTGAAGTAAAATAAAGCATTTGCTGTTGTAACTGAATACTTCAGGTCAAAGCCCTAACGCTTAATATTCACAGGGATTAGATCTGGAAAACCTCAAGTAAATAAGGTGAAATTCCAGATTTGTGTTAATTATCCTAGATTAGAAATTTCTACATGTTCCAAAATTGAAATGTATGAGTTTTGGGGATTATTTAGAAATCGTTATTCTAGAAGGACAGCGCATGTGCTCTTTCTAGCATGATTCCAGTTCAGGCTTCCAAAGATCTATTTTTAGCAGTTAATCCCCATGCATCAGATTTACATGCAGACTTTGGAGGATGAATGGGGAATAAGGACTCAGATGGACACTTTTAGACTCTTGATTCCACTAATTTTAGCAATTTCGATCTGTAGAAACTTTATCTTTTTGAACAGCAAATGACAATAGATTTGGATACCCATTGGAGAGATAGGCATGTGGTTTGAATTTGAAGCAAATAAGAGAAGCTTCTCTTTTTAGAGGATTTCTATTTTCATAAAGTTGGTCCAAATAGCAGGATAATTATATTTTTGGAGATTCGGTATGGAAATTGGTTCATGGTTTGAATTTCAGTTGATTACGAGACCATGATATGGAGATTGGTTCATGGATTGAATTTCAGTGGATTACATGACCACGAAATCTTTCGTCTATTTTTGGCATTCTATTTTTAGCAAGATGATTATACTTTTGGGAACCCAATTTGATATATTTTTAGCAGGATTATTATACTTTTGGGAATCCAATTTGACATGGACATCAATATCGAATTTCAAGTCCTTCTAAGAAATTTATAAGGCAATAGATCCATTTTGACACCAGCTAATTTTAGAAGTCTATGCTTGGAGTGACAATAGGAGTACATTTTTCTCTGTTATTTTTACCAGGTGATGGAGGGCATGAGTAGAGAAGCTTCCTCGTGATTTACACTTGGTTGTGACTCCTATTTTTTCTCATGGAGAGAAGCGCCGACCTTCTAGCTTGACTTTGTTGAATTTTGGGAGATGCATAATGTTTATAGCAAAGGAGTGGAACACATTGCTTGAGGAGGATGCTTGGCGGAATTTCAATTCACAGACATGCTATTTAGATCCAAGGTAGAGCAAATGAGTTGGAATTTCCATAATTGTACTTGTTATTTTGTCTTGGAGAGAGAGCACATGAGTTGGAGGAGGTTTATCTTAGGCAAGAAGTGATTTATTATAGTATATTCTCCCTCATTGGTTCATGCACCCTATTGGAGGAAACTTATATTTCACTTGCAAAATTTGTAGCTCTCTTATGGATAATGATGTGATTTGTACACCTCCAAGCATATTCTATAAAGGCTAGTGGGGTAGTGAGGAGAAGGGGTCCTTTTCGTGATTAAGTTTCGTATTTGCTTGAGTTCTCATGTCTTCACACCCCACTTTTCTATTTGAGTGAGTGAGAGAGCATATTTTTCATTGAGAGCTAGAGGTCACTCTCATCTTGTTCATGTGAATTCATCGCTCAGCATTGATGAAGAGAAGGCACTTTGGAAGCGATCTAGCATCCCCCAGAGTGCTTTGTAGTTGAAGTCAATATCCCCCAAACTTGGTAGTACTTGCAACTTTGGATTAAAAGTAACATCTTATTCCGTGGCTATATCTCCATTATTGAATGTGTCTTTCACTTCATTTAAAACTTGTTAAATCAACTAACATTAGGAATTACTCCCTCTTGATTAATTTTCCAACTCCATAACCCACGGATTTCAAGGCACTATAGTCAGTTAATAATTTCCAGATCTAAAGCTGCTTGTTTTTCGATATTTTACTGCATATCTGCACTTTTAATGGCAGATTTGAGGTGTTTTAGCAGCAGATTTACTCAGTTCCTGTTATCGCACAATTTGTACTTGACCAAAGCCTAAGGAAAGTAGGCCTAGATTGGCATAACACGGAGTTGGCCATGTCACTGTCACCCCAATAGGGTACCTCTTTCTCTTTAGGAGGAGGACAAAACCTCACTCCAAGGGAGACGTCCCTGGACGTAGTTGGTTAATGAAGGGCAAAAGACCAGGTAAAACCCACCCCTCTCTAGGTCACTCAAGAAAAGAAGTCACTTGGTAAAGTTCAAGGGGATAAATGGGAATGAATGGTACCTGCCCTTTACCAATGAAACATCAAACGTTAGCAATAACAATGATTTCAATAATTATGATCAACGACTTCTTAGATGAATTATGTGCTACTAAAACAAGTTATATAAAACAAAGATAAAATTATAGTAGCAACAATGTATCCAGAAATTGCAAGTTATGATGACAAAAATTATATAAAGACTTTGCAATTTAATAGTACTTTGTCACATACAATTTCAAGATTAAAACAAGTCAATAAGTGACTTCAATGGGCTGTCAAAACACTTGTAACAACAATAAAATAAATAATGATGACAGCAGAAAAACCACTCCAGAAAAGTACTCAAGTTAGGCAATTAAACAACTATTTCAACACTTATTGATTATAGCTTGCCTAGTACAAGTTCTGGGTGATCTATCAATCAGGAAATGAATTTAACAGGCTGTCAAAAGTGACTGCAACAGCAGCAAATTAATAGTGATGACAACAACAAACAAGCTTCAGAAATGTACTTTGTTGAGGCAATTGAACATACACTAACATTAATTGATAATAGCTTGCCTAGTACAAATTCTGGGCAGTTTATAAGATAGTTAGCATGCTGATATTGGCTTCAAATAATGGTTGTAACAGAGGTTACAACAGCAGCAAATTAGCTATTAGTATTTCTAGACTAGGTTAGCAAGTTAGTTCAGGTTAATAGGAGCTTCAAGGAAGAGAGTTTGAAAGTTGTTTTGATCAACCTTCCAACAAAAGAGAGACAAGAGTCTAGTGCCTTTAGGGCTTATGGAGTCAATTATATCAGCACATTAATTTGGAGAGACAACAATGATTATACTCGTCTAAAAGATAACAAAGTGGAAGTTTGAGAAGTAGTAGCTTAAGTTCTAAAGCACCAAACCTCAAAGAGAAGGTTCAACTAGGGTGTAGGCACTTCTAGGCCCTAGTGATTTCTCCTATCCTTAGACTCTTGAAAAATATTTAATGCAATAAGAACTAGACAAAGCTTCTAAAGTGCTAGCACTTTAAGGCTCTAGAAGTTTGTCTAGACAATATCTTCTTAAGCAAAACTAGCAAAATAAAGAGCAAGAAAGAAGCACCTTATGTTTCTTACTCCTAGGGTTTCAAGGAAGCAGTTTCATAATTTTACATATGAACAAGTAAACATACCATAGACATTTATCATGAAATAAAAATTGCATATTTACTTACTTCACCAAGAATAATCAAGCACAAAAACCCTAGATTTGCCAAAATTTCACCAAGAAATGATCTGAAATGCATCCAAAATATCCTCCCTCTTGTGAGAGGTGAGTTATGATGAAAAAATGAACTTAGCCAACCATATTTATATAGGAAATCCTGGCTAATTAATCCAAAAGTTGTGTCTTTTCATAAAACAGAGCCTACATGCCAATTTGCTCTTAAAATTCAAAATTAAATCAATTTTCAACATTAAAACCCTAAAGAGGGTGACATCATCCTTCCTAGGGTGACGTTAGGCCTCTTCCATGAGACGTTGAGGTCATCTAGTAAAACTTTGGGCCTCCAAAGGCCCTCCTCCATGCCACATGTGCCAAAACGGCAGCCCAACATCTCTCAATGTCAAACCCTAGCTCAGGGTGATGTCATGGGGCTACTAGGGTGACGTCCAAGGTCTCCAAAGCCAACCACCAGGTGGGGAAGGGTGGCCTCTCATCATCTAGGCATGCCAGGGTGCCTTCAAAGGCAACATCCTCTTCCTTCACTATGCAATCCTTTAATCTCTTTTTACACCGTGTCTAGGGTTCCAACATCCATATGTGGGCTTTGAGCCCTCGTGAAGGTCCGAGCTAATCATTCCCTCATGTGTACCTGTCCACTGAGAAAGGTCCTACATAAACAACAAGTACGCCCTCCAGGGGTTCATAAGTCACAAGTATCATAGCATGTAAATCACATCCAATAATTAAATCACCCAAACATGTGCATCAAACCCCCCCTTAACCCCAAACAAATACTCAAATATGTTATGCAATTTGACAAGTTAGTTTTGGAGAGGGTCTCGGGGTGTCCTATTGGGCTAAGTCTGAGGTGTTTCCTAGGTGGATTCTGGTGCAAGTCATGCAAGTGTATGAGGTGGCATGGGGTACATATTTGGGCATGGGGTGCATGTGATAATAGGGAAATGTAGAGTCTTACCTGTGGGTGCCTTGGTGGAGGGTGAGCTACACCTTGTCATGGATGCAATTTTTTTCCTAGCACATTCATTGCCATTTATTCTTATCTTTATTTCTTTTGATCTTTTGCTCTTGTGCTACAAGGGAATAGTTGAGGGCCACTGTCCTGGCTTGATGACCAGAGGTGACAGTGTCATCCACAAACATTTCACGAAAATGAGAAGGTTGGCTCGTGATGAGACCCCCTTTCTCTTGGCTATGCCACCAAGAGCCACTACCCTGGTTTGGCGACCAGATAGGTGGTAATGTCGTACCGCTACATGTCCATGGTCATAATAGGTCGGCTCGTGATGAGACCTCCTATCCATCAACTAGTACCTTGAGTGTTTATGTTATCTTGCGGATCCCCTTTTCTTACGGAGAAGCTTTTCACTGCTTTCTCAGGGATCCCTGGGCGAAGCATCTCGAAGGTTTCAAAATTGGCTTTTAACTCTTGCCAGCGACTTTTACCCTCTAGGCCTTTAGCTCCTTCTTCCCACGAGGTAAGGTACAACCCTTCCTAGTGTAGCCAATACCAATGCCCAAAAAGAAAAGGGGAGATGGAAGGAATAAAGATGGAAAGTGATAAGTATGGAGGGAACGGACGATGACTTTTCAAAAGATCCACCCAGTAGCAACCCATCCTAAAGGGAAATCAACTTACTAGGGCACTGTGTCACCCTTCCAGGTTTGAACGAGGCAAAGAGCATAATTTCCAAGCAAACGTCATGTAATAAAGAAGAATTCAATACAACATGTTCAAGTGCTTCAAAAATCAGAGTGATACATACCATGATACCCGAACTCATTACCTCATGGAGCAAGACTCACTGCTACTTCAACACCAGGCTGGTGTGATGGACGTTGATGCTGGCGATATGTGGACTGTTCTTGAAGAAAAGAGGGGCCCTTTGGGGCTATGCTTAGGTCGTCGGGCTCTCAATACTCCATGTTTGGAACCTATAGGCCTCGAAACACGATCTCCTTAGTTACCCCTAGGCTAGGGGATAACAGTTCCCAAGGCAGAATTTCATTAGTAGGTGTTGTTGTCGCCTTATACACACCTGGGAGACGTGGAAGAAATCTTCAATCCACTCGATGTGTCCTTGGGGGCAAGTGAGAGTTAAGGTGTTGTCACCTAATCCTCAACTCCTCCGTCTAGGCCAACTCCTAGCGAAGCCAATGGGGGTAGTCCCTAACAAATATACTAAGGCTTTTAAGCTAAGTACAAAAAATGAAATCTAGGAGTTTATTTATTCTTTAAACCATCAACCATGAACTGAATAAAACATGAAATAAACATTCACCACGATATATAATTAAATGAGCATATACTTGCATCAAAAGGATACTGAGAAACAATTGTTAGGTGCAAGTTTCATTTAAATTAAATACATGACCAATCTTGAAATGAAGCATGTGGCTTTGCTGAGTGTGAAAAATGAGACCAGTGCCTTAATGAGAATCGTGGGCAACGTAGTTAGAGTGTTTTATTAGGATAAATTAATATTCAGTTAATGAAATGGTTTGGGCCTCCTTGGAGGTTAACTCTTTGCTTGGAAACTTGCGGAGAGCTTTACCGAAACCCGATGGTCTCACCAGTAAAACTCACTCAAAGTGTTGGATGTCCAAAACGGGTGGGAAGCTAGGTCCCGAGAGGGCCCGCCTTACTTCTCAGGTCACTTCAAGGCGTTTTCCCGCACATTAAGTTAACAACTTTGGGGGTTGTCCTAATTAAAACTATCAACCACTGACCAACACAGCGTGTATGAACTTACTTCCAGCAGATCGAGACGAGCTCGCAACTGGAAGGGTCAGGAACCGCACTAAGAGCTGAGGGGAATTTGTTTATTTTATGACAGAAAAATAAATGTAAGACTAATTACTAAATCCACACTGACCAGGCCCCTTTCGAGGTCGCTGAGGGGATGGTTTATTTGCCAACAAGAAAATAAATGTGAGACTAATTACTAGATCCACACTGACCAGGCCCCTTTCGAGGTCGCTGAGGGGATGGTTTATTTGCCAAAATTGAAATTGCGGAATTGAAACTAATCTAGCAATTAGTGTTCTACTTGCAAAATGGAAAAATTAATCTAAGCTAAAAATTTGCAAAAATGACACAACTACCAAACACACCGCTCCCCCCAGGGGGAATGAAGAGCAGAAACTTGTAGCCTCACTTATTTTATTATTATCTTTGTACAATGCTTATGGAAGTGACTTGTGACCATTCATTAGGGGGGGTCACAAGCCTTTACAATGCTTTACAAAGAGTTATGAAGTAAAATGGTGCTCCCGGGGGTCCCGGATGCTCCTAATCCGCCCAAAACGGACAGAGTTTCCTCCTATCTGTTCGTCAACCTGCATAAAACAGCGAACAAAGGATGATAAAAGATGCCCAAAAACACTTTGGAAGTGTCTTGGGT
>ML796431.1:275799-288178 GCA_009831015.1 Picea engelmannii
CCCCCGCTTATGCTCAAATCCTTGATGTGGGAGGCCCATCTTCAAGGATTTTTTTAGAGGAGAATTCTCCCTCTAGTCCAAAGGTCTCTCCTTCCCCCCCTGCCAAACTCTACGCTCTTCAATCTAATGGTCATCCAAAGGTATTTGTGTCGTCCAAGAGGGGGCTAGTATTGGACCCTCCTCAGTCTAACTCGATGGGCAGGAAATCCCACCTTTTCAAGGCCTGGGAAAAGGTCGTAGTAGAAATTTAAAAGGAAAAACAAGTTCCCATTACAAGGGCCCTTAGAGTAGGGCGTGACTTGATCNCAAGCCAATTGTGATATTGATTCAGGAGACGATGTGAATAGGAGAAAAATCTAGGCAAACCTTTGGACCCTCACGGAAGAATTGGTCTGTTTGTATTGTAGATGTCGATGGGATGTCAAGGGGTATTTTAATAGGCTAGAATCCTCATTTTGAAGCTCCTACCTCTTCCACCTTTCGATCAACAACCTCAATCAAATTAAAGTTCAAATATAGTGATTTTTCTTTTTCAGTAGTAAATATATATGAACCTTATACTGACAAGGTCCACTATTAGGAAGAATTCAAATATGTAGGTGCTTTCATTGACCCTCTCTCCATTGTTGGGTGACATTTGAATTTTACCCTCTCACTGCGAGAGGTGTGGGGTGAAAACCCGAAGGTGGACTATCAGAGGGGTTTCTTTCTTTCCCTACTAGAGGAACTTCATTTAATAGATGTGGAGACGATCAAGTTATCCCCTGCTTGGTGCAATTTTAGAACTGGAAAAGATGCAATTGCAAAAAGGTTAGACGAGTTTTTGGTCTCAGAGGGATTCATGGAGACTTGTTGATATTATGGTAGCTTTGGGAGGTATGAACCTCTATTGTGACCTGTGATGAGATTAGAATATTCTGGAAGGAAGCAAAGAAATGAATGTAACCCTAAACAAGATGTCGGTTGAAGAAAGATAAATAATATGAATTAATTAGTACCCAGAAGAAGAAGTTGGCCCAAGCAAGTCTGCTAGAAATGCTATAAATACAGGGTGCCATTCTCTAATTTGTCACACTCACAGAATTGCAGAAGTCAATATCCTTGCATTATCCTTGCTTTGGTTACTTTCTTGTGCATTATCCTTGCTTTGCTATTGATTGCTACCAGGATTCTTATCTGTCAAGGTCAAGGTGCTCGAAGGGTGGCTTCAGCCTATGGTTGGGTGACAAGGGTATTGTCAATGGTAAAACGAGCACAATTCTTAATATTCTAACAGGTTATGGGCCCACACCTCCTTCATTCAGTCTAAATGTTGGAAGGAAGCATAACCGCTAGGATATTGAGCTCACTGAGGAACTGCCACTAGGGTTACTAGCAGGAGAAGCTTCCAAGACATTGCCACTCGGGTTATTAGCAAAAGCAGTTACATAAACCCTAATCTCATATCTGACACGTTACATAGGAGAAGATATTCAGATGCGCCCTAGTTCAACGCACCTTTTGGCTATCTCAGAAGACAGAAACGTCAGAGTTGAAGTTTTGGATCAAAGCATGACCAACTACCAGTCAACTAAAGACATGAGTGAAATGATTAGTCTTTTACACTACTCAGCACTCACTGGAACGATTGAAGATGACATGTGGATAATCGATAGTGGAGCTTCTAGGCACATGACGAGAGATCAAGCCAGACTCTCAAACCTAAATGAGAAGAAGAAATCGTACAAGGTAGAGCTTGGAGACAAAAGCACTTGCCCAATCGAAGGATTTGGATAAGCCTCTGTCAAGTTGAAATCAGGTAACAATGTTCACTTAAGCAATGTTTTATATGTACCTGGTTTAGAAAATAATATTGTATCGATATCTTGCCTAGAAGACAAAGGAAACATAATAACTTTTGTGGATGGAAAAGTATTATCATGGCATAAAGACTCCAACATAGAAAATGCTAGGATTATTGGAAGTCATGAAGGAAATTTGTATAGACTATTAGAACAAAATGAAGAAGCTCTCGTACATGACGAAGTCAACCCTAATGAACTTTGGCATAGAAGGTACGCTCATATTAATTATCAATCATTACCCTTTCTTAGAAGAATGGTTGAAGGGATACCATAATTGAAATCTACACATGAAGGAATTTACAAAGGATGTGCCCTTGGAAGAATATCAAGAAACCATTCCCAAGCAACAACAACGGATCTAAGGAGATCCTAGATCTAACACACTCAGATGTTTGTGGTCCGATGCCAGTCAGATCTCTAGGAGGATATCTTTACTACGTAATATTCATAGACGATTTTTCAAGAAAGACTTGGCTATATCTACTGAAGACAAAAGAAAAAGTATTCAGCAAATTCCAAGAATTCAAAGCAGAGATAGAAAATCTCACGAACAAGAAGATCAAGACATTAAGAACAGATAATGGTGGAGAATACACCTCGAAGGAATTCGTTGCATTCTGCAAGTCGACAGGGATTAGGAGGGAGCTGATTGTTCCTCATAATCCTCAACAAAATGGTGTAGTAGAAAGAAAGAACATATCTATTGAAGAAACCGTAAAAGCCTTACTAAATGATCAAGGTCTATCCATGTTCTTATGGGGAGAAGCAACAATGACAACAATATATGTGCAAAATAGAAGTCCTCATCATATATTGAAGAACATGACACCAGAAGAAGCCTTCTCAGGTAAGAAACCTAATGTGGAAAATCTAAGAATATTTGGATGTCCTGTTTACTCTCACATTCCCAAGGACAAAAGGAATAAATTAGAACCCTCGGGAAAGAAGGGGATATTCGTAGGATACAATGATTCATCCAAGGCCTATAGAATATATATTCTAGAACAACACAAGATCGAAGTTAGCAGAGACGTAACATTCAATGAAAAGATGGCCTTCAAGAAATCCATAGAAGAAACTATTGAAGAAGAAGGGATTGAAGAACCTAGTGAAGAAAGCACGGAAAACGAAAATGACGAAAAGGAATAACTTGGTCATCCTATGGAACCATGTAAAAACATTGATTCAGATATCGTACCTAAAACCAAGAAATGACCAGCTTGGCTTGAAGCCACCTTATAAGATGCAGAAAGACTCAAGGTTCCAGAAGGAACATTCAGAAAGAGTAAAAGACCTAGAAGAATCTCAAGTTATGCATCATATATGACGAAGCTTCTAGATGAAGAACCTACCATATTTGAAGAAGAAGTTCAAAAGGGACAATGGAAAGAAGCTATGATGGAAGAACATCAATCCATTATGAAAAATGAGGTATGGGAAATTGTACCTAGACATAAAGAAAAATCAGTGGTGACTTCAAAATGGGTATACAAGATCAAACATGCAGCAGACGGAAGCGTCGATAAATACAAAGCAAGATTCGTAGCCAGAGGGTTCTCCCAGAAGGAGGGAGAATATTATGACGAAACCTTTGCTCCGGTGGCTAGATATACTTCCATCAGAGCTATCATATCTCTTGCCGCTTCCATGGGATGGAAATTACATCAAATGGATGTAAAGACAACTTTCCTCAATGGAGCAATTGAAGAAGAAGTATATATTGAACAACCTCAACGGTTTGAGGTACATTCTAGAGACACCCACGTTTGCAGATTAAAGAAATCTCTATATGGAATCAAGCAAGCTCCAAGGGCTTGGTATGCCAGAATGGACAACTATCTAACGAGACTTGGTTTCTCCAAGAGTCACGCAGATCCAAACCTTTACTACAAAGTCATGGACAATGCACCTGTAATTCTACTACTATATGTTGACGATCTATTCATAACAGGTGAAGAGTCTCTCATCATCCAGTGCAAGAAGGAATTAGCTTCTGAATTTGATATGAAATATCTAGGTCTCATCCATTATTACTTGGGACTAGAAGTATGGCAGAAGCGTGGTGAAGTATTCCTTGGAATAGGAAAGTACGCAATAAAGATCCTTCAGAAGTTTGGATTGATGGATTGTAAGTCCATGGACACTCCTATGAATACAGATATAAGAAAAGTGAAAGATCCAGATTCTGATCCAGTAGATCCATCTCTATATTGACAACTAATTGGATCATTGATGTATTTGGTAAATACTCGACCAGACATTTGCTTTGTCCTAAATACACTAAGCCAATTCCAGGTGGAACCAAGACATGAGCATTGGATAGCTGCAAATCATGTATTAAGATATATTCGTGGGACAATGAAATATGGCTTGAGATATACCGCATCCAGTGATATACAACTTCATGGATTCATAGACTCAGATTGGGTCGGAAGTGCAGAAGACAAAAAGAGCACTTCAGGTATGTTTTCAGCTTGGGCTCCGCTATGATATCTTGGGGCAGTAGGAAACAAAAGTTTGTCGCACTCAACATAGCAGAAGCAGAGTATATCACAGCATGTGAAGCATGCACAGAAGCAATATGGCTAAGGAAGTTAATCTCTGATTTATTTGATCAGATTCCATAATCGACCATAATACATTGTGATAATCAGAGTTGTATAAGATTATCAAAACATCCTGTGTTTCATGAAAGGTCGAAACATGTTGAGATCAAATACTACTTTATTTGAGATAAAGTCCAGGAAGGAGAGGTAAAGCTCGAGTATATCCCCACAGATGAGCAGACAACAGATATCCTGACAAAACCTCTATCCAGAATAAAGTTTGCATATTTCCGAGAGAAAATGGGGATTGTGGAAATAACTCCCTTAACTGAAAGGGAAGAAATGACTCTACAGGTTGGGAGGGAGCACTGAAAATATTATTGAAGACATTTATTTTCGAAATTGAAAAATAGTCTACCTTGGACAAATTATTTCCTATTCGGAAAGTGCATTGAGATTTCTAACGGACAACAATTTCCCATTGTGGTTAACATGGGAAATGGTCCAGATTGTTGATGTATCATAGACAATGACTTCCCATTGTGGTTAACATGACAATGGTCTAGGGCAGTCTCTCTTCTTTAGGGTTACTCAAGAAGACTGGCCCGCCTTACCGGACAACGATTTCTCATTGTGGTTAACATGAGGAATGGTTCGTTTTGGAGGTTGATACAAAACAATCTTTTCTTCTTGTGGTTAACATAGGAAATGGTCTGGACAGTCATTCCTTAGGGTGCAATCATTCTCTCTAGGTTGCACTTTGTTTAGTGCCGGAGGAATGGCCCAGGGTGGGGAATGGTCCAAGCTCAACAATCAGGGACAGGCATTCCTTAGGGCAGATTCATTCTCTCCAGGTTACACTTTGTTTAGTGTCGAAGGAATGGCCCAGGGTGAGGAATGGTCTAGGATCATAAATCAGAAACAATCATTCTTCCTTGTTTGAGAAGAATAGGATAGATAGCCCATCATTGATGTTCTACGCTGAGGGAAGATATTCTTTCAGATCTCATAGATGTGAGTGAAAGATTGGCCCAGATGATTCAGTTTATATCATAACATTGTTTCTGTGCAGGTTGATATTAGATGATTGTTATGTAGAGTTATGCTACTGTGGTGGATATGTTCCACTGTTTATGACTATGTGTCATGGTCTGAGTAGTTGTGTACTACCGTGGATAAACACAGATGTGTTCTATCAATTAATATTGTACTTGTGTCATGGAGATTATCCAATTGGATAAATAATGACAGTGCTCGTGATTCTACCAGTTGAATGGTCTGTTTGTGCTCAAGACCATACCTCCCTAGCTAGGAGGGACTGTTGATATTATGGTAGCTTCGGGAGGTATGAACCTCTATTGTGACCTATGACGAGATTAGAATATTCCAGAAGGAAGCAAAGAAATGAATGTAACCCTAGATGAGATGTCAGCTGAAGAAAGATAAATAATATGAATTAATTAGTACCCAGAAGGAGAAGACGGCCCAGGCAAGTCTGTCAGAAATACTATAAATACAGGGCGCCAGTGTCTCATTTGTCACATTCACATAATTGCATAAGTCACTTGTGCGCACTGCAGTATGGCAGTTTTGTGCGCAAGTTCTGGGCAAGGTGTTGCGCCAGTTTCTGGGTTGGACTATCTAATCAACTTTGGTTACTTTCTTGCTTGGTGCATTAGCCTTGCTTGGCTATTGATTGCTACCAGGATTCTTCTCTGTTAAGGTCAAGGTGCTTGGAGGGTGGCTTCGGCCTATGGTTGGGTGACAAGGGTATTGTCAATGGTAAAATGAGCACAATTCGTAATATTCTAACAAGACTTGCATTAGCATCAAATCGGTAGTCGAAGAAGGAGGAATTTCAGATCATCATCCAATCATTCTCCAATGGAAATCTAGTATGGAAGCACCACCAGCGCTAATGAATATTAGCAAAGTATGGTTGGACGAAGAGGAGTTCGAGAATTTGGTTTACTGCTCGTGGAAAAATTTAGATCAATTGGCACCCGAACCAATGATGGCCAAATTTGTGGCAAATCTGGCTAGAATTAAAAATGTTATTAAAAAATGGTTTCCAATCTATAGGGCACACAACTAAATAGAAGTAAGAGTGATCGAAGAAAATTTTTCCTCATTATTCAAATCAATTGATGAAATACCCCTCAGTCTGTGTTAGATAGAGGAGCTAAAAGATATGGAGGCCCGTAGATCTGCTTGGCTGGAGAAAGAGAAACAATCATGGCATCTAAAAAATAGGGCGTTGTGGTTAGAAGTGGGGGAAAATAAGACTAAGTTTTTTCACTAATTTGCTAACTTTCGAAGAAACCCTAATACCATATGGGATATCAAGAATGAAGGCTCTGGGACAAATTGTGAAGTGTTGTTAAGGCTAGGAAAGGATACAAAATCCTCCCTGACAACAAAGCCAAAAATGTTATCGCATAGATTGTAGTTTGGGAAAATCCCAACCCAAACCACAAAGGCATGACAACTATGGGACTATTTACCCACTATCACCTTAGATAAACACTTCCCTCACTTTAGTGATGATGAAATCACCATAAGGGGGGAATCTTGGGTGACCCTATGGGGGATTGAGATGGAAAGTGATAGGATATGAGAGGTGCCTCTATAGGTCAAGGTCAAATGTGGAGATGAAGCTTGGGAAAGAGTCTTGTGAGGGGGTAATTGGTTTCCAAAGGTGATGTACCCGCAAAACAATGTTAGCCCTGCCCTAAACAAGACAATATATAGTGATAGATGCTTCAAAACCAAAGGGTATTCAACAAGAAACCTTGTTGTCCCAACTTGCAACAGTATGGAAATATATATATCACCAACAAATGATAATAAGACTTGAAAATTTAACTACCAAAATCAAGTACAAGATGTTGGAAACAAAGCTAGCAATGACTAGTTAAACTTCCAATGATTGAAACAAGACTTAGATGGTGATTATAGGGTTGTTAATTAGTATTATCAGCAAGATTTGTAACAGCATTATGGCTGTAGCAAATAATTGCTACAACAACAAATTCTAGCCACCAAAATTAACAAGCAATCCACCCAAAAGATAACTAACAACTAGTAGATTAATTATAACAGCTTGCAAGTGAAATTTAGTGGTAGAATAGTGAGGAAACCAAGAGATAAAGTTGAGTTTGTTGCAGCCCTATTGGTTGTAGCATAAATTTATAATAGTTATGAGAATCACTTGGCTAATTAGTATGCCCCTAAGGCACGAGAAATCTTATAGCATGTAGAATCAATTCCAACTTGAACAATTGCAATATCTCAAGAAATCATGTTTATTAATGGATGAATATACAATCTCCAATGAAAATAGATTAGTGGCCTATCAATTGGGTTAATGGAGTCTCTTTTACATGAGCTAGGGTTTATTACTTCTCTACAGGTGTAAGTCTTTTTACTCACTGGAGCAAACAAACCCTAGCAAGGTAAATCTACAAGGGTGTAAGCCATTTTGCTCCTTGTAGCAACCTTTGCAAAATAGATCTTCCAATGACAATATGGATAGATCTTGATGGAGGGTGTATTCCCTTATTCTCCTCCAAATATTTATACAAATTAACCTTGAAACAAGAAGAAACAACACAATATGCAAAATAATCCTTACCAATTTCAAGAGATAACATGAAAAGCCCTTCTTTATCAAGAATATTCCATCACAATTGCAAAGAGACAAGCATCAAGATATAACGCCTTAGCCTTTTCCTCCAATATATAAGTAAAGTATTTACAAAGCATCAAGAGAGAGATAGAGCGAATTTCCCAAGCAGGGAAAAAATTTCAGCCAAATAGTATGTAATTCTCATGTGAGAGTTATGATAAAATGAAATGAAAGTGACCTTTATTTATATGAGGTCACTGAAAACAATTTGTCCACATTCTAATTTTAAGGAGGCTGACCTCATTAATTTGACCTTGCAACTTCCAAAATACAAAATACATAAAGTAAATTCCCCTTTAGGGGTGATGTCATGACCTAGAAGGGTGACACAAGCCTCTAAAATGAGATGTTTTGCCTCATAGTGGAAGTCGTTGGGCCTCCAAAGGCCATGTGCCTTACTATCAAGTGCTTTAGGGCAAGCCATGTGTCTCTCTCTCCATCAAACCACACCACACCACATCACCATCAAACCATCAAACCCCATCAAAACCCTAGCCTTTGTGTGATGTCKAGGGCATAGAAGGCGATGCCACAGGCCTCCAAAGGCCAACATTGAAGTGCAAGGGACCACAAAGTGATCATCTCATGGTGTCCAAGTGCCTCCAAAGGCAACATTCATCCTCCCAAGTGTGCAATGAGAGGGGGRACATCATCCAACCTGTGGGTTCCAGGCCCCTATGAAGGTCCAAGTAACCTTGTGCCKCCATGGAAAAGCTTTCACYTGGAAAGGTCCTGCAAAGACAAACAAGTACACCCTCCAAGGGTSCACGAGTCACATGTATCATGCCAAGTAAGCCATATTTAATCAAAGAACCACCCAAACATGTGCATCAAATCCCCCCTTTTCAAAATAAACAAATGCTCAAAGACCTTATACAACTTGCCAAATTTAAGTATGGGAGAGTAGTCATGGTGCCCTATTGGGTAGATCATTCCCCAAGTTAAGGAGTGTTTCCCAAGAAGACCCTCTCTAAGTCATGTAAAAGAGTATGAGGTGGATGGGGGTGTGAATTTTGGGCATGGGGTTTCTTGACATACAAGGGCTCATATTGTCTCATTTATGGGTACCTTTGTAGAGGGTGTGTTGCATCCTCATTTTCAATGAAATTTTTTTCCAAGCCATTTATTTGTCATTAATTAATTATGGCATAAACATTGAGTACTATATGCAAGGGAAAGTAAAGAGTACCGTAATGCCACTTGAAGATGGGAACACATTGAGTGCCATATGCAAGGAAAGTAAACGACACAACAAATGCATTCCCTCAACAAGTGAGACATTTATTAGTTATGTGTTTTATTTTACAGGTCCTTGCGTTTTGTGGAGAAGCATTTCATTGCTTTTAGGACCTTTAGGGTGCGCATCTAGAGGACAATTTATTGGCTTTTATCTTTTGCGAACTACAAGCCTATGGGTCTTCAACCCCTTCTTCCCACGAAATGAGGTACAAGCCCTTCATGGGTCAATATACCCAAAGACCCAAAAGATGAGGAAACGAAAGGGCAAAAGTGTGGAAATTTATAAGTATGTGTGGGAATGGTATGATAACCCTTCAAGGAGACTCCCTAGTAGCAACCCTTTTCCCGAGGGTGACCCACTTGCTAGGAAAACATGTCAACCACTAAGGTGAAATGAAGCAAAAGGCATAATTTCCAAGAAAACATTTTCAAAATCAAGAAAAGATCCTTTGCAACATGTTCTATTGCTTCAATTATTAAAATGACACTTACCATGACACCAGAATTGTTACCTCATGAAGCAAGACCCGTTGTCCTCTATGGGCCAAACTAGTGTGGTGGTCGTTGATGTTGTTGATCAATGGTGATGTGTGGTAAGAGGAGGGGATATGTTTGCTCATCTGGCTCTCGACAGTCCATGTCTGCAACATGCAGGCCTCGAGACCTCATCTCTTTAGTTACCCCTAGAAATGGGAGATAACATATGGCTCCTACTCGGGGACATGTGCTCGTCGTAGAGGACATGAGATCCTCAACATCTCCTGGTAAGACCTGTACCTACACACACTTAGACAAACATGTTGGATATCGAAGGTGGCACACTCACCCCTTTATTTGTATGATCAAAAGTTTCAAAATCCAACTATGCATTGAAAACAAATTTTGTATATTTTCAAAACTTTATAACTAACATGTAATATAATTCAAGCAAATGCAGTAATGAAACTATGCATAAATGCAATAAATCAATATGTAAGTAAATAAATGCAATTAAACTAACATGAACAAACAAATGCAATTGCAAGAAACAAATGACCTGCCTACTTACCTGGGGTCGGGGCCCTAAAGAAGTCAGGTTCTGTTGATGTAGGGTCGGAGGATAGACCCATCAACTGGTAATTACATCTTCCTCTCATCCATGGTAGACAAGTAATAAGTACCTTGCTTGGATTTCTTGTTGACGATGTAAGGGCCAAGCCATAAAACTTCACTCTTCTTGTCATACTTTGGATTTCCCTTTCTCTTATCCCACATGAGTGCAAGGCTTATGTTAGTCTCTAATTTTGTCTTGGTTTAGTGAGAAACCTTTGTCCTAAACCCTCCTCACTCATTCCTCATCTTTCGTTTTTAGTTGTTTTCCATTTTTAGATTTTGGTATTTCGTGGTTTGCATTATAGTCTTTGATGATTTATTTAAGTTTGATTTTGAAAAAAACATTGTTTAAAATTGAGGTGTCTCCTTTTATGCCGTTTGAATTTCAAATTTTCAAGTTGTCAAATGCGCTACGGGAATAAGCCTATTCCCATAGTGCCAAATAATCATGCCATAACTTGCGCCTGCCATCCCGATTTAGTTATGATGACACGATTCATGAATTGAGAGTTTGTATGCTCCCACAAAAGCTTGGCAATCATTTCCAAATCCAATAGTTTCATAATATAATTGTTATGTACACGCACAGGGTTCATTTCAAAATCACCTGTTTCTTGATGATCATTATATGTTACCTGTTCGAGTTGGCTTAATTCAGACTTGCAGGGAGAAATGCAGGTATCCATTCAAAGCAACAGGATACACTAACAATTGCAGGTGGTGAATTTCGAACTCGAGGACGACAGTTGCAGAATTGGGTTTAATGGCGCCAAAGAGGAGCAGACAGGTTGCCAGAATAGAACCAGAAGGTGCCAAACTTCTTGAAGCCTATTCTTAGATGGCCCAAAGATTTAGGGATGCTGGGTGGTTTGAGTTTCTCACCACATTTTAGGGTTATGATGAGCAGGTTTCCATGGAATTCGCTCTGAACTTCGATGGTCATGAGGTCGAAATCGGTAGGATGTTGATGCTAGTGAAATAGCAGACTATAGAAAAAGCTTGCAGGATCGTGGTTGGAGGGGAAAGATGGTGGAAGAAGGAACATGTGGTTACTGAATTTGTAAATCAATTCTTCCTTCCAGATAAGCAGAATCCAGATTGGAGAAAGGGAATACCTCGCAACTGGGTTCGACTCGAATGGCACACTGCTCTGGTGGTGATTCACAGGTACATCACCTGCGAAGGAAGGTTTTCGTTGGTCTACATCTACCATATTAAAATACTGATGCATCTAAATGGTGATTACCCTTTAAATCTTCCTTATTTTATGCTTTAAAGTTTGACAAAAATGTCCAAGAAAGTGCAGTCAATTTCCACTAATGCTAAAGGCAATTTGTTCCGTCAAGTCCTGATTAAAACCCTAGTCATGTCTGCCCTTAACAACTTACATAAGCCCTGGAATTGGCTCATGCAATCCTTAAAACCTATCATTCAATCCAATAAGCAGAAAAAGGGCAGAGGGAGGAAGACCATTAAACAGAGCTGAGATATTTCTGGTGAAAACCCTGTGAAAGATGAGTCTTTTGATATCAAGGTAACTAAGAAGAGCAGAAGTAAGAGACCTAGATGGGAGCCTGAAATTGAAATGCTTCCTAAGGAAGATGTTAAAGGGGAAACAAAGTTAGATAATGATCTCGCTGCTCAAATTACAGTCAAGTCTGAAATGCCATCGACTAGCAAAAGGAGCGTTGCAATCAAAGGAAAAAAGGATAAAGGTGTGTGTGAATCACAAAAACCTCGGAGAAATTTGACTAGGGTTACTAATAAGTATACGCTAAAGTCAAAGGCAATGTTCAAACCGTCAATCAAAGAAGAAAACACCATAGTCATAGAAGATGATTTTGAGCATGTTGAAACAAGTACAAGGAAAAGAGCAAAAAAGACCCCATTACCCAAGAAATTTGTCAGTAAAGGAAAGGGAATACTTACACCACCTACAGGCCCTGTAATGAGAGATTCAACTAGATTAG